>JAJOZX010007843.1:0-207500 GCA_023014485.1 Bathynomus jamesi | reverse complement strand
CACCTTGTCAAAGAATATTTTAGTACTTCCATTTTTCCCGGGCTTCTTAGGCATTGCTAATGTACTTAAACTTTTGGATATCAGTGTAGTTTTTCATATAACAATATTGTGAAAAACATCATAGTAAAAAATAGCCCTACCAATAATTTAGGCATTATCTATAAAATTGTGTGTAAGCAATGTGATTCCTTTAACATAGGTCAGACGGGAAAGGATTTGCAAACGCGTGTAAAACAGCATCAATATTTCGTTAGAACGGGACAGTTGTCCAGTGCCCTTTTTGTCCATTTGTCAGAGTTATCCCATTGTATTGATTGGAATAATGCTTCAGTTTTGTTTCACTCTAGCAACATTGTTAATAGAAATATTCTTGAGTCGGCTATAATTCAACTTACAAATAACCTTAACATGAGTAAAGGTCTGTTTCAACTCGATCCCGTTGCTCTGAATTCCTTCAGAATGGATTTAAACAAAAAGGGCAGGTTGTTAAATCTTTGGTAAAAATTTGTTTTTGTCTTTGTTTCCTTATAAATCTGTAGGTTCCTCTTACAATTTTATTTTCAATTTTTTGCTGTATGCGTGTATGTATATGTATGTATGTGTATGTGAGTATGTGCGTGGTCATTGCAGTTAAATGTGTGTGTATGTATATGTGTGTATATGTATATGTATGTATGTATGTGTGTATATGTATATGTATGTATATATATGTGTATATATATGTGTATATATATATATATATATATATATATATGTATATACAGTACTGGCCAAATTATTAGGAATTTTTTTAAAATTTCATTTTTTGGTATAAAATGTTAAATTAAACCAATTTTAAACGTTGAAAAGTTATTTATTTCTACACAAGAATACATGGTCATTATTTAGCAATAGTTTAGTACATAGTTTGACCCACCTTAGCTGCCATAATGGCTGCGACACGCTTCGGCATGCCATGAATCAATTTTTTGCATAATTCTTTAGTCGAACGAAGCGTGTTTGTTCGTCAGTTGTCGTTTGGTTGTCGTGCGATGCGGGTGTGTTTCTCTTTCTTTTACGTGTCATTGTAACTACCGTTTAATTTAAATAGTGTATTTACCCAATTTCGGCAATTATTTGTTACAGTTTTTAAGTGAATTTGAAAATGGGGCGAAAGAATGACTTGAGTCCACGGAAAATTGGGCAAATACAGGTTTTATTAACTTCTTCTACATTTAAACAAAAGGAAATCGCTGCCAAACTCCATGTTTCACCACAGTCAGTACTTCGTATTAAGAAAAAAATGGTATTTGGAGAAAATGTAGGCCCCAAAAGGGTTGGAAGATGCGGCAGAAAAAGGGTAACGACTCTAAGAACTGATAGACAGATTGCAATTTTGTCTCTTAGAAATAGAAGAGCTACTTGCAAAAACATTTCCAGTAGTCTAGCGGCTGATGGCATCAATATTAGTCGTAGAACAGTCAACAGGAGGCTTCTAACTGCCGGCTTCAAAGCCTACCGCCCAAGGAAGAAGCCCAGGCTCACTGAGGCTATGAAGAAGGCACGTTTTGCATGGGCAAAGGAACACATTAACTGGACTAGTGAGGATTGGGAACAGGTAAGAATAATATTTAACATTAAATAGAATGTTAATACAGTAAATACAGTATGCATAGAAGTGTATTTACAGTACGTGATAAAACTGCAGTAAAAATATCTGTAAAGCAGCAAGTCATACTGTACTTCGTTTTAGCTGTACTTCATACGCTATGCACTGACTCTTTCACAGGGCTTTCTTTGATTGCAGGTGGTGTTCTCCGATGAGTCAACGATTGCCGTGCTTGACGATCGTGTTCAAAGTGTAAGAAGGAGGCCTGGAGAAGAATTTTGCCTGAGTGTCTGATGAAAACGGTGAAATTTCCACAAAAGATCATGGTTTGGGGAGCAATTTCTGTGCATGGAACTAGTCGTTTGAGCATTGTTGAGGGGAATATGAACCAAGCCAAGTATATAGAAGTACTAAGAAGACGTCTACTGCCTCAAATAAGGGAATGGTATGGTAATAGACGTTGGATTTTTCAACAAGACTCAGCTCCATGCCACACGGCAAAGTCGGTTAAAAAATGGTGTCATGAAAATAGTGTTCGGTTGCTCCCATGGGCTGGAAATTCTCCAGACATGAAACCAATCGAAAGTTTATGGTGTATTTTAAAGGACGTAATCCATGAAACGCCGATAACAACAAAACACCAACTCATAGAGCGACTTATTCAAGTCTGGTTTCACTCTACACGTATTAAGGAATTATGCAAAAAATTGATTCATGGCATGCCGAAGCGTGTCGCAGCCCTTAAGGCAGCTAAGGGGGGTCAAACTAAGTACTAAACTATTGCAAAATAATGACCATGTATTCTTGTGTAGAAATAAATAACTTTTCAACGTTTAAAATTGGTTTAATTTAACATTTTATACCAAAAAATGAAATTTTTAAAAAATTCCTAATAATTTGGCCAGTACTGTATGTGTATGTACCTTACCTTACCTTACAACCTTACAAAGGTTCCGCGCGATGATTTCTCATTTCGCGAAGGTCAAGCTTGTATGTGTATATATATATATGTGTGTGTATATATATATATATGTGTGTGTGTGTGTGTGTGTTTGTATATATGTATGTATATGTATATATATTTGGTTATGCGGGTATACATGTGTAGTTGTATTATTTGTAATTTTTTCAATTTATATTTATTTTTATTCTTTATTCTTTTGCGACCTACCGATTTTTCAGACAATAATTATAAAAACAAACCTTTGGTAATTTTTTCCCTTATGCATATATATAAATATATTCTGTATATATTGCGTTTATATTTCGTATATATACCTTATATATGTTGTATATATTTTTATGGTTCTTTATATATCATCTAGGCATCATTTTGTTTTCCAATTTATATTTACTTGTACTTTTTTATTCGTTTGTGACCATAGTATGCATGATTCAGACAATAACTAAAAAACCTTTGGTAATTTTTCCCTTATAAATTGGTGTGCCTCTCTTAAAATTTATTTTTCAATTTATTATTATCTTTTATTATTTTTAAATTTTTTTTTTTTTTTTGGTTTATTTCTTTATTTCTTTGTGACATATATATCAATTTGGCATCATCTATTAAATTGATTGTAAACTTCCCTTTTGAGCTTGAATTTGTAGACTCCACTTACAATTTTTGGTTTTTTATATGTTGGTTTATTTCTTTATGGTTATTTAGGCTGTGACATGTATATCACTAAGGCATTATTTTGTAATTTTTTTTCCCTATTTATATTTATATTATTTTTATTTCTTTAGTCTTTTGTGACCTGTTCCATAAACAAGCCATTTGAATTTATATTGAATGTCGGCCAAAGTGCTAAAAGTGTAATTTTCCCATACAAATGTGTTTGCTCCTCCCACAATTTTCTTTACTTACTATATATATATATATGTGTGTATGTATATATATATATATATATATATATATATATATGTATATATATATTTGTGGTTTTTTATTTGTTGGTTTATTTCTTTATGGTTATTTAGGCTGACATATATATCACTAAGGCACTATTTTGTAATTAATTTTTTTTTTCTTTTTTCTCAATTTATATTTATATTTATTTTTATTTCTTTATTCTTTGTGACCTGTTCCATAAACAAGCCATTTGAATTTATATTGAATGTCGACCAAAGTGCTAAAAGTGTCAATTTCCCATACAAATGTGTTTGCTCCTCCCACAATTTTTTCTATGCTTACTATATATATATATGTATATATGTGTAAAAAGTGAACAATGAACAATTCCTACGCCATCATTATATGGATTCATTGTCTTCATGCAGAATTTATGTCGAATAGTTTTATGTTCGAATGTCCATTTTACATAAGAACCAAAATCGCTTAACGCGAGTTTGGATAATAATTTTACTTGTAGCTTCCTATTTTTGTTCATGTCACAACCCTACGATCTACCCTTTCTATGGTTTAGTCGTATCCATTATCCATTTTCCATTTGTTATAAAAGTTATTATAATTAATTATGAATTGTCTTGCATCTCACCCTCGACCCTAGATTATGCATACACATTGCATGTAATAGGATTGGAACCCGTAGTTGTACTTCTTAGTCATTACTACCCACTTTTTGTCTCTAATTCATCTTTCTAATAATGACTTATACACTATGACGTCACAAAATAACTTTATTCTCTTACGTTTCCCACTCTGTGTCTCTAATTCGTTCTTGTAAATCTTCCTAACAATGATTTGTACTATACGTAAAAATTCAATAACTATGACTTCACATTTTCCCGTCATTTATTTCCCTGAGGACTAAACACTCTATAGAAGTCATTATTTATATGTTATGTAGTATAAATATAATTATTATTCAACCACACTCATTCTTACATTCATCTTATCTTGACCATTATCCAATATAAATTTTTAAATATTCATTTTTACTCGTGTCGGCGCGAAACTTTAGGTTCGTTCGAGAACGCGAAAAAACGTTCCCGTATTATTTTTTTCATTTTTATTTTTAATTATATGACCTCCCGAGGTGAACTCAAGACAATGCTTAGTAAGTGATCGAATTCCGCTGACCGACAGAATTGAACGCTTCTAAGATAAAAAAAGTCTCCTTTCGCTTTGATTCGAATTTATAACATTATCATGTGTTATGTTATATTATGTATGTTATGTGCCCATGTACTTTGTACTATATTTCTAACATCTTAATTGTCTATTAATATGAAACACTGTCAAAACAAGACAAAGTTATAGTAACTGTTAAATTGTAATTAACTGTAAATTAACAATAACTTGTAATGTACTTTAATGAAACTGTAATGAACAATAACTTGTAATGTACTTCAGTGAAACTACTTAAATGTAATGATTTAATTTATAATGTAAGAATGTACTTTAATAGAAGTGTAATTAAACAATGAGTGAATATGAATTAATTGGTAATTGTAATCGTAATTGTAATGAACCAAAATTAATACGTACTCAGTCGTGTACTCAATTTGTACTCATGTGCACTATTACGAAATGATATCGCCGTCAAAAAATGTAAACTCGGCAAAAATATACGATTAGTTTTATTTATATTTTTTTATTGTTTTTAGTTGAAATCTTTCAAAAACATCTGATCATGTGTTTAAAAAAAGGGGGGAAATTTAACCTTCAACTGTTCTCCCCCAAAGATTTAAGTTATATTATACGTATATTTGTAAAAATACACCACTTCTGCATTAGACTTCTGATTAGCACTTAATCATTACCACTTCAGTCAAGACACTTCTTCATTGGACTTCATCAGAGAACTTCATTCGAGACTCTTCTTTGGACTGCAGCCTCGCTGCAGGGGAGGGGGCAGAGGCCCCTTGCCCCTTAACAAGAACGCCTCGTCTATACGAGACACCCCAGACCCAGCCAGGATAAGAAGAACAAGAAGATAAGAAGATTCTAACAAGTTGGCGCCCTATTGCCAGGATGAGAAGATTATTTTAAGAAGATTTTAACCAGAAGATTTTAACCAGAAGATGTTTAACCAGAAGATGTTTAACAAGAAGATGTTAACAAGAAGATGTTTAACAAGAAGATGTTTAACAAGAAGATGTTTAACAAGAAGATTTTAAGAAGAGGCCACTCTTTGGCCAAGATAGAAATTACCCTGCATCAGGATAAAAAGAAGATTTTAAGAAGATTTAAGAAGAGGCCACTCTTTGGCCAAGAATAGAAATTACCCTGCATCAGGATAAAAGAAGATTTTAAGAAGATTATTTTTAAGAAGAGGCCACTCTTTGGCCAAGAATAGAAATTACCCTGCATCAGGATAAAAAGAAGATTTTAAGAAGATTATTTTAAGAAGAGGCCACTCTTTGGCCAAGAATAGAAATTACCCTGCATCAGGATAAAAAGAAGACTTTAAGAAGATTTTTAAGAAGAGGCCACTCTTTGGCCAAGATAGAAATTACCCTGCCTCAGGATAAAACCAGTTGACCGGCGTGTCACGACTTCTAGTTCGTAACATCCACCCTTGAACCGGTGCGTCACGACTCCAAGTTCTTCACGCCTAGTTTTCATCCAGGAACAAGTAGCCAACAAGACGTCTTCAGGACACGTCTCTGAGGATTTCGCCCGTAGAAATGTTGTTAAGTACATTTTGTTTTTTTAAGTAATTTATAAACACTTGAAAATTCACTATTATTAACAGTTAATAATGAATATCAAGTTAGAATTTACAAGAAACACAGTGAACATTTCAGACACCAGTGATACATTTTTTTTAGTGAAACTAATTTTCACAGAAGTTAAAAGTCACAAAAGTTAAAAGTCACAAAAGTTAAAAGTCACAAGAGAGTTAATTGTAACACAGAGAGTTAATTGTAACAGAGTTAATTGTAACAGAGTTAATTGTAACAGAGTTATTTTCACTGTTATATTCAGTATAGAATAATTTTATTTTATGTACCTTCCCGTACATTAGAGTGAAATGTTGTTTACCTTTTTTTTATTTTTTGTTTGCAAATTTTTTTCAATTACTGAATGAATTGACTTGCAAATTAAGAGAGAGAGAGTTTACAGAGAGTTTACAGAGAGTTTATAGATTTAGAGAGATACTTGAAGCAATTTTGAAGTCATTTTTTGAAGTCATTTTTTGAAGTCAGTTTTCAAGTCAGAAGGTTGCACCAAGAGGGTCAACCAAACCCCAGAGGTTAATCGTCTCCACTTGATAAAGATCAAGTGCAGTCATTTTCCATTTTTAGTTAATTTCAGTTTAAGTTTCAGAATACTTGACAAGCGTTCAAGTTAGACAGTTAAGTTTCAAGAATACTTGATAAGAGTTCAAGTTACAGTTCAGAATACTTGACAAGCGTTCAAGTCAGATAGTTTCAGAATACTTGATAAGAGGTCAAGTCAGAAGGTTGCGCCAAGACGGCCAACCGCCCCAGAGATTTTTATAGAAATACTTGATAGAGTTCAAGTCAGAGAGTTTTATTTGAAGTCAGACAGTTTTAGCTCAAGTCAGAGTTTTACTTGAAGTCAGAGAGATTTATTTCAAGTCAGAGAGATTTATTCCAAGTCAGAGAGTTCAAGTCAAAGTTAGTTTTTAAGTCGAAGTTAGTTTTCAAGTCCCAAGTTTTCAATGCAGTCAATTGAATTCAACCTTTTTTTGTTGTTCAAGAGAATTTAATTCAACCTTTTTTTGTTGTAAAAGAGAATTAAAAATTCAACCTGAATTGACCGATTTGCGTCTTTGGTTTAACCTTTTCTTTATTTGTAAGACGGAAATTCACTGATTTGACTTCCCTTTTCATGCATTGTTGTGTATATAAATATATAGTTATGTAATTCATTAATTGTAACAAAACCGTTTTTACAAAGGTTGTAATAACTTTGATAATAATCATTGTAATGTATACGTGATAATAATAGTTGTGTAATAATTAATTAATCGTGAGTAACTGTCCTTAAATTGTTATTGTACCATTTGTAAGGTATCAAACGAAAATTATAGTCAAATTGACATACTACTACAGTATATGGCTATGAATTTTAGTTGTCGAAATTAATTGTGTGTCAAAATTCAATTTTTAAAACCGTGAGATGTACTTTCATTAATTGTAAGTCCTCTAAGTTCGTTTTTTTTTAATTACCTTATACGTGTAACTAATTAATTATGTAAAATCTATAATCCTAATTGAATTTTATTACTTTTGACACATATTCGAATTCATTTACGTTCCGTCCCTTCAGTCACTTTTGCATTAAAAACTCGTATGCAAACATCATCGTTATAATCTTAATAATTTTGCTTACTATATATAAATTCTCGTTCATGCATTTATTAAGTTGTTTTATCTATTCCTTAACGTAAATGTATATATATATATATAACCCTAAACCCATCTTAAATTATTATACATCATTTTTAAACTTTGTTAATTCAAAAAACCTTCCAAATCCCTACACATTTGACCACAGGTCTATACATCATCCACTACGTAATTCGATTTGTACCTACAACAGTCAATAAAAATGCATGCACACTATATATATACTATATATATACAAACCTTATGCTAAAATCATTGAATATCACAATAAAACTATTTCATTACGTAAGTGCAAACTATGCTATATAATCTTAATCATTTTTGCTTCCTAATATATCTTGCTCATGCATTTATTCAGTTAATTTAACAATCCTCTCAAACTTATAAAATATACACTTTATACCTAATACACAAAAATACACACTAGACCACAGGTCTATACATCATCCATTACATAATTCTAATTTTTACCAACGCTAGTCAATAAAAATTAGTTTATCGATTGTACGATTATATTTTTCCCTTTTTCCTATTATTGAATGTAATTTTCCCCACAGAAAAAAAAAAAATAAATAAAATTTTGCTAAAAATTTTACAATATTCTTTGTCTAGCTTAATTGTTTATCTAAATTAAAAGTATTAATCTTTGATTTTTTATATTTTGTAAGCAAGTGTCATTTTAAAAATTTGGATACTCTGCATTGTACTCGACCACGCGAAATCGTTCTGTATAAAATTTGTATTGTAACTAATGGTACCCTGTTAGGATGTTATTTTCTCATTGTATTGTAACTAATGGTACCCTGTTAGGATGTTATTTTCTCATTGTATTGTAACTAATGGTACCCTGTTAGGATGTTATTTTCTCATTGTATTGTATTAATGGTACCCTGTTAGGATGTTATTTTCTCATTTGTATTGTATTAATGGTACACTATTAAATTATTGTATAAATATCATTTTTAAAAGGGGAGAGTAATGTAAAAAGTGAACAATGAACAATTCCTACACCATCATTATATGGATTCATTGTCTTCATGCAGAACTTATGTCCGAATAGTTTTATGTTCGAATGTCCATTTTTACATAAGAACCAAAATCGCTTAACGCGAGTTTGGATAATAATTTTACTTGTAGCTTCCTATTTTTTTTCATGTCACAACCCTACGATCTACCCTTTCTATGGTTTAGTCGTATCCATTTATCCATTTTCCATTTGTTATAAAAGTTATTATAATTAATTATGAATTGTCTTGCATCTCACCCTCGACCTAGATTATGCATACACATTGCATGTAACAGGATTGGAACCCGTAGTTGTACTTCTTAGTCATTACTACCCACTTTTTGTCTCTAATTCATCTTTCTAATAATGACTTATACACTATGACGTCACAAAAACTTTATTCTCTTTACGTTTCCCACTCTGTGTCTCTAATTCGTTCTTGTAAATCTTCCTAACAATGATTTGTACTATACGTAAAAATTCAATAACTATGACGTCACATTTTCCCGTCATTTATTTCCCTGAGGACTAAACACTCTATAGAAGTCATTATTTATATGTTATGTAGTATAAATATAATTATTATTCAACCACACTCATTCTTACATTCATATCTTATCTTGACCATTATCCAATATAAATTTTATTAAATATTCATTTTTACTCGTGTCGGCGCGAAACTTTAGGTTCGTTCGAGAACGCGAAAAAACGTTCTCGTATTATTTTTTTCATTTTTATTTTTAATTATATGACCTCCGAGGTGAACTCAAGACAATGCTTAGTAAGTGATCGAATTCCGCTGACCGACAGAATTGAACGCTTCTAAGATAAAAAAAGTCTCCTTTCGCTTTGATTCGAATTTATAACATTATCATGTGTTATGTTATATTATGTATGTTATGTGCCCATGTACTTTGTACTATATTTCTAACATCTTAATTGTCTATTAATATGAAACACTGTCAAAACAAGACAAAGTTATAGTAACTGTTAAATTGTAATTAACTGTAAATTAACAATAACTTGTAATGTACTTTAATGAAACTGTAATGAACAATAACTTGTAATGTACTTCAGTGAAACTAATTAAATGTAATGATTTAATTTATAATGTAAGAATGTACTTTAATAGAAGTGTAATTAAACAATGAGTGAATATGAATTAATTGGTAATTGTAATCGTAATTGTAATGAACCAAAATTAATACGTACTCAGTCTTGTACTCAATTTGTACTCATGTGCACTATTACGAAATGATATCGCCGTCAAAAATGTAAACTCGGCAAAAATATACGATTAGTTTTATTATATTTTTTTATTGTTTTTAGTTGAAATCTTTCAAAAAACATCTGATCATGTTTAAAAAAAGGGGGGAAATTTAACCTTCAACTGTTCTCCCCCAAACATTTAAGTTATATTATACGTATATTTGTAAAAATACACCACTTCTGCATTAGACTTCTGATTAGCACTTCATCGTTGCACTTCATCATCGTACTTCATCATTGTACTTCAGATTAGCACCTCATTAGGAGGGGGCAGAGGCCCCTTGCCTCCTTAATATATTTTTAGATTCCGGCCTGAGCCATAGTCGAAAGAGGTCGAACCTCTACCCCTGTAAATTCAGAGTACCTGTATATTTTTAAGAAGTAAACCACAGTAAAATAAGTTTTTATCTTTTTCCTTCGAGCCGTACTCTCTTCAGGAACTCAGTCAGTCAAGTCGACAAGTTATAAAAAGAGAAGAATTAATAAGCGAGAGAAAAGAATTAGAAAGAATTCTAGAAAAGTATAAAGAAGAAACATCCGTTGCTTGCCTCCGAACCAGAACCCCCCGTCGAATCCGAAACCGACTCAGGGCCATAAAGGGGGGTTAACATATGTACATATATGTATATATATATATATATATATATGTATATTATATATATGTATATGTATGTATGTATGTTTATTTTTGTAACCTATATATTGCCTTGATCTGTCCTTTCACTCCAGTGTTCCTGAGGATGTCATTAGACGAAAGCGCTTGAGCACCCCTTTGTGTTTCTTTTCCTTCGTGGTTTTATTCATCATAAATTTTTTCACGTGTCACTTTCGTGAAATAATTTTTCATATATATATATATATAATATATATAAGGTTGTTCTTATTTTTCGAAATTGCAAATTTCACCGTCTCAGCATCTCAATATATTCAATTTGACAAAAAATCAAAGTGTGCAAAATCTCAAGTACTGTAATTATAAATATTCTTATTGGTGCCACACAAGGAATCAAGTTTAGTTAATTATTGAAACAGAAATATACGAATTTTTATAAGCGTTCCACTATAAGGGCAAATAACAGCAGTTAAAGAAGAGCATAAGCTAAAATAGACATTGACTACTGATTAATTAGAAACTGAATTGAACTAAACATTTTAGGACTGAAAGCATAGTAGATTTGGACTAGGGATGGCCGCTTATGAGGCACCCCTAAATATTAATTGATTTTAATAAAACTTCTTTGGTACACGTTTTATATTAATAGGAAAAAATTACGGGGTGAAACCCGAAATTTTGTGTATTTAATTTTTCCTATACAAATAAGAACCACCAAATCAACCAAAATTTGGGGGTTTAACCCCCGCATTTGTTCCTTTTAATATAAAACGTATGCCGAAGAAGTTTTATTAAAATCAATTAATATTTAAGGGTGCCTCATAAGCAGCCGTCCCTACTAGGCCAAATCTATTATGCTTTCAGTCCTAAAATGTTTAGTTCAATTCATTTTCTAATTAATCAAAAGTCAATGTCTATTTTATTTTATGCTCTTCTTTAACTGCTGTATTTGCCCTTATAGTGGAATGCTAATAAAAAATTCGTACATTTATGTTTCAATAATTAACTAAAATTTAGTCCTTGTGCGGCACCACTAAGAATATTCATAATTACTTGACATTTTTGCATTTTGTTTTTTTGTCAACTGGAATATATTGAGGGGTGAGACGGTGAAATTTACAATTTCAAAAAATAAGAAACACCCTAATATATATATATATATATATATATATATATATATATATATGCATATAACTGCAATGACCACCAGTATATAAATGAATAGAAACGACATAAGTGTTAAGGAACGTTTCTGCACACGAGGAGGAGAGATAACGAATAATGAAAATGAGGCGAACCGCCCGGGAATCGAACCCAGGGCCTTCCAATTGCCGGTTGGATGCTCTACCATTATGCTACGGACCTCACTCAATCACAAATCGAAATTCTCCCACATAGGGCAGAAACCAATGCCCTGAGAGGGCACCCTCGCAAATCGTGAATATGCGCATATAACTGCAATGACCACGCAGTATATAAATGAATAGAAACGACATAAGTGTTAAGGAACGTTTCTGCACACGAGGAGGAGAGATAACGAATAATGAAAAATGAGGCGAACCGCCCGGGAATCGAACCCAGGGCCTTCCAATTGCCGGTTGGATGCTCTACCATTATTGCTACGGACCTCACTCAATCACAAATCGAAATTCTCCCACATAGGGCAGAAACCAATGCCCTGAGAGGGCACCCTCGCAAATCGTGAATATGCGCATATAACTGCAATGACCACGCAGTATATAAATGAATAGAAACGACATAAGTGTTAAGGAACGTTTCTGCACACGAGGAGGAGAGATAACGAATAATGAAAAATGAGGCGAACCGCCCGGGAATCGAACCAGGGCCTTCCAATTGCCGGTTGGATGCTCTACCATTATGCTACGGACCTCACTCAATCACAAATCGAAATTCTCCCACATAGGGCAGAAACCAATGCCCTGAGAGGCCCTGGGTTCGATTCCCGGGCGGTTCGCCTCATTTTTCATTATTCGTTATCTCTCCTCCTCGTGTGCAGAAACGTCCTTAACACTTATGTCGTTTCTATTCATTTATATACTGCGTGGTCATTGCAGTTATATGCGCATATTCACGATTTGCGAGGGTGCCCTCTCAGGGCATTGGTTTCTGCCCTATGTGGAGAATTTCGATTTGTGATTGAGTGAGGTCCGTAGCATAATGGTAGAGCATCCAACGGCAATTGGAAGGCCCTGGGTTCGATTCCCGGGCGGTTCGCCTCATTTTTCATTATTCGTTATCTCTCCTCCTCGTGTTCAGAAACGTTCCTTAACACTTATGTCGTTTCTATTCATTTATATACTGCGTGGTCATTGCAGTTATATGCGCATATTCACGATTTGCGAGGGTGCCCTCTCAGGGCATTGGTTTCTGCCTATGTGGGAGAATTTCGATTTGTGATTGAGTGAGGTCCGTAGCATAATGGTAGAGCATCCAACCGGCAATTGGAAGGCCCTGGGTTCGATTCCCGGGCGGTTCGCCTCATTTTCATTATTCGTTATCTCTCCTCCTCGTGTGCAGAAACGTTCCTTAACACTTATGTCGTTTCTATTCATTTATATACTGCGTGGTCATTGCAGTTATATGCGCATATTCACGATTTGCGAGGGTGCCCTCTCAGGGCATTGGTTTCTGCCCTATGTGGGAGAATTTCGATTTGTGATTGAGTGAGGTCCGTAGCATAATGGTAGAGCATCCAACCGGCAATTGGAAGGCCCTGGGTTCGATTCCCGGGCGGTTCGCCTCATTTTTCATTATTCGTTATCTCTCCTCCTCGTGTGCAGAAACGTTCCTTAACACTTATGTCGTTTCTATTCATATATATATATATACATATTTCGGTCTTAAAGATAAATTTATATTGAGCAAAATATTTGGATAAAAGGGGAAAAATTAATAATTTACTCCTAAATAGAATCTATTTGGGCGAAAGACGAGAAATGAAACAGTTATCCCGAAATACAATCTATTTTTTAATATAAAGTTATATTAATATTTTTTGGTAATAACGCTTAAAGATATATTGGTGTCTTAAAGAAAAATTTGTATTGAAACAAAATAGTTGGCCAAAAGAGGAAAAATTATATAGTTACCGCTAATTTAATTTCTATTTTGTTTTAAAAATCATGTTAATGCTTTTTATGTTATAGTTTAAGGATAAAATTGTGTATTATGATGAAAATTTGTTTTTGTATTAAACTTTATCTTATTAAAGTTTATCTTATTCGATTTTTTGTTTAAAAGATCGTCTACCAAATGTAAAATTGGCCTCGTGATATTATACCATGAGAAGCTCAATAGAAAAACTATTGACGGTGCCTTGTTTTGAGACCTTGTCGGTTTACCCCTTGGCCCTATAAACGTATTTGTTTATGTTTAATAGCTCCCTTAATGGGTCGTATTTAGAGACCTTGTCGGTCCACCAAGAACTGGTAGGTTAAGCGGTGGTGGTGGTTATGGTGCTGTGGTGGTGGATGTGTAATACTGCTTCACCACTAATCGTCTAAGTATAGGTGCTTGGTTGTAGCCCTCATATCGGTTACGTGGTGTTGACGGGATGAGCTTCTAAAAGTCTATACTTAGACGATTGGTTGTAGCCTTCATCTCACCATATGCTGTTGATGGGATGAGCTCCTAAAAGTCTATACTCAGACGATTGGTGGTGATGTGGTGTTTTTCTTTGTGTGGTGGTTGTGCTCATATATATTTTGCTATTGGGGCTTTGCATGCATCTGTTTTTATATATATATATATATATATATATATATATATGTGTGTGGTGTGTGTGTGTGTGTATGTGTGTGTGTGTAATAATAGGGGCTCTATTGGCGTATAGTCGGGGAGTGTATGTGCGTTTGTGTGCGCTTTTAATTCGCTCGAAGGTTATTAATATATACCGGCCATTTATGCCTTCTTAGCCAACTGGCGGATTAGGCCAACTATCAACTGGCTGATTAAGCCAACTGGCGGATTTCGAGTTCTAAGTCAAGTGTTGCTACCTTGAGCTCTCATTAATCTTCTCCAACTCGCAGAAGCTGGATGGTCTCTTCTTTTCTCTCCTCCTGTCTCTCTCTTAGGTTAGGTATACCCCTTTGGGGGGTGAGGCCGCCCACCTTCACCCCAAAAGAGGTTAGGTGGACTCCCACAGCTTGCTGGGAAGTTCTGCCCCCCCCCTTTTTTGGCACCCTAGGGTTGGTACTGGGTAAGGGGGTTTGGCACCTTGCAACAAGGGGAGGGGGTTGGCACTGGCACTCATATGATCAACATTGCAATTGCATATGCACTCGTCCATTTTGTGGCCATACTACTCATAATTACTCTATTTCCGCAGTTGTACAGTATTTAAGAAAATCTGTAAGTGCTATAAATCCGAAAGAAATTTGATCTCTTTACACTTTATATTTCAGTACTCAAATCTAATCTTTAGGTTATTTTCGTGACTTTATATGTGGGGCTGGGAATACTCGTGGCGAACTCGACATGGGTGCGAAAGTCCGTTTTCTATACCATCATGTTCTCCAGGATGTACTCTTTTAAATGGCTAATGACACATGATGCAAGTTCGCTAGTCCTCTCAAAATTCAGTTCTTTTAAAGGGGAATACACCTTGCGCTCAGAGCTGATTGTGGGCGAATTCCGCGGGTACGAGTGATGAACTCGGCGTGTTTAGGATCTCTTGCGGATGCAATGTAGTTATTATTATCATTACAATAATATACACCCATTTTCGATTAAAATGATACAAACCCCACCAAAATCTATCAATTTTTGCCAAAGTTATGGGGATTTTTAAGTTTTGCTGAGTTCGTCACTGGTATTCGTAACGCCTCATATGTTCTGGACGGTTTGACTTAATAATTTCAACTTTTCCAGTTCTGAAGCATCTTATGAAGTAGAAATTTATTAGTTCTTGTTTGTATGTCGCCTAAGTGGGGGCTGCAACGAAATTGACCGGTTTTGGGAGTTTAAGAGAAAAATATTTTCATCAACTTAAAAAAAAACCTGATAAACCTCAATAATGACTAATATTCTTTCCTTGTTCTTCCAACACTAATTTAACAAGATTCTGAAAGGGACGCAAGAGTCGACCAAACTCTTTTTTTTTTCAATCTCGATGCTTTGCAAAGCCTCTTTGCGCATTCTGACAAATGTTTCTCTTGAATTTCAGTTTTGGCCGCTTCGAATAATGCAGAGAGCTACTTCAGCTGTGTTTGACAACTATAACGCGAATTTCGCCCAGATTTAACCCTTCATTAGTCGCATGTAAAGCTAAAAAATCATATCTTACATTGCGTCGGATCATATTGACCTACACGACTGATGAAGGATTAAATCGGATACCTAAGTTTCAAGGCCATCGTCCGAATTTAACTTATCAAAAATTGCTTAAGTGATGTTATTTGTCAAAACTAAAGAAAAAAAACAGTAGAGAATTTTGTTAAACTCCTAAAATAGATTAAGTGCCCGACTTTTCTATAAATACAATATATTTCGAAATCAGATTTTCTCACTCTCCTTTTTTAAATTCTTTAAAACGACATTATCTCCAGGAAAGCGCTAGTAGAATATATAAAAGAAAAATTGGTTAGGAATTTGGTGTATGGTGTGTTCATCTCATTAATATACTGTATATACATAATTATAATTCCAAGGCAGTTATTTTTCACTTAAAAATGTTAATAAGGTTACCCTTCCGTCGACGATAATAATCGGATCTGTGCAATTTAGAGGTTAAACTCCAACCATTTTAAAAACTTGATTCTTATTGGGTGAAACTTGTAGCCTGATCGATAGCAACCTGCAGTTAATCTCTCCAGGAAAACGCTAGTAGAATATATAAAAGAAAAATTGGTTAGGAATTTGGTGTATGGTGTGTTCATCTCATTAATATACTGTATATACATATAATTCCAAGGCAGTTATTTTTCACTTAAAATGTTAATAAGGTTACCCTTCCGTCGACGATAATAATCGGATCTGTGCAATTTAGAGGTTAAACTCAAACCATTTTAAAAACTTGTAGCCTGATCGATAGCAGCCTGCAATTAATCTCTCCATCGGAAATACTCTGAATCTTTTGAGTTCTGATTCTCGTGTCTGATATGTATTTGTCCGGTAAATTTGAAGCCAATATGTCGAGAGAGGAGCTTTGTAGGGTCACACTACCTTGTATTATCATTGCGTTGAAAAGAGCTGATATCCAGAAAACTGACATAATATCATTCTATGTTAAGTTTGGAATATTAATTTGGCAAACATGGATTACGTAGAGAACTTAAATTTCTGAAATTTAAGTTAAATTATAAAATCAGTCTACGGTTATTGTAGTTTTGTAGGTTATTAAGTTAAATTATTTCTTTGAATACTCTCCAGCAGAACAGGCTGATCTCGAAAATTTTAGTCGCAAGTTAATAATAAGATTTTTTAACCTCGTTCGCAATATCTAAGGTCATATGACGGAGGGTATCTACAGCTTCACGTGGACCCCGAACCACTGGTTGCTATATAAACTGGACGCAGAGGATGGTCTCCCAGTCAATTACTCTCTAGACCAGGGGTTCTCAACTCACTTACTTCCATTACCCACCTAAAGCATTGGCGCTCACCCCGTTACCTCTAATGACGCGTAAATTAACCAAAAGTTAAAGAAATAGTTTATAATCATACAATTGTCTTTAAAAACTATTCTTAAATAAAATATGTATGGCTTCAATTACTCCCCTGAATATCCCAAATTACCCATATGGAGGTAATTACCCACCGGTAGAGAACCCCTGCTCTAGACCCAATGTCGCTTAACTTCCGCTAATCGATAGGAAGTGGTGTTACGATATTGGCCACAAAGTAGCCTAAAATTTTAGTTCCAAAAATTCTATCTACGGTGCCCTGAAATTTGGGTGTAAATAAAACTGTTTGCTTCTTAGATCGTTTAGCTACACTTGTGACTGGAAAGTCATATCCCGGAGGTAGTGTTTCGTCCAGATCTTAGCTCCACTTCCTGCCTGCCCTGCACATTTCTTACCAATCGGTTGAGGGGGAAGAAGCCCTGTATATTGCCGATAATAATACTTAGTTACTTTATAATACTTTATGAAGATTTGAACGATGGTTCAGGATCGACCTGCAGAGTCGATCCCTCTGCAGCATTCCGCCTCATTTACAGGATTTCGTGGAGGAGGGAATTGCTTTCCGATCTCCTCCTGCCCTCGTAGCCAGCCACGCATGGCTGGTCAAGGACTTTGTACAGGAACCTGTCCAGCTGATTCTTGAAATTATTGAGGTTGGCGTGCTGGAGGTTCATCAGTTCTTTGGGCTGGATATTAAAAATTTTGGGGCTTTGTATTCCGAGGATATTTCCTTTACTCTCATGCCAGTGTTTCTATTTCGTTTCGAAAGTTCGGAACAAAACTCTCGAGTATTTCCATATGTATATGTACCGCTCGCGGCTTCTTTCCAAAGTAGAGTTTCAGGGAGTGTAGTCGAGACCAGCAGTCTTCACTTCACCTAATAATAATAATAATAATAATAATAATAGTGATGGTAATAATAATACCAATCGTTTGAAGATTAATAATAATAAAGAATAAACAAAAATTAATCCCTTCGTGATTAAAAATAATAATAATAATGAAGCCTAATGAACAGCAAAACAATCCCTTCGGGATTAATAGTGTTCCGATAATATTTTTTACCCATTAAATGTTATGTACTTTAAAAATTAAATTTCCATATTATTCTCTAATACGTTTGAGGTCTTTGTTTATAATCTGCTCCATTAATCAAGAGAGAAGAAACTTTAAATCTCGACGGGAAAAACTCCTGAAACTTTTCAAATGCTGTTTTTAAAGTTTAATTTAAATGAAGAAAAATAAAGCAAAATTTTGATATGCTTTTGTTTTTCCTTGCCTGATTGCAATAACTTCACAGGTTGCTGAGAAAATCAGCTTTGCTCCTGAATATTCTTAGAACAAAATCGAAAATGAAAGAATAGAGAAAGAATAGAGAATGAATGAATAGGGAAAAGGTAGATATAAAATGATGAGATTAGAGGAATGACATGTTTCAGAGCAAAAGTAAAAGAAAAAAGTGTGGATGTTTTAACGATGGTTTGAACAATGTGAATTCCTGCCATTAGATTCTCTCTCTCTCTCTCTCTCTCTCTCTCTCTCTCTCCACATATATATATATATATATATATATATATATATATATATATATATATATGGCTTACAGGTGTTTCGTGCGATGATTCTTCATTTCTTCTATTATGCTATCGAGTATTTGGGTTACTTCAATTCCAGACTCAGCAAACATTTATTTAAGATCATTTTAGTTTTAATTAACAAAATTGTAATAAAAACAATAAGATTATCATCAAATTTGTTACGAGAAGCCACAACTCCGAATGGTGTAGCGAGAAGCGTACCCTGTACATTGTGTAATCGATATCTGAGGGATAACAGATCAAATCTGGGAAGGATATAAAACTTTTACGTTATATTCTTGTATAATGTACACACAGTAGTATGCCAGCAAAATGTCAGTGCAATTGCAATGGAATGTTGATCAAATGTTGCAGAAAGGGGGGAGGGGTTGGCACCATCGGGGTGACAGGGGTTGGCACCCATGGTGGAAGGGGGTATGCAAGCAAGAAAGGGGGAGGGTGTTCAGCCCCCAAGCTGCTTGAAGGGGCGAGTGGGGTTTTACTCCCCCCAAACATAACCAGTAAGGTAGCCTAAGAGAGAGAGAGAGAGAGAGAGAGAGAGAGGAGAGAGAAGGAAAGAACTTTTCGCAGGCATATCTCGTCGCATACTAAAGTTTTTGACAGCCTCAGTTGGCTTAGAAATCTTAAGCAGCCAGTTGGCTTAACCTGGCTTACAAGGCGTAATTGGATTAGAAGGCGTAACCAGCTATTTGGCGTAGTGTATACACATATATATATATATATTTATTGAAGCAACCATGCATTCGTTTATATATTCCCATCATTTCCAGTTATTTCTACCGCTTAATATCGTTTATATATATATATATTATATATATATATATATATATATAACAGGGTGTCCCATAAGTCCGGCATTATAGGAAAAATAATAAAAAAAGGCAAAACAAAAGCTTTTATTTACAGAACGTGCTCAATATGTCCACCATTGTTTTCAATACACAAATTCAGACGTGATACCCAGTCAGCAAGCACACGGTGAATGATGTCAGGAGTAATGGTGTTACATGCCCCAATAATGCGCTGCCGCAAATGTTCAACACCACTCCTAATTTTCTCTGCGTATACCAGCGCTTTCAAGTGGCCCCAGAGATAAAAATCTAGTGGTGTGAGATCCGGGCTTCTAGCTGGCCATTCCACAGGCCCTCGACGTCCTATCCAATGACCAGGGAATGGGAATTGTTGGTACAGGTATTCCCTTACTTGGGTGCTGTAATGTGCAGGAGCGCCGTCTTGCTGGAACCATGTTGGGAAATTTCATTCTTCGTTCAAGACACTGGGAAATGCTTCTTCCTTGAGCATACGTAGGTAGGTGCCTCCAGTGACATGTTCATCGAAAAAGAGGGGGCCTATGATGCGATCCTTCCAAATGCCACACCATACCATCACCCGAGATGCACCTTGTTCCTTTGAAGAGGTATACCAGTGAGGGTTGTTTTGAGACCAGTAGCGGGTGTTCTGTCGATTTACCTCACCATATACAGTTATACAAGGTTTATTTTTAGGCTTAGCATCTTTCATATAATATACATGCTTTATACCATCTTCCTTATATTTCTCATGGCATGTAGAACAGTGAATTTCATCGCATTTGTGCTCCAACTTTCCCTAATTATCCATCATATGAAACCTATCACATTCACAGATTCTCATTTTCCTGCAAGTGCCAATTGACTTATGGAGCTCAAAGCACTTATTATTGAAAAATATGCGTCTACACACATTACAGTCCCTCTTTTCAGCTTCAACTAAACGGCTTTCACAGTTGGCACTTTTACACTGCTCACATACCATGTAGCAATCCCTACAATGTTCACTATATCATCCGCAAACTCGAGACATCCTTTGCACAAATCATGATGTCTTCCATATTTTCGACTTTTATCGTAGCTCGTGTAAAGAACCCTTATATTACGGATGGGGAGATACGTTGTCCCTGACAGCCTTAAAATAAGTAGGGGTCTTGTACGGTCTCTCACACTGCTTTTAAAAACATACACAGTCCTACGACGATCATCCATTCCAAATACAACTATCCATACATTCATTTTCTGCTCCACCCTTCTCATTTCTTCAGGGCCCATATTACAGTCAAACTCAAGCTTGCAATCTGAAGGCAGTTTACGAGCACGCTGCACAACCGTAGGCAACCAGATATTATAAGCGATTGTATTTAGCATAGTAAAAATATGAGCCAAGACTATTGCTATAAAGTCGCAACCACGCTCGGTGTTTATATGCCGTATGTAAATAGCCTGAGAATTGAAGTTAAGAGTATAAGGTGTGGCCGTATGTCCCGCAACAAGGAATACCCAGTCAATATCTATCATGAAGTTGTCCATGTTGAAGGTTGTACTACTTTGAGAGGCTTGCAATATACGGCCCAAAATAAAATCTATGTCCACAGCAACCAAGCGTCTGTATAGTATTAATACCCAAAAATCATCTACATCCCAGTCATCTGACCCGAACCCGAAGGACAATCTCGTCCTGACTTCACGTCCTTCTTCGTTCTGAAGGGTAAACTCAACAATACGTTCAACTACGCGCCGTAGTCCGTATTCAACACCCACAGTTGCTATATATGGTTCGTGGGTCGACCCTGACTACGTACTGGCTTCTAGTCAGGGTGGGGTGGGGTTGGCGGTGTGCATCATCTCGAATGTTATACTACTCTCCACAGAATGAGAAGCTGCTGTTGTGGAGGGTGTGACCGGAATTGAGCAGTAAAAAGGGGGTACATTTTATTTGTGGAAGGAACTAATGTGGGGGCTGTGCCGTAAGACGTAGAGGGCTGGGTGTCTATTACTGGGGACTAACAACCGGTGCACTCCTGGCACGCTTTATACCTGAGAGGGAAGGCGAATCATCATCAACTTCATCATGCCCCCACCTTCTCTTCGAATTTTCGCGTGGAGGTGCTACAGCTGGCGTTGCTAGGGGTTCGTTAGCGGGGTTCGAGCCTGTATCCCCAAATACACAGTCATCGGAATCATCTGTAATATCGGTGATGGGGACATGTTGCTGGCGCAGTACTTCTTCATCATTCACGGTTCTGAGGAAGACCAGGAAAAACAAGACTGTAGAATACAAGGAGCATCACTTAAAATTTTATATTTTGTAAGTGTTCCACTTAGGAGTGAAATCTATAGAAAAATTCAGGTTTGCGAGCACGTCTACATGTATTATATCTGGCCCTACAGGATGTGGTAAAACTGTGTTTATGCTCAAAATCATTAAAAATAAGGGGGAGATGTTCTCAAAATTTGTGCATAAAGTCATATGGTGCTATTCGACATACCAGTCGGTATTCAGTGAATACCATGATGATATTTTGTTCCACAAAGGTGTATATGACATTAATTCGTTAAAGATGGAAGCTAGAGACGATCAGTCAAAGAATAACGGAGCGACCCCACAACATATCGAGCATGTATTAAAAGGTAGTTTCCACATACATTGAGAAATAAAGGTTTAAGTCTTTATAATCTATTGAGTGAGGATCCCATTATACAGTGAACCAATATAGGAGACCTGGTGAGAAAGTGGGATAGGCTCTCACCAGCAGGATGGAAGCATATTAAAGCAAGACTACAGCAAATAAATGTCCCAGAATATTGATAGGAAATCTGAACAGGTTAAAACTTGGAGAAAACCTCGCATGCGCCACAACTGAGCACGCCTTCACCCCCAGCTGTAGCATCTCTGAAGAGGAGAAAGAAGAGACAAAAACAACAACTATCAACCCTCCCCGCGTGCCTCTAAAATACGCAAATGGCTAGTCATTATAAAAAACGTTATTATGACATTTCTACCCTAACCTTCTACGTGGCGTTGATAGACTGTACAGAGGTGTTTATGAGGGTGTAGGGAAAAAAGATGTTAAGAGATTTTTGCGGGAGCAGGATGCTTAGGCCTATACACTTCATTAGCAGGTGAGAAAGAGGTTTAAAACAGCCAAGACAACAGCAACCGCGATTGATTCTATTTGGCATGTGGATTCATCAGACATGCAGAGATATTCAGTGTATAATGAAAGCTACCGTACATCCTATTAATAATAGATGTATCTCTAAGATATTTGTGGTTAATTCCCCTGAAAAATAAATCGCCTGAAACAGTTGTTAAAGCCAACAAACGCAGATGTTGAAAGAAAACAGGATTCCTGCCTATTTTTGTACGGACATGTGGACGAATTTATAGGCCGAGCTTTCCAGAACATGTTGACAGAGTTTATTATCAGTTACTACACTAGCAATTCTATACATAAGTATCTTTAGCTGAAGAGTCAACGTACCATAAAGGAACGCATGCATCGCTATTTCACACATAACAAACACACACAGATATTTCGACATTCTGGATTCGCTGGCCTCAGCCTACAACCGTTCACATCACTGTGCGATTGTTACAACACCTAACGAAATTTTCAGAAAGAAGTACGCACACAGAGCGTGAGGTGAGAAAAGTGACTCGTTTCAAATCAATGATTGTTTAAGGCTGTCGCGTTCGGTAATAAATACGCGAAGGGATTTGAACAAGGATGGACACGTGAGATTTTTAAAGTTGGGGCTATGAGACCTAAAGACGGGGTAATGTTGTATTACGATGAAGATTTGAATGGGGAAGAAATTGGGAGGCTTTTACGGCGAGGACCTGCAAAAATATATTAAATTTAGGAAAAAAAGTGTTTAAAATTGAAAATATTTTAGCAGCAAAGGTTCAGGAAAGAGAAAAATGTACCTGGTGAAATGGCTAGGGTACTCCGAAAGCTTCAACACCTATATAAAAGCTGCTGCAATAATAAAGCTTAAATAGTATGTAACATGGCGCCTGACACTTCTACGTCACACTCCCGTTCTCTTCTTCTCTGAATGTACATCCTGGAAACACCCTGGCCACCTTGTAACAGAACTCCACGGCCATCGAATTGCGTCGTGAATCGTATGAGGTAGTTTTTAAGTACTGATAATAAGAAACCGTTTTTACGGTTCTTAGTAAGTGATGAGTGTGAAAAGGAGGTTTAATTCGGGACGAAACCATGCGTGCCGCCCGGTGGGGAGGCACATACTACACTACAGTAGTAACACTAGCCCGGGTCATTACGGTGCAGCCGAGGATGTTGTGAGAGACTTAAATGGTAGTTTGAAAAGATCAAATCTTACGGATGATTTATTATACGAAATCGTAAACAAGATACCCCTGCACATACTCTGACTCTAAAGTCAGACGCTAACAGAAATACTGAAGAAAAAGGGCTGTTCAAAATTATAACCTAGGGCCGATATGGAGCAGTCATCCAAAGAGATACCTTTCACGAAACACAACATGACTTGTGCAGCTTAATATATCACCTGAAATTGGTATATTTACCAATATCGTGGAGCATCAGTTCGTTGGGGATACCCAGGCGCGCCTGCTGCGTATCGCTCACATTCCCAATCATAGAGGAAGGAGCTTAAGCATTATATGACAAGCCTCATTATGTCAATGTCGCAACTAATCTACTAACCAATATCTTAATATATATAAGAACGATTGAGAGGGAAAGCGTTCCATTCGGTGACGGGAGCTTAACAGTGAGCTACACTTTCGTCGCATTGTAATAAATGATCCGTAGGCCTTTCACAGTCTATCGAGGGGTGAGATACCAGCGCGGGAGTGGAAGTGGATCCATTTTTTTCAACCATACTGCGTACGGCTGTCCCCTTGCTGAAGAGTGGTGTCAGATCTCGGCAGGAAAGCGATACAATCAGGTCTTAACACGGTAGAAGATATAATGGCGGTGACAAGCTTATATAAGCTCTAAAAGCACTTGAGGCTTACACGGGACAGCATCATTAAATGCACGGAAAAATGCGAAGTGGTGGAAAGAAGAAGAGGCTGTCCGGAAGACGAAGGTGGTACCAGCACTTGGCGTTAAACGTAAAAGGACATAAAAAAAGAAGTGTTCTAATGACCTACACCTATGATACATCATTTTTTAACTAATATAAGCTAAGGACATTGCTCTCATGAGTCATAGGCTGTTTACTACTTGTCGAGAGAGGTGCCCCTATTTCTGGCTCGCCATGGCGCGTTTCATCCATCCGTGTAGTTCAAAATGTTGTAAATCGGAGCTGTCCTCTTTGACATGCCCCCAACTCAAATTTCTATTGAGCACAGTGACTTTATTACAATTAATCCGTTAAACACCATTAGCTCACCGAATGCTCCTATAGAGTTCGTGAACCCTAACTCAGGCCCTTACATTCTTTATCCAAGCTGTGTGCATATGTACGCTAAACTACGAATAGTATATTCAGATGGGAAGGAATGCGAAGACAAATACGTTTTATTCCCTGAAACAAACTTTCTACACTCCATATTCAGTCAGTGTGACGTGTATTTAAATCAGGTCAACATCTCGGCAGGAACTGGTTACTATCACTTACGAGCCTATCTGGGAAACGTCCTCAACTTTTCAAAAGAAATGAAGGACACCTTTTTAACTGCCGAAGGCTATTACCAAGCTAAAAATGAAAACAGTATAAAGGACAAGTTTAAAAATTCCAAAAAGAAGATATTTGAATGCTTTGGGTGCCTGCACACAGATTTCACATCCCAGGAGAAGCTGCTTGTGAATGGGGTCGATATGAAAATAAAGTTCACTCGCACGAATCCTGAGATTTGTTTAAATCTGCGGGCTGACCAAGAAGAGAGCTCAAAACCTATGGTGATTCATGTTATGGAGACATCTCCGCGTGCGCCGAGTGAAATTAAGTTATGCTAAACAAGTAGAAATTGAAAAAAATTTACTACACGCCAGAGTAAAATATCATATTGATAGAGTAGAGATAAAACTGTATACGGTGCTCTCTGGGCTAACATCGAAACAGATAGAAATCTCGCCCTTGGATCTCTGCTCGATAGGTTTAGAGGCATAGTCACGGACTTTTAAAATGGACACGAATACATTTCAGAGAGTAATGAATAGTGACTGAATCACACGCTCCAAACTTATCGGTGTGTTTGCGAAGAATGAAACGCTGAAACTTCCAGCTACGAGGCACTGCTGCGCACTTATTCTAAATACGAGTGTTAGCCGAGGCGAAGGGATTCATTGGCTAGTTGTTTATTTTAAAAATAGGGAGAGAATGTACTATTTTATTTCACTCGGTATCCATCCCTGGAATGACGCTATTATTGTAAAATTTCTCGAGCAATTGAACATTTCCCAAATTGTCTGCAATCCTTCCCGTTTTCAGGGATACTATAGCAATATTTGCGGGATGTACTGCCTTTCGTTTCTCTTGCATATGGACCACGGGAACTAATTTACAAATTTTTAAAAATTATTCGATTTGTGTGACACTGAGCGAAATGATGTTCTGATGCAACCAGATAAAAAATCGGTTCCCGTTTGTACACACTCACTGCATTGTGTGAAGTTTTATGCATGTATAATTGTAACTTAAGTAATTGCAACAATGTTGTGTAAAATATAAAATGTCTCTAATAATATTAGTTTGTGGAGCGTTTAAGAATTATATTTGTAGCTTATTTAAAATGTAATTGATGCTAATTCTATAATTAATTTAAGTTGGATATAAATATATAATGTATAAAAAATGGGATCAATGTAACTCCTATATGTGTGAGAAACACTGAAGGACATATTACGTAAAATTGTGTTCTATACAGTAAACGCTATTTTGTACTATTTTATTAAAACATTCCTCTTGGCTCTATCATTTAATAAAATGTTGAACATACATGGCTTATTCTTGCTCGACACACACACACACACACACATACATACAAGAAAAAAGGAAAAACTCACATCACTTCGTCGATGATACGAAAATCGCTGGGCTGAGTGTGCAGTAAAACTTCTACCTCTGTATTCAGGTCACTGTCCATGACATGCGTTTCTTCCAAACTATTACGAAAAGTTTCTATAACACGATCGAGTTCCGCATCGGTCCTTTAAGGAGAAAGGACACGGTTGTACACAGAAATTTTAAAATTAATTTTGGCCAATTCATACATTTTTCTGAAGAAAGTCTGCAGGCCTCTGGATTATGTTATAATTAATACGTAAAAGTAGAAATTTGAATCCTCTTTAAGAGAAAAATGACGAATAACTTTGCACTTCAAATAAGACACTGCGGTGTACTTATTCTAAATACGGTTGTTAGTGGCGGAGAAGGGATTCATTGGATATCTGTTTATTTTAAAAATAGGGACTGCTGGCGCTTGTGCTAGGAAAGAGAGAGAGAGAGACGCTTAAACATCTAGGGTACCTGGGCAAATAATAAACAGTAAGCAATTAGCCTAACCGGGTCATTCACATATACTTTGATACACACTTTGTATGGTAAAAGTTGCTTAAAATTATTCGAGATCTAAGGGAAAATATTGAATGACTGGTTAGACTAGTTGAATACCAGGTTAGGTTAATTGATTGCATGGTTAGCTCACTTGTACGGGTTTGACGAAGGGTTACGTTAAAGCAAGGATAAAATCCCTCCCTATAAAGTTTGCAGTAACTCATTCTTGGTACGAGTCAAAATATGATTAAATTATGCATCTTTATAAAAATAATTAACACTTGCAAAGGATTCTTGAGTTATATAATGTAGGACCGTATTAATCACTGAGCTGAATGGCACATGATATATATATATATATAATATATATATATATATATAGACAGAGAACGGCACTCATTTTAAATCACATTTCACAATGTAATAAAGATCATGCAATGAATCATAACGCAGACACTTTAAAATGCCTAATTTATGCCAATTATCTACCAACCCCTTTCTTTATTGTGTGGAAGGATGACTAGCTGGGCATACTACCATCTCCCGCCGTCACCAGGTCTCGAACCCATGGGTAGATAATAAACAATTAGCCTAACAGGGTCATTCACATATACTTTGATACACTCTTTGTCCGGTAAAAGTTACTCAAAATTATTCGAGATCTATGGGTAAATAGAGAAATGCTATAACATACGAGCGTATTAGTTTTTCTACTTACATCTCATATGTGTCCTCTTCCGCCGTATCATTCTGTCCAGCATCACAAATGTTTGCCACATCCTGCGACGGAAACAAATTTGCCTGATAAATTGCGGCAAAAAGTTGTAGAGTTGCACCGGCACTGCAGGAAGACATGATAAAATCACTCTTTCGTATATATATATATATATATATATATATATATATATATATATATATATATATATACTTTCTACACTTCTATATATATATACACATGTATATATATATATATATATATACTTTCTACACTATATATATATATATATATATATATATATATATATATATACACACTGGTCCGCAAAAGTATTTACGAATCGTAAGTTGTAATATATTTGGAATAAAAATGTATATCTAATAAGATATTTAATTGTAATATAATAATATTTGATATATTTGACAACAAAACAGGTTAATAAAAGAAAAATACCATACTTATTTGTAAAAATTTATTATAAAAACTTATGAAAATTAGTATCCTGTATGGCCACCCTTGTTCTTTCGGACTAGTTCAAGACGCCGAGGCATTGAATCAACCAACTTCATGCACGATTCAGGACTGATTTTATACCACTCTTCTTGAAGAACTCTCCATAAATCTTCTTTATTTTTTGCCTTATCTTCTCTTGTTCTTACTTTTCTTGCGACCTCATCCCAAAGATGTTCAATAGGATTTAAATCTAGACTGAGATGGCCATCCTAGCATTTTAAACCCTTCTTTTTCAAGCTTACTGTAGAGCTGTTTTAGTTATTTTGCACTATGCTTAGGATCTTTATCCTGCTGAAATATGAAGTTTGCATAATCTCAATGAAGTTCTTTAGCAGCTGGGATTGCAATATTAGTGAATAGATGTTTGAATACACATTGATCCATATGGCCATTTTCATTCCCAGTGATCCGGTGTAATTTTCCAACTCTCTTTGATGAGAAGCAGCCCCACACATTGATTCCCCCACCTCCTTTTTTCACCTTCGGAATAAGGCATTCATTCTTATATTCTTCACCAATTCGTCAATTCACAATTTTCCTCCTTTTATCACTACCAAAAATTTCGAATCATCTTTCATCACTCCATACAATTCTCAACCAGTTCTCAGCTTCCCAATCTTTGTGTTGAATAGCAAGTTATAATCGTGCTATCACATTCTTCTTTGACAATAAAGGTTTTTCTTACTGACTCTAACAAATATTTTATTATCTGTTGACCTTCTTACTGTATCAGCAATAACTTTTGTTTCTCCCGCTTTCATTAATTTCTTACTCAAGTCATTTGCTGTCATAAATCTATTCTCCAAAGGCAGAAATTTTAGATGCCTTATACCACGCTCTAACAAAACCCTCTTTCTTCCAGTTCGGACTAACTTACAGGTACTTCCTTGGTTTAAAATACGTTTCTTATGTTATCTGACTGTACCTTCACTTATCTTCAGCATTTTTGCAATACCTGTATTTGAATAATTACCCATTTTAACAAGGGCAGTCAATTCTTCTAAGTCTTGGCTAGATAACTCACGTGTCTCAACCATTCTCTCACATTGGAAATATATAAGTAAAAATTTCGTTGAACAACGTTAAAATGAACCTTCCACTATCGAGGCTGACAGCACACTAAACTGCGCACAGTCTGTGCCGCTAACTTCAAAATTAGAGAACTTTTAATTTAACGATGCCAAATTATCAAAATATTGAAGAAACTCTATGGGAATTCATTACAATGACTTTTAAAGTGGCAAAATATTGTATTTAATCTAATAATTACAGTCTTATACTCATTTATTTGTGTTCTGCATAACATAAATTACTATAAAAAATATATTAACATAAATAAATTTTACTAAATCGCAAAAAATAAAGCTACCATTAATATCTCGATAATATTTCTCAATTCGTAAATACTTCTGCGGACCAGTGTATATATATACAATATATATATATATATATATATATATACACTGTAGGTATATGGCTTACGTGATATCGCGAGTTTCAAACAGGTGTGGAGAAGAATAGAGTTCTGTTTGACTGTCTGTACTCATGACGACTAGCAATGCGTGGTAATTCAATGGAAAATATCAGCTAATATTGTGCCGAGCTGAGCTTGGAGCCTTTTTATATGGGGGCCGAAGACCCATTACGAATGACGAAGAGCTGAACCCGAAAGACCAATCACAAGCCCACACGTTTGTGGGCGTGTCTTCATTAATATCGGCTTAAACACTCCGCAAATTTTTTTTAATTAAAAAGGTAACATTTCACATGCAGACGTTTCCACCTTCGTAAAACTTCATATATATATATATATATATATATATACACACGCAATAATAACTTTTAATAAAAATATTAAATAATTAAAATAAATTTTTATCCCTATTTAAATTTGTATTATTATTATACATGCCTGCGAATAAGAACTTTGTAAGAGTTGATATCTTACTACTAACTGATTTATACCATATGTCCCACAAAAAAGTACACCCAACTTTAGATTGTACTAACTCCTCCAAAAATTGAGATATTTTGGATCTGTTTGTTTGATTTAATATAGCAATATGAAAATAAAAACCCACTCTAATAGACAGAGTTTATTTCCACGACAGTTTCGACGCCCACTGGCATCCTCCTCGGGTGGATACAGAAACACGAATGAACCAAAACAAGAGGGAAAAACAGTCCAGGGACCAACCGTTAAGAAATTCGCACCTAGGTTAGATCCCATTCTCCCGACACCGGAAGGGCATTTTCATTAAGTACATTCGCGCAAATTTAAAACTATCTTCCTGTTCTAAACATACAGATTCTATTATATTTTTGTACATAATTATCACATTTATTATTAAATTTATTACATTTAATATTGCATAATTATTTATTACAATAATGTAATAACCAATGTAATAATAAATTTATAATTTCTGTAATAAATAATTATGCAATATTAAATGTAATAAATTTAATAATAAATGTAATAATTATGTAAAAAAAATATAATATAATCTGTATGTTTAGAACAGGAAGATAGTTTTAAATTTGCGCCAATGTACTTAATGAAAATGCCCTTCCGGTGTCGGGAGAATGGGATCTAACCTAGGTGCGAATTTCTTAACGGTCGGTCCCTGGACTGTTTTTCCCTCTTGTTTTGGTTCATTCGTGTTTCTGTATCCACCCGAGGAGGATGCCAGTGGGCGTCGAAACCCTCGTGGAAATAACTCTGTCTATTAGAGTGGGTTTTTATTTTCATATTTTGACCTTCACGTAGAAAAAAAGTGAAGTTTTTTTTGCATTTATTAATATAGCAAATTATCCTTTGTTAACGTTCAAAATTTATTCATGTTTAAACGATTTAGTGTTTAAGCATCTGCTTTTAACTGAAGGGTACAGCAAAATGGATTGCGCCGAATGATTATTTCTCCCAGCCAGATAGCTCCTCTTGCTTTAACCAATGTGCTACTTTTTACGTCGAAGGATATTGCAAATATTTTTTTTAAATAATTCGAACTTTTGTATCTAAGATACGAGTCATACATATAAATGAAGAATCTGAATTACTAAATTTATAAATAACTTTGAAACCCTTATCAAGCAGTTTACACGAAGGCAGCGCGTTCTCATGGTCACAACTTATCTGCAAACTAAAAGCTTAAAACAAGTTCAGAATACCTTCGAACTGCAATTTCCCGATAGAGCTTCTCCAACTAAACATACAATTTTGAAGAATGTTCGGAAATACAAAGAAGAACGGTCCTCAATTTGAACAAAGGACGTTCAGGCCATCCGAAGACGGCAAGAACAGACGAGAACATTCAGCATTCAGCACTGACTTGACCCCGTGTGATTACTTTTTATGGGGTCATTTGAAAAATAGAGTATTTGCATCACAACCTATCAATTTAGATGATTTGAGGACTCGCATCACAGCTGAAATCAACTTGTTAAAGACAATCCAGATCTTATCAAAAGAGTGATGGGGAAGATGAGAGCTCAACTCCAGATTTGTATCGATAGAATGGCGGTCATGTTGAAAGAAACGAAACTAAGCATAACTTTTGCAATAAGGAATAAAGAAAAATCTGCTTTGTATCTTATTAAAATTATGTTAAAGTATCTATTATTATGTATTTGTCTTTCATTACATGGATAGCACACACATTATTTTTTCATTGACCAATTTTGCGCAATCCATTTTGTTGTACCCTTCAGTTAAAAGCAGATGCTTAAACACTAAATCGTTTAAACACGAATAAATTTTGAACGTTAACAAAGAATAATTTGCTATATTAAATCAAACAAACAGATCCAAAATATCTCAATTTTTGGAGGAGTTTACAATCTAAAGTTGGGTGTACTTTTTTGTGGGACATATGGTATAGTTCAGCTACGCTGATTTCGAATAAGGTTTCCATTTTTTCTATGACGTAAGGATTTTCTGCAAACTGGAAGGGAAAAAACAGCAATATAGATGAATATTATTTATTTCATCCTGTATTAGGTACCTAATTCGCTTTGTTATATTAATCACAAATGCAAACAACTTTAAAAAGAAAGACGACTATTAATTTCAATTACATATTCATCTTACATATTCATTCATTATTTGTCCAAAGTTTTCTTGTGAGATCTCTGCTTCTTAGACTCGAATGTAGGCACTGTTTCTTTTCTTTTATGTAATAGTTCTGGATTAACCCGTCACCACCTTCCCTGACATCTCTTCTACATTTCTTTGATATCTTCGTGAAACCAGTCATTTATAGGCAGTAGTTTTAAATCAAATTTTAATGAAAATTACTTACATATGTAATATGAAATATGACATTTTGTGAAAAAACATCTGCACGTGATGGTGAAAAATGAATATTATTTTCGGAATCAGCGTACAAAAATTATTATATAAGTGATAAATTATTTCGGAGAGAGAGAGAGAGTTACAAGGAGTTACAAGGAAAAGTAGTTCCTCAAAAGGCCTTGCGGCCCATACCGAGAAGGTACGAATGGCAACGGGTGCCAGGGAAAATTCTGTCACCCTCAAATAGTGTGCAAGATTTGGTCTAACCTCTTCTTGAAATGATCCACAGAGAAACTGTTCACAAATTCTGAAGGTAACCTGTTCCATGTGTCACAGATCTTATATGTAAAGTAATTCCCAAACACACTAGTCCTAAACCGTTTCAAATCCAACTTCCAACCATTGTTGCGAGTTGGGTTATCATTTAAACTAAACATGCTTCTAAAATCGACATCGTTGAACCCGCGTAAGAACTTGAAACCTCGATGAGTTCACCGCGCAGCCTCCGAGTTTCCATCGAAAACAAATTCAGGGCGCGTAAGCGTCGGTTGTAGCCCATATGCCTAACGGAAGGGATTAACTTTGTGACCCTCACCTGCACTCGCTCCAGCCTCTCAATATCTTTCCTGAGGGTGGGCAACCAGAACTGCACAGCATACTCCAGTGCGGCCTAACCAAGGAATTGTACAGAGAGCACAATCTCCTTGTTCCGAAACTGAAATTGCCTCCTGATATAACCCAACAACTTCTGGGCTTTCTTTTCCACCTCTACGCACTGTTTCGTAAACTTAAGATCGCTGCTAATTAGCACACCCAAGTCCTTTTCCAATCAGTGGCCTCGATATTACTCCCCAACATCGAGTAGTCCGACTTGGAATTGGCGTAGCTAATGTGCATCACTTTGCATTTACCCAAGTTAAACGGCATTTGCCATTTTTCCAACCACTCTCCTATCCTACCTAGGTCCGCACGCAGTTGCTCGATCGCTTCGGGCGTCCCAACATTGGCCCCAAGCTTGGTGTCATCAACGAATTTGGCGATCCGACTGACGATGCCACCGTCGATATCATTTATGTAAATGATAGACAACAGTGGCCCCGAAAGGGAACCCTGAGGAACCCGAGTAGTGACCGAGGCCCAACCCGAACTAAGTAGTCCGACTTGGAATTGGCGTAGCTAATGTGCATCACTTTGCATTTACCCAAGTTAAACGGCATTTGCCATTTTTCCAACCACTCTCCTATCCTACCTAGGTCCGCACGCAGTTGCTCGATCGCTTCGGGCGTCCCAACATTGGCCCCAAGCTTGGTGTCATCAACGAATTTGGCGATCCGACTGACGATGCCACCGTCGATATCATTTATGTAATGATAGACAACAGTGGCCCCGAAAGGGAACCCTGAGGAACCCGAGTAGTGACCGAGGCCCAACCCGAACTAACCCCTTTAATAACAACCCTCTGCCGCCTATTCTTCAGCCAGTTTTCTGTCCACCTACCTACTTCCCCACCGATACCCAACGCACGCACTTTCGCCATTAGCCGGCGGTGAGGTACCTTATCAAAGGTAGAGAGAGAGAGAGAGAGAAAAAAAGAATTGTGTGTATATTATTATACGAAGTTTTAAGTCTCTAATCGAGCTTAGGTAGGTAAATTTCGGGTTCATTAGCTCGTACTGGGCCCAACAGTGCATCAAAGCATCAGAATTAATTATATTATAAAAATATTAATTGCCTTCGTCCATATTTTGGGTACGTACGGTTTCTTATTGTAACGCTTCGTCTATTCATACGACAGAAGCCCGGGTGAACACTTGGCAGGGAATTTTAGGTTCACTAATTCTGAAAAACAAGTGGCTCATTTCGTCATAAAAAATTTTTGAGGATTGTGTTTAGATAATATCATGGAGAAAAGGTTTTAACAGACGGGGAAAAGGTATTTTGTCTTTCATTGAGTAGTAGATAACGCAATTTTGGCGTCAATATGTCGCCCTGATTTGCGCTATTCTTCTACTATTATTATTTTGATTTGTATATTTTTTCCTATATATTTCGAATAAACGCATGCTAAATAAATGATTCGATGTTAAATAACTCGACTTAATAAGAGAATAATGTAGTTGTTTTATTATTCAAAGTATATGATATATATATATATATATATATACTCAGTATATATATATATATATATATATATATAGTATCAGCATTCATGTGTAGATGTGTATAATAAGTATGACATACTAAATAAAATTTAAAATTTTTGGCCAAATTAAAATAAAAAAGTTTTCAGACTTGGATCTAAACTGAAGACTTCAAATGTGCATGCTAATAATAAAAATTAATGGTGCAGAAATTTGGCTTTGTTTTCACAAATGCTTAAATGTCCTATTTTGATGTGTATATATATATATTATATATATTATATATATATATGCATTTAACTGCAATGACCACGCAGTATATAAATGAATAGAAACGACATAAGTATTAAGGAACGTTTCTGCACACGAGGAAGAGAAATCACGAATAAATGAAAAATGAGGCGAACCGCCCTGGAATCGAACCCAGGGCCTTCCAATTGCCGGTTGGATGCGCTACCATTACACTACGGACCTCGATCATTCACAATCGAAACTCTCCTACATAGGGCAGAAACCAATGCCCTGAGAGGGCACCCTCGCAAATCGTGAATATGTGCATTTAACTGCAATGACCACGCAGTATATAAATTAATAGAAACGATATAAGTATTAAGGAACGTTTCTGCACACGAGGAAGAGAAATCACGAATAAATGAAAAATGATGCGAACCGCCCGGGAATCGAACCCAGGGCCTTCCAATTGCCGGTTGGATGCGCTACCATTACACTACGGACCTCGATCATTCACAAATCGAAACTCTCCTACATAGGGCAGAACCAATGCCTGAGAGGGCACCCTCGCAAATCGTGAATATGTGCATTTAACTGCAATGACCACGCATATATAAATGAATAGAAACGACATAAGTATTAAGGAACGTCTCTGCACAAGAGGAAGAGAAATCACGAATAAATGAAAAATGAGGCGAACCGCCCGGGAATCGAACCCAGGGCCTTCCAATTGCCGGGTGGATGCGCTACCATTACACTACGACCTCGATCATTCACAAATCGAAACTCTCCTACATAGGGCAGAAACCAATGCCCTGAGAGGGCACCCTCGCAAATCGTGAATATGTGCATTTAACTGCAATGACCACGCAGTATATAAAATGAATAGAAACGACATAAGTATTAAGGAACGTTTTCTGCACACGAGGAAGAGAAATCACGAATAAATGAAAATGAGGCGAACCGCCCGGAATCGAACCCAGGGCCTCATTTTTCATTTATTCGTGATTTCTCTTCCTCGTGTGCAGAGACGTTCCTTAATACTTATGTCGTTTCTATTCATTTATATACTGCGTGGTCATTGCAGTTAAATGCACATATTCACGATTTGCGAGGGTGCCCTCTCAGGGCATTGGTTTCTGCCCTATGTAGGAGAATTTCGATTTGTGAATGATTGAGGTCCGTAGTGTAATGGTAGCGCATCCAACCGGCAATTGGAAGGCCCTGGTTCGATTCCCGGGCGGTTCGCCTCATTTTTCATTTATTCGTGATTTCTCTTCCTCGTGTGCAGAAACGTTCCTTAATACTTATGTCGTTTCTATTCATTTATATACTGCGTGGTCATTGCAGTTAAATGCACATATTCACGATTTGCGAGGGTGCCCTCTCAGGCATTGGTTTCTGCCCTATGTAGGAGATTTCGATTTGTGAATGATCGAGGTCCGTAGTGTAATGGTAGCGCATCCAACCGGCAATTGGTAGGCCCTGGGTTCGATTCCCGGGCGGTTCGCCTCATTTTTCATTTATTCGTGATTTCTCTTCCTCGTGTGCAGAAACGTTCCTTAATACTTATGTCGTTTCTATTAATTTATATACTGCGTGGTCATTGCAGTTAAATGCACATATTCACGATTTGCGAGGGTGCCCTCTCAGGGCATTGGTTTCTGCCCTATGTAGGAGAGTTTCGATTTGTGAATGATCGAGGTCCGTAGTTAATGTGTAGCGCATCCAACCGGCAATTGGAAGGCCCTGGGTTCGATTCCCGGGCGGTTCGCATCATTTTTCATTTATTCGTGATTTCTCTTCCTCGTGTGCAGAAACGTTCCTTAATACTTATGTCGTTTCTATTCATATATATATATATATATATATATATATATATATATATATATATATATATTGGAATTCTTCTGGGAAAATATAGCAGTAATAACAAAAATAATAGTAGTATTAGTAATAATTCTTAATAATGATAAGAAGCATCAAGTACTGAAGAAAGGGTATCGGGTTGTTTTGATGAATGGCGTATTTATTATTTATTTTTGAATATAATAATAATAGTAATTCTTAATAATGATAATGTAATACAGAAGATAGGTTAGTGTGATAAGAAGAATGTACCACATAAAATTTATTTTTAGCACTAACTGGTATATTATTAAGTGGACTGCCTTGAATATATATATATATATATATATATATATATATATATATATATTATATATATATATTATATACAGTGCCCGCGAAAAGTATCCGATCACTCAAGAAAATACAATATTTTCCCTTGATATTCAGAGACACGTAATTCACTTTCTATTTGTTCTAGCGACATCTGGTAACTTTGAGGTTGCTCGCTGATATGAGACCTATCCAACGCATTCTCAATTAGTGTTCTGGTAGCCTTCGTTGCGGGTGGCTGTGTCTCAAATTTGTCAGATTTCACTGTTTGTGTAAATTTCTTGATATTTTTTTTTTTTTACAGAAAGTGGTGTAAATAAAATTTATATATAATGTGTGCTAAAAACAACTTAAGAGTGATTGTCGAGGTGCTATTGTTGCTTTGCATGCATGTGGGAAATCACAGAGACAGATAGCTAAGGAATTAAACATATCCCAAAGTACCGTTAATTTATGGGTTTCACGGGCTAAGAACAATGGTGGCCTAACCACGCCAGTCCCTAAAAACGATCTGGCAGACCGAGAAAAACAAATTCGCGAACAGACAAACTTATGAAACGTTTAGTATTGAAAAACCCAACAATAACTGCGAAAGAAATAAAATTTAATATGAATAATTTGTTATCTGGTGTTTCTGAACGAACTATCCAGAGCGGCTCCAAAAAGAACTCGGATTACCATCTCGCCATGCTGCTAAGAAACCGTTCATTAATGAAAAAATGCGTAAAAAACGTGTCGCATTTTGTAAAAAATACATTCATTGGACTGTTGATGACTGGAAGAAGGTTTTATTTAGCGATGAGTCGACATTTTTGACATTCAGAAGTTGTCCAAAAAAGGTTCGCCGGCCTATTGGCTCAAATAGGATGGACCCTAAATACACCCTAAAGACAATGAAACACCCTCCAAGTGTGATGGTTTGGGGTTGTTTCGGTTACTATGGGCGTGGAAACTTATATTTTCTTCCGAAGAACACAACTATGAATGGTGCACGGTATTTAGCAATGCTACAGGATAACTCCAATGGCAATGGCAATCCAAAGGACAAAAACATACATGCATGATGGTGCACCATGTCACAGGGCCAAAATAGTGACAAAATGGATTACTGACAATAAATTTGATATTTTGGATTGGCCTGGTAATAGTCCAGATCTCAATCCGATAGAAAATCTGTGGCTAATAATAAAAAATAAGGTTGAATGCCACGACACTGGCTCAGTCGAAAAATTACAAGAGGCCATCAAAAAGGTATGGTGCAAGGAAATATCAGTGGAAGTTTGTCAAAACTTGATTAAATCCATGCCAAAACGTCTAGAACAAGTCATCCAAACCAAAGGACAGATGACGAAATACTAATATAAGGTTAGTATACATTTAAACATTGTTTTTTATGTAAAAAATACAAATTTCAAGGGTGATCGGATACTTTTCGCGGGCACTGTATAATATATATATATATTCCCTGACGAGGTGTAGCTTATACACGAAAGGCCTATCGTTTTTCTTTTTCCTTGTGGGTTTGCAGCATATATATATATATATATATATATATATATATATATATATATATATATATATATATATATATATATATATATACTGTATATATATAAACGGCCTTCTTCTAAGCCAACTGGCTGATAAAGCCAACTGTCTGATTAAGACTTCTAAGCTAACTGAGGCAGCCACGAACTTTAGTATGTAACGAGATATGCCTGCAAGGACATCTCTCTCCTCTCTCTCTCTCTCTCTCTCTCTCTCTCTCTCTCTCTCTTACCTTCCTAGGTTAGGCTTGGGCGAGTAAACCCCTCTCCTCTTCATGCAGCTTTGGGGCTAAACACCCTCCTCCATGGTGCCAACCCATGGGTGCCACCTTTGCTACAATTGATCAACATTGCATTGCAATTGCACTCTAACATTTTGGGGGATACTACTCACACGATAAACATATTGTAGTTAATTTAAAGTTAAAAATTTCTAACAAAAATAAATTTTCAGGAAATTTGAAGAGGCAATGTGGTAGACTTCAGCAAACCTGCATTCGAAATAAGCATAACTTATTAGTTCAAATCAAATTTATTTTTGAAGTAATTATTTATCAAACAGGAAGGCCAGAAATTGCCACAGCTCTCAGGCCAACTAATGCAACCCATTCATTGTTCAAACTCCCCTATTATTACAGCAGCATCGGAAGTCGAACCCCGACCTCAAGTGGCTTCGCTTCGCTTATAGGGAAAAGGTGTTGTTGCCCATTGAACTACAGACGTTGGCAATTTTGAAATAACATCAAATATGTAATCCAGTTTTAAAAAACTGGGTTTCAAAATTTTAAATACATTATCACTTTGTTCGTCTAAAATCCAAACATTTATTTTTTGATTAAAAACTACTTTTCCGAATTGGCTATATTTTGTTTATATTAAAGTTTCAAGTAATTGATGTTAATTGAATAAGTCGCTCTTCATAGACAAAATTAAAATTTTTAATTTAAAAAAATATTTGTAAACGGATAGAAAAATTACCCAAAATTTTTTTTATATCATGGAAACAATTTTTATTCGTGAAATAGTCCGATTTTTTTTATAGAAAACAGAAAAACTTTCTGTGTATGAATGAATATCTTTCTCTCTCTCTCTCTCTCTAAATATATATATATATATATAAAACCATTGATTAGCTTCCGCCCAAATTGTTCATTCTAACGAAGGTCAAGCTTGTCACTCCACCTTAGACCTACAGTTTAACGTGGAATCCGAACCACGCCCCATCAGCAGCCCAGCGTCTTAACCACTAGGCCACCTAAGGTACCCATTTATCTACCAACCACTTTCTTTATTGTGTGGAAGGATGAACAGCTGGGTTTTGCTGCGCGCCGGCTGCCGTCGGGTCTCGAACCCAGGGCCGATGAATTCGTAGCCAACGACGCTAACCACTACACCACTGACGCGCATAAATAATATATATATATATATATATATATATTAGTGGTGGACCGGATACCAGTTTTTCAACATTTGCGGATGCGGATCTTTAATTTCAACATCCGCGGATGCAGATGTGGATGCGGATATTTAGTTAATCTATCAATATAATGTAGAATTAGGAATATATGACATAATTTTTCAAATTTCGTGATATTACTATTGTGGCAGGCAATGCATAAGAATTAGAATTAATATTAATGTTTTCATTATGATAAAAATAATAACTTTCTCAAGAGTTTCAGCCACAGAAAATTCAATGAAACAAGGTTCATTAAATTTTCTGTGTTACCAGGTATTTATATTTTGACGTTTATATGTTTGTTTGTTCATTAATAATTAATACTTTACATGAAATGTGCATGACTGGGCGTTATAAGCTACTTTATAAGCTAATTTAATTGTAAATTGCATAATTTATTAGAGGTAATATCCACATAACATCCGCAGTCAGAAGTGCGGATGCGGATGCGGATGTTAAAAATGATGCGGATGCGGATATCTGGTACACCACTAATATATATATATATATATATATATATATATATATATATATATATTTTTCATCGGAGAAGTGACATATTTCATAAATATATTAATTATTAAAATTCATGTAAATTACCGAAAAGTGAATTTTAATACTTTTAGTACTCCATATTTGACTTTTAAAAGCGAGAATAATATCTGTAAAGAAGTACGTGCAATATTAATCAAAATAAAAGTTGAGTTAACTTAGTATGTGAGTTTAATGAACTCATTTTTGATAGTTTCCGAAAAAGCTGACCAAAAGAAGAAAAATAATGTACTCCACAACAGTTACAGAAACTCCAAAATATTTGCACTTCATACGCAGTTTAACCAAAAAGCAATGACGTACAAACAATGAAAAATTAGTGCTTATTTTTAGCTTTGCAAATTATATACAGGGTGTCCCAGAATTAACTATCTATTTCAATGAAATCGGACAAATTTTTTAAAAACACACTTTTATTTATGTTTATCATGTTTAATATGTGTTAAAAATGAAAAAATTTCTAAATTTTTTCATAATTTTATTTTCATAATTTTTTCATTATCTGGTCCAATGAAAGACCGTCTGAAGTCATAGAATGGCAAAGAGACTCTCCAAAAGTTAACGTGTGGCTTGGAATGACCAAATCCAAAATTTATGGTGCTCCATCTTGTTGAAACAACATTATCAAGAATGCCATCATGAAGAAGCTGTGGTTCGAGAAACTGCTGAAGCATATCAAGGTAGACGGTACCTGTTACAGTTGCTTCCGCAAAGAAGAATGGGCCATAAATTTTGGATTTGGTCATTCCAAGCCACACGTTAACTTTTGGAGAGTCTCTTTGCCATTCTATGACTTCAGACGGTCTTTCATTGGACCAGATAATGAAAAAATTCTGAAAATAAAATTACGAACAAATTTAGAAATTTATAAATTTTTAACACATATTAAACATGATAAACATAAATAAAAGTGTGTTTTTAAAAAATTTGTCCGATTTCATTGAAATAGATAGTTAATTCTGGGACACCCTGTACTATATATATATATATATATATATATATACACACAGTAGGCCTATATCGTGAATTGTAAAGATGAAACGAAGCATTAGCTTATCATTCTTTACACGTCATTGCTTTTTCATTGAATTGCTTATAAATAACTGCACCCATGTCTCTTTAATTTATATATAGGGCTTATACTGTATATACGTCGTGCCTCGTAACCTTGTAGCAGTTTCGTGCGTTCGTCTCTCTTCACACGAAGGTCAAGCTGGTAGCCTCGCCTCTAGGCATGGCTTGGTGGAGGAGCGAGTTGCTCTCTTGCGCTCTCCATCGCACTTAGCCAGATACACCCGGTTCATCTGGTACCATCCTGAGCCAGGATATATATATATATATATATATATATATAATAGGACCACCAGATAAAAAATATACATTGTTCACACTTTACTTGATATCGACTTTTCGGAATATCTTTTATTGTTTTAGCCCTGAAGATGGAATGAGCACATTCCGAAACGTCGGTATCAATTAAAGTTTAAACAATGTTTATTTTTCCTCTGGTGTTCATGTTCATTATATATATATATATATATATATATTATATATAATATTTATGTAGGAAGGAGGGGGCTAAGGGCGAGCGCCCGCAAAAGTGACACCGCCGCAGAAGGCGAGAGTAAAAAACAAGGTCTCCAACGCTCAATGATGCCATTTTAATTTTTTTTAATATAAATTTTTAAAAGATTGTGTAGTGTGTAAAATGCATGTATGTGTAGTGAGAAACAGAAAGCATGCTAAACTGCTCACAGGGTAGATGAGATACGGACAAAGATCGGCGAAGGAAGACAGTAACGGGAGAAACGGGAGTATATAATAATTTTATTGTTCTCTGTTATATCTAGAAAGCGTACAATAGGTGTACAGAGAATAGCATCGACCTCGGCAAAAAGCAATGTATTTCAGAAACGAAACGATTGCAGATTTATATGTTCATAGGAACTTTTTTGGTCACTTTGACGTCCTGAATATATAAAATAATTTATGAAACACAATTTGATAACACCCTGTGTGTATATATATATATATATATATATATATATATATATATATATATATATATATATATATAGGTATATATACATTTCTACTGCAAAGAACACGCAGTATAAATAACGTAAAGAACGACGCTTGTATAGGAGAACATGCCGCGCAAGATGAGAAGAGAGAACGAACAAATGAAAAAATGAGGTAACCACCCGGGAATCGAACCCGGGATCTTCCGATTGCCGGTCAGATATGATAACCACTACACCATGGTCCTCACTCAATCAGAAGTCGTAATTCCTCTACATACGCGCAGAAACCAATGCCCCGAGGGGGGCACCTCCCGCATGCCGTACCTATATATACATTTCAACTGCAAAGAACACGAAGTATAAATATCGTAAAGAACGACGCTTGTATAGGAGAACATTTGTTCGTTCTCTCTTCTCATCTTGCGCGGAATGTTCTCCTATACAAGCGTCGTTCTTTACGTTATTTATACTGCGTGTTCTTTGCAGTTGAAATGTATATATAGGTACGGCATGCGGGAGGTGCCCCCCCTCGGGGCATTGGTTTCTGCGCGTATGTAGAGGAATTACGACTTCTGATTGAGTGAGGACCATGGTGTAGTGATTATCATATCTGACCGGCAATCGGAAGATCCCGGGTTCGATTCCCGGGTGGTTACCTCATTTTTCCATTTGTTCGTTCTCTCTTCTCATCTTGCGCGGAATGTTCTCCTATACAAGCGTCGTTCTTTACATAGGTATATATATATATATATATATATATATATATATATATATATATATATATATATATATATATATGGTATATATATATTAGATGATATATATATATATATGTATATATATATATATATATATATATATATATATATATATATATATATATATATATATATATATAACATCTAATATTAAGACTTTCAATTTTGTTTTATTGTTTGAATGCTTCGGACTACAAATTTGTATTTTAAAGATTTTATGTAGTAAAAGATTTATGTAAAACAAACCAAAACAAATAGGCTTCTTAAAAACTTTTATTCCATTTTCAGCATACATACACACAATGTATCATTCTGACATTCTTATTCATCTCTCTCTCTCCTCTCTCTCTCTCTCTCTCTCTCTCTCTCTATATATATATATATATATATATATATATACAGGGTGTCTCAAAAGTCACTATCTATTTCGGTGACATTAGATGTTTTTTAAAAAAATGCTATGCTGGCATAAAGATATGTACTTCTGGTGCAAATTTGTGTATTTAAAAAAAGTTAATTGGTTTATTATCTTGACATGCTTGAACAATTCCTCGAACCTCAACTTCTTACAGATGGCATTCTTGACACAGTAGTTTTTCAGCAGGATGGAGCACCGTGCCATTATGAAATAATTGTACGTATTATCTTGACAGACGCTTCCCCGGTCGCTGGATTGGTCGTGGAGGAACACAACCATGGGCAGCACGTTCACCCGATTTAACACATTAGATTTTTTCGCCTGGGGTTTCATTAAGTCTAAGGTGTACACTGGTAGAAGAATTAGTGATGTAGCCGAACTTCGAAATCGTATTACCGATGCAGTTCAGAAAATAACACCTCAAATGCTGGAAAGTGTGTTCCGGGAAACAACTTATCGCTTTGAGCTCTGTAGAGACACTGATGGTCGCCATGTGGAGACAGATAAATAAATAGCACTAATTCTTTGTGGCACTTACTTTGAAATAAATATATTTTTCATGTCTTAAACCAGTTTTTCGTAATTCCCATTATTTTTCAAAATAGATAGTGACTTCTGAGACACCCCGTTGTATATATATACATATACCGTATATACTCGTGTATAGGTCGAGTTTTTAAGACTGAATTCTTAGGCAAAAATTAGGGGGCGACCTATATAAGGGTAACATTTTTGTGGGGTTGAAATCCGTGCACGATGGGGAGGGCTAGGAGCTACTGTTAGCTTCAGACATGAAAAATATTTACCATTTAGTACCAGTAAACAATGAAAACATAAAATATGTAACAATTATTAAAATTACAGAATGGTAGCACAGGATGATAAAAAACATAAAATGAATACATTTTTAAAAGTTTATTTATAGAAAGATACATCAATTTTTGTTCATTAAATTTGAAACAAAAGACATATGGTAACTGTACACTACAAATTTATACAAAGATTCAGTTCAACAAAGAATAGAATAGAAAAGAAACATTCTGTACAGCAAACTACGATACTATATGTCTGAAAATGTACAACATTAAAATTCCTTGTCATCGTCTCCAGCACCAAACAGCTCCTCCCAGTCCTCTCCTTGAACAGCATCGTCATATGGATCAACACCATCATCAACCATAGGATCACCAACATCTTCATCCGCAATCACGCTGTCATTGGTCTCATCATCCCACAACAGGTCATCGTCTATACATGATGACGTGTTTAAGGTCACCTCGACGCAGTTGCCAGTTTCTAGTTTTTGGAAATGAGTTTTATATGCCATAAAATACAGTGCTTTATTACCCTAATTTATTGTTCCACTACCCTCAACAACTGTGGTCGACCTATACACGAGGCATATGATAAATTAATGATTTTTTGCGTAAAACTGAACAATGAATAATCAATATTCATTGTTACATGATGAGCCAAAGTCGCCTGATGCGATTTTGGATAAAAAATTTATTTGTTGCTTTCTATTTTTGTTTGTGTCACAACCCTACGATCATTGGCGACTCCTGCACTCGGGCTTCTAGGGCTGAGCCCGAGAGGCAAGGGGCAAGGAGAAGCATGAGAGATAAAATTGTGTATTTATAGATTTAAGTTTTACAAAAAGTTTTAAATACAAATTGTAAAAATGGTTTTTGGCTGGTAGTATGTTACTATTTTTCTGTCTAGCCTTCGTCACGCAAGCAAATTTTAAGCACATTTAGATACCCTTACTACCTATAAAAAAATATATTGACACATTAAGTTTTCGTGTAATCTTTCAAGATCCTTTACTCGGGCGCAAGACATTACGCCCGAAAAAGTATAAGTAATATCGTATATTTATAGTTCTTTTAATGAATAACTATTTGCTTGCATACGGTTACATAATAGTCCTTCTTCTAATTCTCATTAAATACAATACGTTTTTCCTCCTATTAATTTTTTTATAAAGAAAAAACATTTAAACTCGGGCTTATATCCTTCGGCCTTGTAGAGCAAAATTTTTAATTCTGGCGATACATGGTAACTTTTAAAGTTTCGATAAGCGTGCCTTCAACTGCCTTGGGCGGCGGTGCAGTTTGATTTTTGCCGCAATGTGAGGTTGTTCGCTTTTCTTAAATAATCTGATTTATTTTTAATATTATAAGTATTCTGAGAAGTATAGCCCACCCAAGGGCAAAAAGGAATTACATGACCGAATATTAAAGGAATTTGCTTTAAAACCCAGACGCTTGGACTTTATGTTCAAGTAAATAAAATTCAAATCATTTTTTACCGAGGTATGTATTTATTTATTTTATTGATAATCTTAAGTTATTGTCATGCATTTAAATGTCGGCTCATATGTAGACTTGAAAATTTAAAACGAGCCCGAGTAGTCTTGAAGAGCTGGAGTCGCCACTGCCCGGGCTACGATCTACCATTTCCATGGTTTAGTCGTATCCATATTTCCATTTTTCATTTCTTATAGAATTGATTATAATTAATTATGGTTGTCTTGCATCTCACCCTCGTCCCTAGATTATGCATACACATTGCATATAACGGATTGGAACCGTAGTTGTACTTCTTAGTCCTTAATACCCACTCTTGTCTCTAATTCGTTTCTTTTAAATCCTCCCACAATGACTTATACAGGTTATACTGTACGTATGAAGTAAATAACTATGACGTCATAAAGTAACTTAATTCCCTTCACATTTTCCGTCATTAATTTCCCTTCATCATATCTCTAGTATACAATGTATGGAAATTCTTTAACATAATAATAAAAACTGTACACTCTATACGTCATTATTTATATGTTGTCATTCATACATCCATGTCCTCTCTTGACCATTATCCTATATCAATTTTATTAAATATTCATTTTACTCGTGTCAGTCTACGAAATGGTACGAAACTTTATGCCTCCGCATTTTTTTTTAAGTGCGTTCACCCCTCGCAAGATATTCATAAATGTTTAGGCAAGTGGTCAAATTCCGCTAATCCAGCATAAATCGAACATCTGAAACGAAAGACCTCCTCTGCCTGTAATTTCAAATTTATAACTTATTATCATGTGTGTCATGTTGTGTAAATATATACCGTATGTGCCCATGTACTTTGTGTTGTACTAATAACCATATATAAATATAAAAACACTAAGAATTGTAAACATAATTTAATATATAATGTAATAATGTACTTTAAATGGAAGTGTAATTAAACGATACTAAGTGAATATGAACTAATCCATAATTATAATCATAATTGTTGTAAACCCGAAATTACAATGTACTCAGGGTGTACTTGGATTGTACTTAATGTACTACGAAATTATGTCGCCCTTTAAAATGCATACTCGGCGAAAATACGATTATTTATTTTTTATTATTTTTTAAAATTTTTATTTGGAATCTTTCAAAAAATCTGATCATGTGTTTAAAGGGGGAAGCTTAACCTTCAAACTGCACTCCCCCAAAATTTAGGTTATATATAAAGCATGTAATTGTAAAATCACTGCACTTCATTACTTTACTTCGGTCGCTTCGATTACTCCCATGGTCGAAAGAGGTCGAATCTCTAACCTTGTAAATTCAGAGCACTACCTGTACATTTTAGAAGTAAACGACAGTCAAAGAAAGTTTTTATCTTTTCCTTCGAGCCTTGTTCTCTTCAGGAATTTAGTCAGTAAAATTTCCCGATACATTATAAGAAACATCCAGGAATCTTCAGAAAATTTAGTAAGTTTTCACGGAATCCTCCGAACCCACCTAGTGGCATAGAAAGAGAAGAATTAACAGTTTGTCGACCCTATAGAGAGGGAAAAAATTAGAATGTTAGAAGAAACTACTGGAAGTAACAGATCCGTTGCCGCCTCCCAACCAGAACCCCGTCGATTCGAACCAACCCAGGGCCATAGACGGAGGGGTTAATATATATATATATATATATATATATATTATATATATATATATATATATATGTATCGAAAATGTATGCATTATTCGTCTCTTTTCAAATTTAGTGAGAAAGGGGCCTGATGAACACAATTTTTTTCTCTTATTTGACTATCTGGAAAACGTCAGATTTACAAATTGTTTTTGCTTACTTAGAATAAATCTTTTCAAGGTAAATAACCTTTGGAAAAAAGTATATAAATTTGTTAATATTAGTTTCATACATATATTTCCATCATCATTACAGAATTAGTTTCAAAATATGGATCAGTTCATCTATTTCTTAGTTGTTTTCTATCTGATCTAATTACTCTTTCAAAAGTTGCGCAGTTCCTCTTATATAAACCAGGTTTTGAGTATTTATTCAAAACTGTTTTAATATCGAAAAAACACATATCACCTGTGAACAAGAGTGCCATAGCAATTGCTGGAAATGACCACTGCAGAAACAATGTAAAGTCCCCTGAGTAGTTTCGGCAATGAACTACATCGTTTTGTTTTAATGTTTCCAAGCCGCAGTCAAAACCAGCCTGGAATTTTAAACATAATGTTTTTCTCAGCCCAAACTTGATTTCATCTGAGTGGTTACGTCAACAGCCAGAATACATTGAATTACGCTACTGATAATTCTCATGGTTGGCATGAAGAAGCATTACATTGAGAGAAGATAGGTGTTTAGTGTGCCATTTCGCGGCTACATATTTCTGGCCCCTCTTTGTCACAGAAACCGTATATGCTCCACTTTAACAACATATCATTCAGCAATCTATCACCACGTTAGAGGTTGATGAACGTGAATCGTGGTTTTAGCAAGACGGAGCCACCGCTCATACTGCAAACTCAGGTATGGAGGTGCTTAACGAGTTCTTTGGTGAGTGTGTGATCATCAAGAATCTCTGGTCACCACAGTCTCCAGACTTTGCGTCATCTGACTACACGGTGGCTCACGTGGTAACAGGTGAAGTGAAGAAACTGAAATTAAGGCTTCGACTTCCGAAATGCGAAATGGACCGTGTCCATCTGGTCAGAGCCCTTCTGGCTCTCTTGACTGATTATTATCATTATTTACCATTATGTAAATGTATATGCTGGTCTCACTAATGGTGGAAGGATGTAAAGACGAATACCTTGTTTCAAAAGGGTTACCGGTTATCAAATAATAAACAGATATTTGCATGTAGTTTTCCTTTATCATACGGATCATGTAATGGCCATTACAAACACACACACACACACACACACACACAAGGAAGCGCTGAATAAACTGTTTCAAAAAGACTGCGATCTAGATATTTGACCAGAAATAAGAGAAACTAATGAACTAAAATGAAACATGAAACAAAGAATGACTATGTTCGAACACCGAGTCATTTGTTTTCCCAGCACACTGAATGAAAACAGTTTTTCCAAATAACTTCATAAAATTTGAAAAGTACATGAGAAATGAAAACAATGAATTATGTTATGTTATGTACTGCCCTCAGGCAGTATTTCTTTGATTTCACATGGAATGTTTACTGCTTTCATGGTCGGGGCCCCTCCGAGTGCCATGAGCGTATCATGGAGGTGATTCTCTCGGGCTTGGTGGCGCACATTCCGTATTCTATTCTTATTACTAATGCAAAATAAAACCTTGATTAAACTTTTATTGTTCTAATGCTATCCGCAATAGAAAGGAAGCTTTCAGAAGGTACCGTCGCCATCCAACTCCTGACTCTTAATTAGCTTATATTTCTGCACGGAATAGTGCAAAATCTGTTCTTCGACTCGCCAAAAGAAACTTCATCAGACAAAAATGTGAAAACTTATCTAATTCTAATTCGTCTCGCTCTTTCTGGCATCTAGCCAAGGACCTCTCCAACAACTTTACTACTTCTTTCTCTCTTCTTTTCTATTTCTCTATTCTTTTTTATTATCCTCATTAAATTGAACTCTTCACTCAGATTTTCCCTTCCAACTGAACCCCAGACGATTCTGGTGCTGTTTCTCCATCTTCTCCCTCTGACTCAATTATGTTTGAAATTAGAATCTTCCAAAGATTTTTTCTGACCTATCAGGGTTCAACTCTAGGAAAGCATACGGTCCTGATGGTGTCCCTCTTGTTGTGCTCAAGAACTGTGCTTCTCTGCTGACACCCTGCCAAGGCAAACTCTTTCGTCTTTGTCTTTCGTCTGGTACTTTTTCTTCTCTTACAATCTTCTTCCAGATGGTCAGTATGGGTTCCGCAAGAGACGCTCTACTGGAGATCTTCTTATATATATCTCTGACTCTTGGTTATCCTACTTTCGGGATTTCGGTGAAATATTTGCTTTTGATAGTCTGACACAAATCCTTAATTTCCAAACTGCCCTCCTTTAGTTTCTATCATTCTATCTGTGTCTTCATCTCTGATTTCCTTTCTGGCCGATCTACAGCTGCGGTTGTAGATGGCCACTGTTCTTCTCTTAAAGCTATCAATAGTGGTGTTCCTCAAGGTTCTGTCCTGTCACCCACTCTTTTCCTTTATTTATTAATGATCTTTTAACTCGCACTTCCTGTCTTCTTCACTCCTATGCCGATGATTCCACTCTTCACTTCTCCACCCGCTTTCCAAAGCGTCCCTCTCAACAGTCACTCCATGATTCGAGAAGGACGGCTGTGGTGCACCTGACCTCTGGTCTTTCTACTATCTCTGACTGGGGCAGAGAAAACCTCGTGGCTTTCAAAAACTCGGTTCCTTTATCTGTCTACTCGTCACAATCTTCCACACGACAATCCCCTTATCTTCAACGATACACAACTCAATCATTCCATTTCACTTAACATTATTGGTATTTCCTTTTCTAGTGATCTTTCTTGGAACGATCAAATATACACTCTTTCTAAAACAGCTTCCAAGAAGTTAGGTGTGTTATGCCGGCTCCGCAGTTTATTCACACCCACTCAGTTGCTGTCTCTGTACAGAGGTCTTGTCCGCCCCTTTACAACTCTGGAACAAGCTTACTCAATCCATCTTTACCCCTGTATATGGCCTTCAATCTTTCAAACGCAGAGTGTTCAGGCACCTCGAGGGTAGATGGTAGATCCCATATGCTTCAAATAGAATGGAAAACAGTTTTAGAAGGTAAAACAACTAAAGCTATGCTAATCAGATAGTGGTAAACAAAGCAAATAGAGTTACAGGACAGCTTCTTGTCCCTCCTTTAGAAGAATCTTCAAAAGGAGGGACGAGAAGGTAATGATTCCCCCTTTGAGAACACTGATCATACCAAAAGTTGAATACTGTTCAGTCTTGACGTCCCCATCCAATAAAGAAGAAATTTATAAATTAGAAGAAGTCAAGAGGAATTTCACAGCCAAGATTGTTGGCTGCAAAGAACTCAACTACTTCGAAAGACTACATAAATTAAATCTGTATTCGCTGGAAAGAAGGAGAGAGAAATACACCATAATTTACATATGGAAAATGATCGAAAAACTGGTATCTAATCTCAAACTAAACCCAGTTAACATTCAGACAACACTGGAAAGCAGAAAAGGTAAAATGTGTAGTGTTCCCAAACTAAAGGTCCGACAAGGGACACCCTCAACACTAAAGAAAAATAGCTTGGTTGTCAGGGGACCAAAACTTTTTAACCAGCTTCTGAAGAACATCAGTAATATCATAGGTTAGGGTGTGTCAATTTAGTAAAGTCAACAATTCAAAAACTATTAATGCTCAAATGATGTCATATTATCTAGCAAACTTAGAAATATCTTTAGTGTTGTTTAAAAAAGCCATTTACCTACTCATATTTGACCATAAAGGTTTGAAATATAACTTAAATATGACTGTAGCATCGTATATCAATGTGCCATTGATATGTGTGGTCAACTTTGGTTATTTTTGGTGTGCAGTATGGTTTCTAAGTTTCACATAGTCACAAATGCTGGAGTTTTGATTGTGAATGCGTGTGTTTTCCCTCCTTTTTGACAATTTTGATTACTTCGTAATGTAAATATTGTGTAATTCAAATTATTCGAAATGTTATGTAACCCAAACTTTCTGTATATTTTGATATGATAGATACAGTATATATCAAATTGTCATTACTTTGAATAATTAAATCTTGTACCTATAACAACACAACCTTTTATCTGAGCTTATAGGAAGATATTCAGAATTTCAATTAACTTAATTTCATGTAATCATAATCAGTAGGCCTATCCAAATTTCAATAACATTTCTTTTGTTCACAGGTTCACAGGATGAGTCAGAAAGAAATCAGAATCCGAAGCAAATCAAATTGTCACCTAAGTCATTTGGTGGGGACTGGGAGGGAACTTCCCCCTGCTGAGCTGCCCACAGCCAGAGATCTGCTGAGGTATGGTTTGTTGAGGAGAGAGATGAGTGAGGAAGACAGGAGGAATTACCCAGTTAATGACCTGATTAACAACGGCATTGTTCCAGGGCTACTGGCTCAGTGGAGAATGGTCAACGCTCTATTCACAGGACCTGTAATCAACACTGAGGTCAGGATCAGGGCTAAAGTGAAGGCACTGTGGGATGAGGTAGTGAAGGTGTCCATTGGCAATGTGAAGCTAGAGGTCAAAGAGAGGTTCATCATGAAACTGGAGAAATTGGTGGACATCCTGACCTGTCACTGTGTGATCAGGAGCTACAGTGAGCTTGGGTGCAACCCTGTCTGCAACAGTGAGGTTCACATTGACTGCAGCTGCAGGAGCGAGCAGAAGATACCAGTGCAGGAGCTTGCCTTCATTAAAGGTCAGAGAGAAAAGGTGGGCAGTGTTGGGGCACACCAGATGGGTCTAGCTGATCACCCTGAGACCAGGAGACAGGAAGCAGTGCTGCAGAGACAGGAGCAGAGAAGGAAGGCAGAGGAGAAGAGGAGGAGGAAGGCAGAGGAGTTATCCAAGAAAGAAGAGGAGTTGAGGGAGGAGTCACTGCTGGAGATGGAGTTGGAGGAGACTGGAGATATACTGGAGGAGGCAGGGAGGAGAGAGGAGGGCGAATACTTCATACCAGAGGCTGCAACAACTTCTTCCTTGCCTGTGGCTAAGAAGAAGAAATACAACACTGAAGATATCACCAACATAGCTCTGGCTAGCTTGAAACATCACACTGGGCTGAGAGAGACTGCAGAGATTGCCACTGCTGCCTAGATTGATGCTGATCTTATCACTAGTAGGGCAGCTAAACAAGTTGAAGTGAACAATCCGGACAAAAGCACCAAACTTTCCCTACTTGTATATTTTGGACCAACAATTAAAAATATCCCCGGAACCACCTTCAGAGACCATTACTTGGCCGCCATAGACAAAATGGAATTTCTGATATAAGTTTCAATAGAGAATTCCCTTGGCATGTTTGGCATCAAACTATATGTTTTTTGGCATGATCAGATCAATAAAACAACTTTTAAGCCGATCAGAAGTATGTTTACTGCAGAAATCACACTTCGTACAACATATACAGTGAAAATCGTGAATATTTTAACACAAAAACCATGTTCAAGAAAACCATGTTTAAGAAAAATCAACGAAACTATAACAATTGAAGATTTCACCCACCAAAAAGTAGACCTTTAGCTCTATAACTGAATGTGGGAGAGGAAAATTGGCAAAATATGTGCATTTTAAAAAATGAAATTCTACAAAGGTCAAAATGCTACCCTTTCATATTTGCAATTTTCATGCATTATTCATGGTTCTATAGAAAACTTGTATTAACAACATTTGTAGAGTAAGGGCAGGGCTATTAAATGGGAACCATAAAATGGAAATATCTTGGCATTTAGCATTGCAATGCCTACTGTCCCAACTCACCCCCTCTCCCGAACTGTCCCAACTCACCCCGCTCGACGCTATATGTTAAACTGCACAGTTGCAGCTACACAGTTCTGTACACTTCCACCTGGCCTTCTTGCAAGCACACCTGGTGCCACATCCACTCTTGCTCTTGCAGCCGCATTTGACCAATTCGCTACAAGCTTTAGATGCTACTGGTCTTGTGGTCCAAACTGGTGTCCATGACTGGGACTCTTCGCTAAAGGTCCATCCCCATCCTTCAGGAGTTGGAAGATTCTGTTCACTTCTCTCACAGGTCGACCATATTCCTCCCTGGTATGTGACCCTCCTGGTGTGTTGGAGAAGAGCATCCTGAGTTGGTGGGATAGTCTCCATAGCTTTTCCCTTCTGACAGAACATGACCTTTTTGCCTCATCTACACGTTCAATGTCACTGGTGTTGTCATAGAGGACAACTGTGTACCGTTCAAGAAGCTTGAAGTGGGGAGTTTCGGCGTCAACATCTGCAAATGGATTTCGTGCCATGAATGTGAATGCTTGTGTTACCTCAGGGTAATGGTGCCATGCTGCCCATGCCGTATTCTTGCCCCTTCCGTAAAAGGATGATGTTGTATCACATCCGTGAAGCAGTGAAACAGTGGTAGGGATGTGCATCTCTCTTCACCCAAAGAGGCACAGATTGTGTTAATATGATGGTAAGTGAAGTTTTTCCCAGTGCCAAAACCAACCCAAATATTTACTTCAGATCTTATGGACGTCAAGTGATGGAATTTTCCTATTAGAATGACAATAACATCCGTGTCTACAGTTCTGATCATGCAGTTAATGTGCCCTTCCTTTATTGCATCTTGAAGATGAATGAACAGTCTAATGTCTGCCTCCTCATGGTCGCATCTTGGCATTGTGCGGTCGGCCCCATTGATGATGACTTCAGGTCCTGATGTAATAACAACTTCTTTGTTGTTAGGAACTTCCATTGCAGCAACCTTGTCTGATAGGAAAGCGAACAGTTCTTGCTTGTTTCTAGAGTCGAAGGAAATCATGCCAATTTAGGGGTAATTTGGTTTTTCCTTCAACCTTTCTTCTGATTCCTTTTCCCCGTTTTTCTCTGGTAGTCTCTTTTAAGGTGCTTGCAGTGTAGGTATCCCAGACGATGTCAATTCGCTGGCAAGTTTCTAACTGTTTGATGAGATAAGGGACGAATACACGATCTGCATACTCTTCAAAGTTGGTAACACCTGCAGTAGACAGCAAATGGACGATGGCAGCTCCATCAAGAAGTTTCACATCAAAAGGATCTGGAGGGTTGTCCTTGTTTTCAAATGTAATGATTTTCAGTAGGTCAGACTTTTTCCCAAACCGCAATTTCCCACCATCAGATAGGGAAGAAGGAAAGAGGTGATTCTCGTGTTGGAAGAATGCATCCATGTCACTATGCCGATGTTGCATAACAATATACAGATGAGAGAATAGAGCAACATCGTTCTTCAGTAGTTGGATTCCCCCAACATTCGGTACCTGAGATTTCGGCCGAGGACATCTGAAGAGGGCAAGCGAGTTCTTCTTGATCGGTGTATGAATTGACCTTGTACAATCTGTGACAACTTCTTTGTAGTATCGGCTATATTGCTCCTTACCCAAATCCTTTATAGTTCTCACTGTATGGACCACAGATTCATCCATGACATTCCTTGTGTCTAAGGCCAGTAACTCTTTCCCATTATCACAAAATGGATTTCCCATATCACGGAAGACTTCAACGAGATTAGAAACATGATCCTTGAATCTTCTCTGTGTAGATAGTCCTTCTTCGTGGTGGAAGTTGTTGTCTTCAGTTTCTGGAAGGTTTTCGTCTTCATATTCAGTAATCAATCTGGCTTGTTCTGGCCCTGCTACCATCCACTTCTTGAATGCCACTGGATTCTCAGTCAGACCCACCGCGCCTCCTGAACCTTTGACTTTCTCCCTCATTCATAACTGGCTGAGGGAGATTCTTCATGTCCCGGATGTGGAGTGGAAGCCAACGTGCGTAATTCTGGTGGTCAAGAGCAAAGAACCAGGGAACTACTTTCTTCAAGCTTTCTACATACAATGGAAAGTCTCCTGCACGATGTGATCGTATGAATATGAGGCCGTCTATCTCCATCTGAAGAATTGTCTCCCAGTATTGGAATGTTGGACTGACCTGAACCATCTTCTTCTTCCACTCTTCCTTTGTCTTGTCATCATAGGGACCAACAGTTTCCATAAAGGCTTCATGCTGCAGCTTTGCCAATGTCAAAGCTGTTACCTGGTGAGCATGTCTGGTTCTTGTAAGATGAGAGGCTTTAAGAAATGAGTCAACAGTTCCTGCCGAAGCAATGCCTGCTTGTGTCAAGGCATTTGTCCACCCAGATCCCTCTAGATAATCTCCATACGTTCTCCACATGGCCATCTCTGTATGTAGACCTCCAAACATGACGATGACCTTGTCTTCTCCGTGGGTGTCTGGCCACTTCCACTGAATGAATTTACCAAGGGCATATAGGGGTGCATCGAATGCAACAACTGGTATTTGCCCGGGGTTAAGGAATTCAGTAGCAGACCGAACAACATTCATTCCATGCTTGATCATCGCTGGAGTAGCGGCCTTTTCATGGAATAAGGGAAGGAGGTAGGAAAGGGTTTTCATTTGATCTTCATCTTGTTCTTGCCTTGTAGCGTGGTATGCTGACCATGATATAACATCACCCTTCCCTATCGTGTCTTTCTCCAAGATCCTGAACGCTTCTTTCATCCACTCCTTTTCCTGGAAACATGCTTCATGGTAGTGTCCCTCAATAGGGTCAGACACATTAGACAACTTCAGGACTTCTACCTTGGTTTTGTCCATTGCAACAGCTGGTACAATTGAGTAGGACATGAGTAACTCCAAGTCCTTTGAACCTAGAGAAGGTAGCACAAGATCACCTTGTTTGGTTCCACAGTTTGAGACAGTTGGGAACTGAAACAGACTAATCCCTGTACCATGAAATGATCCAACGGCAGTTGTACTAGATGGGTTGTAATTCAGATTGTCAAGTGCCCCAACAATAAATGGTTCATGACGAAACTGAGCTGGTACAACCACTCCTTTGGTCTTGAAGTTCTGGCACACTGCTGTTGCAAGTTGGCTTTCGACTTGAAGAATTCGGTCATAACTCACACTGAGACCCAATTCATATAGTTGTGTAATTAATGATTTTGACCGAATTTCAGTATGAATTTTCAGACCAAGATACAGAGGCAATGGTGGTTCTCTTTCCAAAGAATGGCGAACCTTAGATGATGATGTATGCCTGTTCCTAAAATTAAAAAGGATAAGTTGCGAGACAGTGAGAGTTGCAGGGGAGTCTTCTGGTGTTTGGTCCTTCACGTCAGCACCATTTGTGATCATAGATATAAGGGTTTTCAAGGTTGTAGGTACCGATTCCTGTTGACAACCAGATGGAAAGGCACCTGCAAACTTGAATCCAGTAAAGTTGACGATTTCCTTGCGTATGATTCTAGCAGCTTTTGCAAGAATCATAGTATCTCCTTCAAAATTCTGTCTATTTGTCTCTCTGAGCATTTCCTGAATTCCCTGCTGAAAAACTAAGATTTTGTTCTTGCCATCACTCACTTCCTGGGCATATGGGAAATACTCCAGAATCTTCTCTCTGAATCGTCCTCTGTTCATTTCCTTATTAATACCTAAGTCCCGAAGTCTTTTTTGAATAGATCAAATAGCACAGAAAACTTCATTTGAAAGATTCCTTCTTCCACGCAATTTTCTACATGATTAACGACCTCAACTATTGCCTTTGCTTTCATCAAGTTTTCTTCATAGCCTTCTTCCTTGCTTTGTTTTTGTCTCAAAAGTGAGCGGTAACGGTTCCGATAAAATGTCAAGCATTGCAGATGATACTTGGCTTCAATGGCCATGAGATCACCACCTCCTATTCTAGACATTAGTTCTGTGCCACTGAGTTCTGTAGCCATCATTCGTAAATTGACGTCAGTGCCAAATGTACTGAATTCGTGAAGATGCCCATGTGTTTGTTGACAAAACACACAAGTTGCTTTGTCCATAGGATGCCGCTGAACCCGCTTCCCCGTAGATGAACTGGTTTCACCTTCATCCGCCCTTTCTCTCTTTTTTGTAGCCCTTTCAAGCTTTTCTTTACTAAATTTAACATGGCATGACTTGTGCCACACAGCTTTATTCTGAACCAGATCTTCAACAGTCACCTCTTCATTGAAAAGAAGAGGAACTGGTAGTCTTCCAAGATTCTTGAATGCGTTGACATTCTCCATAAATGTTGCATATGCTTCAGTTTTTTTACCACTCACAGCATTGAGTGGACATTTAAGAGTCTCACCTTTGCTCTCTTGACAAACCATGCATTTGCTCCAATCCATGTTCACGAATCACCTGCAAAACAGAAAAGCACATATTATATAGTTATATTATTAAATATTTTACATTAAATAAACATTTAAGGGTTCTGATTATTTTATAGCAATCCTGGCATCGAAATATGTAGGTTTAGGGACTATTTATTTACAATTACTCCTCACAATAGTTTGTTGATTTCTAGCTGGCAGCCATCTTGGATTTCCAAAATGGCAGCCAAGATAGGGTTGTGCGTCTTGGTTCCGGGGAAAAATTGGTAGCTAAGGTCCTGAACAACATTTGAGCCAAGTTTGGTGCTTTTGTCCAGAATGTCCACTTACTTCAAAAATCAGGGTCTAAGCTACTGCACTACACAGAGTTTGACGGTGATTGACCACAAAAAGGTGAGGAGGGCTAAGGAGAGACTGACTAAGGAGCTGGTCAAGAAGTTTGATGAAGAGATTAGGGAAAATGGCATCACCTGTATCTTCTTTGATGGGAAAAGAGATGACACCAAAGTGACGATGGAAGCTGATGGCAGTGACAGGCAGATTCCTGGCCTCATTAAGGAAGAACACTACACAGTGTGCAATGAACCAGGTGGGAAATATTTGTGGCATTTTGTACCAGAGGAAGCTGCAGAGAGAAGTCATGCTGAGGTCATTGCTGATCATCTGGTGAACTGGCTAAGAGAGAGAGGAGAAGACCAGACCCTTTTGGCCATAGGAGGTGACAGAACTAATGTGAATACTGGCTGGGAGGGCGGAGTAATGCAATATGTGGAGGCCAAGCTTAGCAGGAAGTTGGTGTGGATTGTCTGTGACTTGCACACTGGGGAGCTGAGTCTCAGACACCTGGTGACTGCATTGGATGGCAAGACATTGAGCAACAACAAGTGGTCTGGGCCACTAGGGAAGATGTTAGACACTGCCACTGAGCTGGAGATCAACCCAAACTTCACGAGGATCACTGCTGGTCCTCCTCTACCCCATCTCAGTCAGGAGGTAGTCAAGGACCTCAGCACAGATCAATCATATGGCTACAGAATCATCACTGCCATCAGATCGGGAGAGGTACCTCAGAGTCTAGCTCTCCTGGAGATTGGGCCAGTCTGTCACAGTACACTAGGTGGGTCACCACGGCTCTAAGGTTCTGCAGATTGTGGTTTCCAAACATGGGCTGAAGGGTAGGAACCTGAAGAATCTGAGGATAATTGTGGAATTCATAGTGGGAGACTACATGCCAAACTGGTGTAGTGCCTTGCACCAGAGGATTATCTTTTATTTATGAAAATTGCCAAAAATTAGCACGAATGAAATATTTTAAATCTAAATAAATAAATACAAATTGAATGTCCAGTTAAACATGTCCAGTGATTAATTTTAATTCTTAAGCATTCAGTGAATAGAAATTTAATTAAAAATTAAAGAGCAATTATTAAAGAAGTTCAAAGCAAATATAAAAATATATTTTGTGCCTTTTAAACAATGTAAATTTTGGGGGCATGGTGTGACTAGACTTGAATTTGCTTTTAGGGATTCTTTTGGCTTGTTGGTAAAATTGTGGGGTAAAAACAAACGTATTTGCAACGACAACACAAGGGACGCCAAGTTTCCACATTTTATATACAATTTAAAAGCACGGCGCCAGCAAGCAAAATTTTCTTCGTGGTATGTTTCTTGTTCATAATGTTTATTTTTTTTACTATTGAATATCTGTATGCAATACCACATACTGTGGACATTAGCAAACTTTATACTGTTGTGATTAATACTGAAAGATTCATACTATAAATTATCTTAGACTAAGTTAGGCCTATCTATGCAAAAGCCAAATTGTAAATTACTCTAGCCTAGCTGAGGCCTACCGTAGCCTTTGTTTTAGATAATTAACCTCAGCCTACTATATTGAAGAGGCATAGGCCTGCCCATTAATTTTCTTAGTATACTTTACTTTATAAGCCTATTATGTTTCATGTTATTTTCTTAGCAGATGGCCTACATACTTTCTTAGATAGTTTTCCTGTTCAACTTAGCACAATCCCATAATGAGGATTAACTGTAATTTATCATCCACAGGTTACTGGGCCTATATAGCATATATATTTTAATTATCAATTTTTGTCATTTTTATTATGTATCATTTTTTTTCTGGAATATCACTTACAGTATTCTTGTCTGTCTCTTTGCAGACAAGGTTGTCATTGTGGCTATTAGTTACATATTAGTATTAGTTACATATTGGTATTAGTTACATATTGGAATGTTACATATTGGTATCTGTTACATATTGGTATCTGTTACATATTGGTATCTGTTACAGCTATTAGTATCAGTATTAGTTGCAGATTGTTATATATTAGCTAAACGGTGCCATTATTTAATTTCGCATTTATATATCAATCAAAGTTGTTACGGGTAAAAATCCTCTTTGCATTTACAAATAATTGTTGCACATAGTTTATTAATTGTTTTCAATAAAATACAAAATTCATGTTGACAATTTTTATAATCCATCCTTCCTTTTTCATTAAAATTAATTTTGCGCGCAGTGCCGGATGCCAATCCAGTATTTGGGCGTTGGTGACCTTGTCATTTAATTAATTATCTACGTAAAGGTCAATAATAAATTAGACCCTTACAATTGGTGACACTCTGGGAGTGACCAAACACCGTAATTTATGCAAAGAATTTCTAAGTTGTTTTTCAATTTTTGTTGACATCTTCAGTCTGCATCCATAATTTTATTAAATTCACTAGTACTTAGCACTCATCTGTACTGGAAGTGTATTCTCAGTTGCAAAATATATTCCTTTTATTTTGCCTTTTTATAAAATCAGCATTTTCTCAAGTTTTTTTTTGTGCAAATTTACCTATATTCTGCAAACAGCCTATACGCAGACTATTTTTCTGCTAATATTGGGCTACATCATAAAAAAAAAATTTTTTACTTAAATTTTTATTACTGGCACTCATCATAACTCCAATTGTCTCATACTCAACCAAGCTTACCTGAAGCCATTATTTGCATTCAACAATATTTGTTGAAACGTTGTCAAGTTTTTGACACATTTTAATTTTTTTGGTACCCTGTAACAATATAATAGCCACAATGACCCACCACAACAACAACAACCCAGGATCATCCAACGGTGGTACTCCAAATTCACCATCTATAACAGACCTAACAATGTATCAGCCTATCACTCCACAATTCATCGCTGAAGAGCCTGGAATCTTTGTGAATCAACTGCGGGATTATTTCACGATAAAAGGAATTACGGACCCACGAACCAAGTTCCTTATCACAAAGAACCTCCTGCCTACACTAGTATACAAAATAGTGCAGGATGTGGCTCTATTGCCTCCATCTGACCAAGCTTTTGAGAGCCTCCTCAGCGAGTTAGTCAGGAGGCTCGGCCAATCAGAAGAAGAGCGACTCAATGCTCTACTCAAGGACCAAGTTCTTGGGGATCGAACGCCAACAGCCTTCCTCAGGCATCTGCAAGACCTGGCTGGACAGACCAACGGAGATGATAAAAACTCACCCTTAATGCGACGCCGCTTCCTCAATGGTCTCCCCACTGCCCTACGGCCAATGCTCCTTTGTATGCCAGATGATACAGACCTTCTCACTATGGCCAAAACAGCTGATAAGATGATAACTGAAATCCGCCTGAGCCAAGTAGATAATCACGCCATCACCCCCAAATCTGTGCCACGCAGGACGACACTCAGAGTCTGGCCGCGCAAAGTATTAAACTATCCAAAGAAATTCTACAAACAATGAAAGAAGAATTTAAAGCTCTCCGAATAGAGCTCCCTAGCAACAGGGAACGAGAGAGAAGTTCTTCAAGACGAGGACCACCCTCTGGTCCAAATAGAGCCTCCCAACTTCAAGCTGGACAACGCCTCATTCTACTACAACGACAGCCACCGCAAACAGGTCAGTTGGTTGCTCCTAATCCAAATCTATTAGCCTTACCTCCTCAATCCCTACTCCTCAGCCTCATTCTCAACCTACTTCCTTACCTCAGTCTACTGCTCATACCCCTCCTTGCTGGTATCATGAAAAGTTTAAAGACCGTGCAACGCGCTGTGTCGTACCTTGTCCATGGACTCCTAACCCTCCTTTAAACTAACCAGGCTGGTGTCACAGGCGTCTGACACTACAGCCTCTCAAGCTTCTCAACCTATCCTTACTTCAACTAACCCTACCACTACTCATCTAATCCTATCTCAATTTTAACTAAGTATTACTCTAACTCAACCAACCCAACCTTTACCACAAATAATGTTCAACCTATTACTACACACTCAACTACCTCATTCAACACTGTTAAACCAACACCTACGTATGCAAGTAAAGTTAAAGAATCGCAACCTACTTATTCAACCACAGCTAATTTAATACCCCAACAAATTCTCCAAATACAACACAAACTCCTTCCCACAGCAATACTAACCTTCCTCTACAAAAAACTAATGATTCACAAACTACTGCACCACCTGGTCCAACATTCACCTTGCATGATCCACTCTCAGGCTATGCATTCCTTATTGACACTGGAGCCCAATACAGTGTTATTCCTGCAACAGCCGCAGACCGTGCAAACGGACCTTCTCCTTTCATTTTACGTGCAGCTAATTCTTCATCTATTCACACTTATGGACGTCGTTCTATTTCAGTTTCTCTTGGACTTAGACGTGTTTTCCGCTGGATATTTCTTGTCGCGGATGTAAAGGGTGATCCAGAGAAATGGGACCCAAAAGAAACCCCTGTAACTCTTAAAGTATAAGTCCTTTTATAAAATCATACGCATCATTCGAAAGAGGATAGTTACAAGTTTGTACAGGATTGTATAGGTTTTGACAATACAAGACAAGATAAGATACAAAACAAAATAAAAGTGTTAGTTAAAACTAACCCTTCAAGATGACTGCATGGACTGTGGAACAGCTGCGTTTCATAACTGAGCAATATTATGAGCATGGAAGAAGTGTAGTTTCAGCTCAAAGATCTTTCAAGACAAATTTTCAGATGTCAAAATCACCTTCTAAGAAAGTAATCCGTCGGTGTGTCAGAAATTTTTCCCTAACTGGCAGCATTGGAAAAAGAAAACCAACTGGAAGAGTGCGCACAGCAAGGATAGACGAGATCATTAACAGAACTCATGAAATTGTACAGGATAATCCTAACATAAGCATCAGACGTGCTTCTCAGCTGTTAGGAGTTGGATATGGAACAACACACCGTATATTCAAGCAAAATTTAATGCTCTTTCCATATAAAATTCAAACAGTGCAACAACTAAACGATGGAGATTTCGCACGAAGACGACAATTCTGTAAATGGATCCAACAGAAGGTAAATGACACCACCAATTTTCTAGCAACTTTGATTATGTCAGACGAAGCCCATTTTCACTTGAATGGAACTGTAAACAAACCAAATTGTCGTTTCTGGGCAACAGAAAATCAATTGAATATTACCGAAGTCCCGTTGCATAGTCAGCGTGTAACTGTTTGGTGTGGTCTTACTGCATCTCAGATCATAGGGCCGTACTTTTTCGAGGATTCCACCGGAAACACGGTCACTGTAAATGGTGATCGCTACGAAAAAATGTTGACCGATTTCCTTATTCCTAAATTAAGAGATCTTTGTCTAGAAAACCACTGGTTCCAACAAGACGGAGCTACCTGCCATACCACGAGGAACTGCGTGGCAGTTTTGCGTCAAACGTTTCCAGGCGAGTTAATCTCAAGATTTGGAGACGTTGAATGGCCCGCAAGGTCTCCGGATTTTTCTCCCTTAGATTATTATCTCTGGGGATATTTAAAGAGTAGGGTCTACAGAAATAACCCAACGACCTTGCAAGAATTGAAGGCCGCCATCACAAATGAGATACAGGCCATCCATACCACCGCACACTCTTGCAAAAGTGATGCAGAACTTACAAGCGAGAACACTGGAATGCTTGGCAACTAATGGAGCACATTTGAAAGGAGTCATTTTAAAAAAATAAATATTTCATAATAAACTTGTAACTCTACTCTTACGAATGATATATAGTTTTTATGAAAGGAATTAAATATTAAGAATATTTGGCTTTTTTTTATGGGTCCCATTTATCTGGATCACCCAGTATATACCCCAATGTTAGGCTCTGATTTCCTTTCTTCAAATGATTTATTAGTTGATGTTCGTAGAGCACAATTAATTGATAATGCCACACATCTTTCAATAATTGGTTCTCCTACCGCACACCCCTCATCATTATTGGCAAGTTCTCTGCCACAGTGCTCACCTGCTATAGAGCAGCTCCTAAATGAATTTTCTTCCCTTACTCAACCCTGTTCTAAGGATACCCCTATTAAACACATTGTTGTCCACTGTATTGATACGGTAGGCTCGCCTGTTTTCACCCGCCCACGTCGCTTAGCTCCAGATCGTCTTGCAATTGTGAGACGAGAGTTTGAACACATGCTCGAACTCGGTATTATACGGCCTTCAAGCAGCCCGTATGCCTCTGCTTTACACATGGTCCCAAAACCTACACCTGGAGACTGGCGTCCATGCGGAGATTATCGTGCTTTGAATGACAACACGATTCCAGATCGCTATCCCCTTCCTCACTTACACGATTTTACTTCTGCTCTCCACGGCACCACAGTATTTTCACGCCTTGACTTGGTGCGAGCTTTTCATCAAATTCCTGTACACCCTGAACACATACATAAAACTGCTATAACAACCCCTTTTGGGTTATTTGAAATGACAAAAATGCCATACGGACTGCGTAATGCGGCCCAAACTTTTCAACGCTTCATTGATGAAGTGGTGAGAGGTCTCTCCTTTACATTCACATATGTCGATGACATCCTCATCGCAAGTTCTTCTCCCTCAGAACATATTCAACATTTGCGCTTAGTTTTTTCTCGGTTGGCAGAATATGGTGTACTGCTAAACCCTGAAAAATGTGTCTTTGCTGTAGATGAACTCACCTTCTTAGGACACAAAGTTACTTCGAAGGGCATCTCTCCTCTCGAAAATAAAGTATCTGTGATAAGGTCTTTCGCACAACCGCAAACTCAAAAGCAACTTCGTCGCTTCTTAGGGATGGTAAACTTCTACCATCGCTTCATTCCTCAGTGTGCAAACATTCTTGCACCCATAACCTCTCTTCTTCGCCAATCAAAAAGGGGCAGATCCACTGCAGTTTTGAGGAACCCCGAAGCTACCAATGCTTTTTCACAAGCAAAAGAGGCTATAGCAAAGCTACATGCCTTGTTCACCCTCAACCAGACGCTCCTCTGAACTTAGCCACTGATGCCTCTGACGTTGCAGTGTCGGGAGTGCAGCAGCTTGTTTCAGGCGTTTGGGAACCTCTCGCATTCTTTTCACACAAGCTCTCACCTTCACAAATGAGGTACAGCACTTTTGGTCGAGAGTTGCTGGCGATATACCTCTCCATCCGTCATTTCAGGCCATTCCTGGAAGGACGTGACTTCAGCATTTTTACGGATCATCGTCCGTTAATATTTGCTCTCCATTCTCTATCAGACTCTCATGCTCCTATTGAGAGAAGACACCTTGATTTTATCCTCCAATTTACTTCAGACATTCGACACATTTCAGGTTCTTTGAATGTTGTGCCGGATGCTCTATCTCGCATCTCAGCAATGTCTGATCCTGGACTCTCACGCATCAACCTTTCAGAGATGGCTGAGGCTCAGTCCACGGATACAGACCTCCAAGCTCTTATTAATTCACCCACTTCGTTGCAAGTCCGCTCTTTACCAGTTGAACCCAAGTCAGACTTACAAATTTTGTGTGACGTCTCGACTGAGCATATTCGACCGTTGGTCCACAAGGGCTGCGAAGAGCTTTTTTGCAAAAATTAATTGCAGCTAGATTTGTCTGGCCAAGTATGAACAAAGATATCCGCAATTGGACTCGATCTTGCCTTCAATGTCAGCGTGCCAAAGTTCACCGACACACAAAGTCAGAATTCGGTACCTTTCCTTTGCCGAAGGCTCGTTTTGAGGCCATACATCTAGACATAGTCGGCCCCCTCTATTCTTCTCGAGGTTATACCTATCTTCTCACTGTCATTGATAGGTTCACAAGATGGCCAGAAGCTGTTCCTTTGACTTCTTGTACTGCTTCTGCAGTAGCTCATGCCTTTGTTTCGTGTTGGGTTTCCCGTTTTGGAATACCTGCAACCATTTGCACAGAGAGAGGTGCTCAGTTTGAATCGGCCTTATGGAAGGAACTCATGCTCCTTCTTGGGACTGAACGCATCAGAACAACAAGCTATCACCCGCAATCCAATGGGGTGGTAGAACGCTTCCATCGTCAACTTAAAAGTTCCTCGCGAGCCACTGATCCATCTACCACATGGGTGGACCGGCTACCCCTAATCCTACTCGGAATTCGTACCGCTCTGAAGACTGATCTTGCATGCTCTGCAGCAGAATTAGTTTACGGTACCACACTCCGGTTACCCGGAGAATTTTTCACACCTACAGCCATTAACCCCACATGTGATCCTGCTTCTTATGTCAAGACATTACGCTCTGTTATGAAGCAAATTCGTCCCACATCACCTAGAACTTCCACTTCACAAACTACCTTTGTTTCCCCTGATTTACAAACTTGCACACATGTTTTCTTGAGACATGATGCTCACCGCTACCCTCTTCACTGTCCCTATGATGGTCCCTTCCTTGTGCTAGACCATAAACCCAAAACTTTCATCATCGACAAGGCAGGCAAACGTGAAACCGTTTCTGTGGACCGCTTGAAACCAGCATACCTTGATTTTTCTCCAACAAAAGATCCTATTCTTCTCCATTCCTCTTTACCTCCATCCCAAATACAGGTACAGCAACCTATCCCTCCTCAATCTTCTGTACCTTCATCTCATATACAGGTAGAGCAATCTACCCTTCCTAAATCTTATGTACCATCACCTGATCCAGGGTTACAACAATCTATCATCCCTCTTCCAATTCTCCTTCATTATCGCAACCAACTGTCTTTGGACCAACCAGTAGCCCCATTGCACAGGCACCAAGAATCTCCTTCCCCCAATGTCCCTACTGCACCTGTAGCACCATCCATACCTTCAGAACCAGTGCTGCAGGATATTGCCGTCCAAAATCAACCAATCCAACAAACAATGACTCGTTCTGGAAGAGTCATTCGTAAGCCTGTGCGCTTGACATTTAAGTGTTTTTTTTACCCCTGACAACCATGCTTTTGGGGGGAAGTACCTGTAGTGCTTGCACCACAGGATTATCTTTTATTAATGAAAATTGCCACAAATTGGCACGAATGAAATATTTTAAATCTAAATAAATAAATACAAATTAAATGTCCAGTTAAACATGTCCAGTGATTAATTTTAATTCTTAAGCATTCAGTGAATAGAAATTTAATTAAAAATTAAAGTGCAATTATTAAAGAAGTTCAAAGCAAATATAAAAATATATTTTGTGCCTTTTAAACAATGTAAATTTTGGGGGCATGGTGTGACTAGACTTGAGTTTGCTTTTAGGGATTCTTTTGGCTTGTTGGTAAAATTGTGGGGTAAAAACAAACGTATTTGCAACGACAACACAAGGGACGCCAAGTTTTCACATTTTATATACAATTTAAAAGCACGGCGCCAGCAAGCAAAATTTTCTTCGTGGTATGTTTCTTGTTCATAATGTTTATTTTTTTTACTATTGAATATCTGTATGCAATACCACATACTGTGGACATTAGCAAGCTTTATACTGTTGTGATTAGTACTGAAAGATTCATACTATAAATTATCTTAGACTAAGTTAGGCCTATCTATGCAAAAGCCAAATTGTAAATTACTCTAGCCTAGCTGAGGCCTACCGTAGCCTTTGTTTTAGATAATTAACCTCAGCCTACTATATTGAAGAGGCATAGGCCTGCCCATTAATTTTCTTAGTATACTTTACTTTATAAGCCTATTATGTTTCATGTTATTTTCTTAGCAGATGGCCTACTAATCATTTGTGGCCTACATACTTTCTTAGATAGTTTTCCTGTTCAACTTAGCACAATCCCATAATGAAGATTAACTGTAATTTATCATCCACAGGTTACTGGGCCTATATAGCATATATATTTTAATTATCAATTTTTGTCATTTTTATTATGTATCATTTTTTTCTGGAATATCACTTACAGTATTCTTGTCTGTCTCTTTGCAGACAAGGTTGTCATTGTGGCTATTAGTTACATATTAGTATTAGTTACATATTGGTATTAGTTACATATTGGTATTAGTTACATATTGGTATCTGTTACATATTAGTATTGGTTACATATTATTATTATTAGTTACAGCTATTAGTATCAGTATTAGTTGCAGATTGTTATATATTAGTTAAACGGTGCCATTATTTAATTTCGCATTTATATATCAATCAAAGTTGTTACGGGTAAAAATCCTCTTTGCATTTACAAATAATTGTTGCACATAGTTTATTAATTGTTGTCAATAAAATACAAAATTCATGTTGACAATTTTTATAATCCATCCTTCCTTTTTCATTAAAATTATTTTTGTGCCGCAGTGCCGGATGCCAATCCAGTATTTGGCCGCTGGTGACCTTGTCATTTAATTAATTATCTACGTAAAGGTCAATAATAAATTAGACCCTTACACTGGTTCAACATCAAGTTAAAGCACAGCTGGGTGGAGGGTCCCAGGCATGTACTGTACCAGCTGGAGCTGCTCATAAATCAGAAGAAGGAGGTGATAGGAATAGTGATGCCTACAGTGAAGAGATCAGCCTGGTATGCACACTCTGAGGTTGTGCTCCAGGCCATGCTGTGCAGTGAGGTGGAGGAGGAGAGGAGGGAGGCAGTGAAGAGGATACTGGAAATCAGAGGTGAAGGAGATGAGTACACACAGGTAGGAGACTGCAGTGTCAGACCCAGGAAGACTCCTGACATGAACCCAGATGCCACCAAACTCTCGGAGCTTATTGACTGGAAATCTGGCGTGACTGAGCCTCCTCTGACCTGCTCCCTCACCACTGCTGCAATCAAAGAGTTTCTGGATAGACCAATGGAAGTTCCTGCATGGCCCTCACACACACAGTCAGTAGAGGGTTGTGTAAGGATGACAACTGAAGCAGCTCAACATGTTTACTCACAAGAGAGGAGGGAGGCGTACATCAGTGGCCATGTGGCCAGTAGGGAGCTCATGACCAGGAACAAGAGCAAGGCAGACATGGCATCCTTGGCAAAGTTCAAGAAACCTATCTATATTTCTAAGTTTTAATATTGAAATACAATCAAAATGTTTTTAATTGTATGTATGTAAAATGTAGTTATATATGGCATCCTTGGCAGAGTTCAAGAAACCTATCTATATTTCTAAGTTTTAATATTGAAATACAATCAAAATGTCTTTAATTGCATGTAATGTATGTAAAATGTAGTTATATACAATAAAAAAATACTCGCAAAAATTGCTGATTTTTCGTAAACTTCAACTTCAAATATAAGTAGCTAGGATTAGTCAAATCTGGATTTTAAAGGCATATTTCGATTTAGCACATAAATATGCATCATTTGGTCACTAGAAGTCTTTGAAAATCTAAAGATTTCACTTTGCTCCCTAAAATTGACACACCCTAGTGCAGGGGTGGGGAACCCTTGGCACGCGTGCCAAACGTGGCACGCCAACGACCTTTCTCCGGCACGCGATTCCCCGGGCTCACCTTAAAAAAAATTAAATAAATAAATATCCAAATTCTTCGCTGAGTTTTATATTTTAACTTAATGTTTTCTGCTAAAAAATGGTAAAGATTAACTTCTGTTTAATATATTATGTAGGTAAAATAACATTTTATTTTCTCTGTAATTTTTATGTATTATTCATAAGGGATTAAGAATCAATAAAAGAATATCTTTAATTTTATTTTCTTTCATTGTGCTTTAGTCAAGTAAAACGATTATGAGATTGGGCACTGTAATGTATTGGGAAAACTTGAAAAAACTTATGGCTGATTGATCTGATATACATAAAACAAAAAAAAATCAGAATTATTGTTTACTCTTTTGCTGATGTTAAAAATTGCGTTTTTAAATTGTGTGGCTGTATATGGCAGCTATAATTACACTTAAAGGCTAATAAAAAATATCCACGCTATCAACAGGGTAGAACGACCTTCAAGTAAAAATTCCGTCACTAAATTTTACATTTATTCAATCTTACATGACTTACAATAATCACTCTTACAATATTCTTTGATTTTACCGCTCCAGTGTAATTTTTGATTATTTGAAAAAGTTCTCCCAATACTTAAAAGGCACCAAATAATAATATGTTCCCAAAAATTTCGGTTGGCACGTGAGAAAATTTTGCATCAAAGATTTGACGATTTTGGCACGCTCACTTAAAAAGGTTGCCCACCCCTGCCCTAGTGTATCATGCTCATTGAAGCGCGAATTTCAAGATTGGCAGTATGTATTCTTATGTAAAATTAAATTTTAGGAAGGGTTTGTTTTCTTGAACTTTTGCTAAAAATCACGTTTAAGTGTTCATATTTCCACTTTTTCGTTTTCTGGTTATGTACAGAACAGCTGTGCACGACATACACTGCAGTAGAAATGTAACAGACCGGTTTCTTACCAAACAAAACCATTGTAACTGGTGCTATAGGCTACTAGAGTTTCACTGTGATAATTTTCTATGTTTCAGATACAAAGCTTGGTGAAGATTGTGTAGCCACCATGGCTAAACAAGGACGAAAGACCAGAAAAAGTTCTGGTTCGAAGCTGAGTGGTCTGATGGGTCCAGGCGAGCAGTTATTTCCCACAGAAGTTCCAACCTGGAGAGCTGTGTTTCAGAGAGGAATCCTCCTCCAGGAAGAGAAGCTGCTTCTGGATGATATGAAGAGAGCTCAGTACCCTCTGCAAGATTTGGTTAAGGACTTGGCATCACTGGTACTGACACAGTGGCGCAAAAGCAATGCCAAGTTCACTCCTCCTTTGATCATTAAAGAGAAATCCATTGCCAGGAAGATTCTTGTCAGGTGGAATGAAATGAGTGACCTAATGAATGGCAGAGTGAAGGCTGCAAAGAGAGAGAGAAGAGAATATCTGAACTTGATACATTGTTTGACATAACCTGCAGACATGATATCACTCTCTGTGGAACTGAAGCATCTGTCTGCTCTGGCTGTGCTGCTAGAGTTCATGTCAACTGTGACTGTCCTCTGCCTCAGAAGATTCCAAAGCTAGAGCTAGAGTGGCTCCATTACCAAAGGATCAAAACCTCAGAAGTTTCTGGCTTCCGGATGGCATCTGTTGATGTGAAGAAAACAGTGAAGCAGGTGAAGGCTGCTAAGAGGAAGGAGGAAGAACAGAAGGCAGCTGAGAAGAGAAACAGAAAAGAGGAAGGAGGAAGAACAGAAGGCAGCTGAGAAGAGAAACAGAAAAGAGGAAGAAGAAAGGAGCTACTGCTTAGAGCTGATGATGGTGATGATGATGGAGATGAGGTGACTTCCTTGCAAAAGTAACCAGGCAGAGCAGCTCCTACTGCTGACACAGATTTTTCCAGTACTGCACCAGGCACAAGCTCCACTGTCAACACTGGCAAAGTCTCCACCTCTGCCAGGAGGAACTACATGGATATCTCAAGCACTGCTTCGGCTGCAATCAGGTTCAAGGTGGTAAACACTCCTGCAGCAGCCATTGCAACTGGTTTCTTGCAAGATCTCATCAAAGCTGGCCATCTATCTGTTGATAAGGCATATCTAGCTGTTGACAGGATGAAGATGTGGAGGGGCAAGGAGTCTGTAATAGGTGCCTCGGTGGAGGCCCTAGAGAAAAGGACAGAGGGAGAGGAGATCAAGGGAATTTTCTTTGATGGAAAACAAGATAAGAAGACAAAGATCATGAGATACAATGGAGAAACTGGCTGCTTCCATCCTGATATTACAACTGAAGAGCACTATAGTGTTACTTGGGAACCTGAGGGAAAGTATCTCTTCCATTGTACACCAGAAGAACCTGAAGGAAATGAGAAACCTGCACTGAAGATAGCTCAGGCTCTGTTTGAGTGGATTAGGGCTCATGTTGCTAAATATACTATTGTGGTCCTTGGTGGTGACTCCACCAACACAAACACAGGACCTGATGGAGGAGCCAAATATTAAAGAAGAATTGCAATTGCAAAAAAAAAGGTTGAACGTCACAGCAGCTTGCGGAATGGGGGCAGCTGCCATCACACTCAGTGATGCCGAAAAGAAAATAAATAAAAATTGGTGGAGGCGCTTCTAAAAAAAAGAAAATGCAAGACCAATAAAGAAGAACAAAAAGATTCTGCCTGATGAAGAGAACAGCCGCGAAATGTGGTGTATAGGAGACTAAAAATCGTACAATTCCTTAGTTTTGGGCCATTTTGGGTGATTTTGGTTATTTTAGGGGTTATGAACCACTTTGGCTGATCTTAAATGGGTCCAAGCCTGCCCCTAGAAATGCTTAAGGGTGTATGTGCACAATCTGGAACATATGGAGGTCATTTGAGGCTACCAAGTCTTTGAAATTGGCCAAAATCCCATTTTTCGTCAAAAGAGTGCGATTTTGAACACTTAAATGCGATTTTTCGCAAAAGTTGCAGAAAACGAACTTCTCTTAAAATTCAATTTTACGTAGGAATACATACTGCGAATCTTGAAATTCCAAGTGTACAGTACCTAATATCTTATCACCTAATATCTCATCACGTTTATACTGTGCAACCATTTCTTATTACTAATAATCAGTCATTGTAATATAGCACAATTACTGTACACATAATTGTTAATCACTGTGAACAGATAATTCATTTATTTTAAACAAAAAACAACAAAGTCATTTCAATCTACCTTATTATATATTGTTTGTTTGGGCTGACCACCCAGACTGGTGACCCTAAGTATTCGTTTCAATTTAATTCATAAATTATAGTAAGCCTACTTTCTTGGCCACTATATAGGTTTTGAAGCGAAACGTCAAAAATGTTAACATTTAACTGTACAATTTTTTCATAATGGCGCGTCTTCTTGACGGAGATAAATTTAGTAAAATTTCTTGAACATAGAGAGTTCCAATTTCATGAGGCCGAATCAAATATTAACGTGCAATTTCATTCGATTTTAATGAAATGTCACGCATGAATTTGGTATAAAAGGTATTAGATTTATAAAGAACAGTGAAATGTCTAAATAGCGTGAGTAAACCTTGAATGTTTCGGAAATAGCTTTGGTTATTTGTTGCGAGAGATGGTACACAGTTAAAATAGTATGCTCAACGCTACTCAACTTTATGACGTCATATATAAAATACATCTCATAGTAATAATGTCCGTATATTTATCAAATTGTGTTTGGTACACGGAATAACAGCTGTTACTATACACATATTACATTACCATCTTATGAAAAGTTATTCTTTCCTCCTATTATGGTTATATTTTAGTATTTTTTCCTATATTATCATTAATATGCTTTTTTACAACCTGTAAGTCCAAAAATAGTATAGGTAAGTAGTATGTGGGCAAAAGAGAGAGTGCAATGCAATTGTAAATGTTGGTCAATGTTGCAAAAGTTATGCAACAAAGGGAGAGGGGAATGTTGCAAGATGTTATGCAACAAAGGGGAGGGGGAAATGTGGCAAGAGCAACAAGGGGTTATGCAACTTGGAGGCGGAGTTATCCCCCAAGAGAAAGAGAGGAGAAGGAGAGAGAGGAAGAGAGGTGTTCGCCTGGCAGGAGCCAAGCGCATATTAAGACTTTAGCCGAGCGGCCGTTGTTTTAATATGTTCCTAATCAGCCAGTTGGCTTATCTGGCTGAGCTGCCAGATTGCGCTATTTATTTAATTAAAGCGTATATTCTCGCCAGTTGACTTCGAAGGCGCAAATGGCTTGTTCAGGTGTACATTATTGAGTTGCCAGATTGCGTTTATTTATTTAATTAAAGTATATATTCTGGCTTAAAAAGCCAGTTGACTTAGAATCAAAATATACAAAACGATGTAGTATAACCATCAATATATTAGTACAGGAAAAAAAATATATATATATATATACAGTTATATTAAATAATCAAATATATTGAAAATAAATATACATCAAAATACTTTATGGTCTACGGCGCAAAACGCTAAGCTCACACGTAATCGAGTCTACATTCACATCGTTATTGCTTTGCACTACACGGTAAAACCGTCCAAGGATTACTTCACCGTTCAAGTTATACGGATACCTATACTCGATATAAATGGCTTTCATATCGTTCAATACTATTTTTGTGCCCACTTAAGATTCGGTTGGCAAGTTATCTTTAAACCGGCTAGAATACAATCAAAAGCACGCACAAAGAGGTCATCGTTAACCACGACATCATTATTAAGTACAAGTTTATAAACGAGCTTTTCAATCGTGAACTCTTCTTCACTCTGCATAGCGGCAATTGAAATAATCTTCCAACTCGTAACGACAGCTACTCATTATATAGAGATACAGCTCTTCAGGGTGAACAGTGTAGGCAAGCTCTGCCCTGTACCGCTCAAGTGCTTTGTACCAAAGTTCGGGATATTTCGAAGAGTCTAAACCTTTTAAATATGCATCCAGCTCTAGACCATTCTCGCCTTGTTAATTCCTACATTCGATAAATCCGTCGAGCAGAGCGGTGTGTGCGTATTCAAGAACCATGTCGAAATAAATCATATCCGTAATAAGGTGTGAACAGCACGGTGTCTTTAAACTGTACATTACCTCTTATCTGCATCTGTATTAGTTTGTTGCCTCTTTTCAAGGGATCACCGGTAAATATCGCAGACGACTCGTGTTCAAGCAACTCCTTATAAAGGAACTGTGTCAAATTTCGCCTCGTTATGGACAAGAATATACACAGTCATTTTTTTTAACTTGTCCGCTAATTTGACAATATAGGATGCAAAGTTTTTTACGGGGCTGCCGTGTGCAGTCGTTTTAAAAACGTTTGTCCGTTTTCGACATTTGTGGCACTCTCCACACTCGATCTCCATGCACTCATCACAGATAGTCCGACTTACGAGTAAATGTGGAATAACCTCTTTGGTTTCAGCGTTCGTGTAAGTTTCTATATCGTAGTACACAGTTTACAAGGGCTATTTTTAGTCTTAGCATCTTTCATATAACATACATGCTTCACTCCATCCGCATTATATTTTTCATGACATGTAGTACAGTGAATTACATCGCATTTATGTTTGAAATTCCCCCAGTTATCCATCATGTGAAACATACCGCACTTACAAATCCTCATTTTCCTGCAAGTGCCAATTGAATTATTGAGTTCAAAGCATTTATTATTGAAAAGTGTACGTCTACACACATTACACTCCCTCTTCTCGGTTTGAACTACACGACTTTTACATTTGGGGCTTTTACACTGCTCACATACCATGTAGCAATCTTTACAATGTTTCACCATATCATCAGCAAACTCATGACATCCCTTACATAAATCATGATGCCTTCCATATTTTCGACTTTTATCATAACCGGCGTAGAGAGCCCTTATGTAACGGATGGGGAGATACGATGTTCCTGACAAACCTAAAATAAGTAGAGGTCTTGTACGACCTCTCCCTCTCACGCTGCTTTTAAAAACATACACAGTCCTATGACGATCATCCATTCCAAATACGACTATACGTGCATTCATTTCCTGCTCGGCCCTTCTCAGTTCTTCAGGACCCATATTACACTCAAACTCAAGCTTACAATCGGAAGCCAGTTTACGAGCACGCTGCACAACCGTAGGCAGCCAAATTTTTTGCGTCCATGTATTTAGCACAGTGAACATATGAGCTAAGACTATTGCTATAAAACCACAACCACGATCGACGTTAAAATGCTTTCTGTAAATAACCAGAGAATTGAAATTAAGAGTATAAGGTGTGGCATTATGACCCGCAACCCGGAATACTCTGTCAATATCTACCATGAAGTTGTCCATATTGAAGGCTGTACTACAGTACTTTGAGAGGCCTGCATTATACGGCCCAAGATATATTCATGTCTACCGCCGCCAAACGTCTGAACGGTATTACTACCCGAAAATCATCTACGTCCCCATCATCTGACCCGAACCTAAAGGTTGGTATACAGGGATCCAGGGTCAACCCTGACCACGTACCGATTTCTAGTCCGGGCAGGGATGGGGGTAGCGATGCGCACCAACTCGAATGTTATACCATCCTCCAAAGTATGAGAAGCTGCTGTGGAGGAAGTACCCGGAACTGAATAATGGGGCATATTTGAGGAAGGTACTATTGTGGGGGTTGTGTCGTAAGACGTAGAGGGTTGGGGCTCTATTACTGGGGGTCTAACAACCGGCGCAATCCTGGCACGCTTTATACCTGACGTGGAGGGCTCTTCATCATATTTCCGCTTTGAACTGTCGCATGCTACAATTGTTGCTGGTGAGGGTTCGTCAGCGGGGAAGGATTCTTTAGCTACACGGCCATCGGATTCACCTGTGATATTGATGATGGGGGGTTGTACATCGTCGTCATTCACGGTTCTGTGGAAGACGAAAAACAAAATATAAGGAGCAGCACTCAAAATTTGTAATATTTTGTAAATGACCCATTTAGGGGAGTGACGTGTTAGAGATGAAATCTGTAAAAAAATTCAGGTTCACAAGCCCCTCCACATATATTATATCTGGCCCTACAGGATGTGGAAAAACTGTATTTATGCTTAAAATCATTAAAGATAAGGGGGAAATGTTCTCAAAATTTGTGCATAAAGTAATATGGTGCTATTCGACGTATCAGTCAGTGTTCAACGAGTACCAAGATGAAATTTTGGGGTTGTGTCGTAAGACGTAGAGGGTTGGGGCTCTATTACTGGGGGTCTAACAACCGGCGCAATCCTGGCACGCTTTATACCTGACGTGGAGGGCTCTTCATCATATTTCCGCTTTGAACTGTCGCATGCTACAATTGTTGCTGGTGAGGGTTCGTCAGCGGGGAAGGATTCTTTAGCTACACGGCCATCGGATTCACCTGTGATATTGATGATGGGGGGTTGTACATCGTCGTCATTCACGGTTCTGTGGAAGACGAAAAACAAAATATAAGGAGCAGCACTCAAAATTTGTAATATTTTGTAAATGACCCATTTAGGGGAGTGACGTGTTAGAGATGAAATCTGTAAAAAAATTCAGGTTCACAAGCCCCTCCACATATATTATATCTGGCCCTACAGGATGTGGAAAAACTGTATTTATGCTTAAAATCATTAAAGATAAGGGGGAAATGTTCTCAAAATTTGTGCATAAAGTAATATGGTGCTATTCGACGTATCAGTCAGTGTTCAACGAGTACCAAGATGAAATTTTGTTCCACAAACGTGTATATGACGTTAATTCGTTAAAACGTTATGAGCATACCGTTATTGTAATTGACGATCTCATGTTGGAAATGGATAAAACGTTTGCTGAGACATTTACGGTGTTCTCCCACCATCTTAACATAAGCGTATTCTTCATAAACGAGAATCTATTTTTAAAAAATAGATACATGCGTGATGTGTCGCTAAATACACAATATCTAATCTTATTCGCACAACGTAGAGATGTGTCACAAATTGGGGTATTAGCCAATCAAATGTACCTGAATCAGCATAAGGAGTTTTAGGAGGTTTATAAAGAAGCCACAAGTCAGCGTTATGGATATTTGTTTTGTGACCTTTACCCACGAAACACGTTTAGGGTGCTTCTAAGAACGAATATATTCCCAAAAGAACCTGAAACGGTGTATTTTCCAGAATGACAAATCGGCTGAAGAAATATCGTGAATTAATAAAAATCTATCAAAGATTGCCCCGGGCACTGCACCAGATGTTTGTTAAAAATATCGACTCTGACTTTTTAAAATGCATCTGTGAAATCTGTCTTAATGTTATAAAATGTAATGTGCCAATGAAACCCCCTCAGAAAGCTCGCTTACGTCGTTACAAGAACATAATACGAGCGCTCGCTCATGAAAGTCAAACTGTGCGGAAAAAAAGCGAATTATTGTACAAAGAGGAGGATCATTCCTACCCATCTTATTTTCAGTTTTGGGACCTTTACTGGCTAGATTAATATAATGAAGAAGGTGGTAGTGATTCCGCACGAGGTGTATGATTCATTGCAAAGTTCAAAGATTCCAGACACAGCTCTAGAACTCCGTAAAAGTACGCTTAAAAGAATGGAAAGCGAGTTGCTAGCCCTCTTAAACAGTGAAAAGTTACCTGATGAGAAAAGGATCTCGTACCAAGAGGCTTTGCAGAAATTTCTTCATGAGTACGAAGATTATAAGAATCCGACAGAGCTCCCGTGGTTATTAGGCACAGCGCAAGCATCGCTGAGCGTGGCGAGACAGGACCTGGGCCAGACGTTAGAGATGACCAACCAAAGAATAACGGAACACAACACATCGAACATGTGCTAAAAAGTAGTCTCTCACATACATTGATGAATAAAGGCTTAAGTCTTTATAATCTATTGAGTGAGGACCCCATCATACAGTGGGCCGATGCAGGCGAGGTCATTGTTGAAGGAACAAGGGTACAAAAATCCAACATCGTTGACATTGTTCATGATCTGGTGAGAAAGTGGGACATAATGCCTCTTTAGCTGAAAGAGTTCAACGTACCATAAAGGAACGCATGTATCGCTATTTTACACATAAAAACACATACAGATATATAAACGTTCTCGGTCATTGGATCGTCATACAACGTTCACACCACCGTCATGTACGATTGGCACAACACCTTACGAAGTTTTAGAAAGAAGTACGCGTCCAGAGGTGAGAAGGGATGGAGCACCGCCACCACACTCTACACATTTCAAAATCAATGATTATGTAAAGCTATCACATTCGGGAAAGAAATTCGCGAAAGGATTTGAGCAAAGATGGACACGTGAGATTTTTAAAGTTAGTGCTATAAGACCTAAAGGCAAGATAATGATGTATTACGGTGAAGATTTGAAAGGGGAAGAGATCGTTGGAGGCTTTTACCTCGAGGTGTTGCAGAAAGTGACATTTAATTTAGGAAAATGTGTGTTTAAAATTGAAAAAATTTTAGGTAGCAAAGGTTCAGGAAAGGGAAAAATGTACCTGGTGAAATGGCTGGGTTACCCAAAAAGCTTCAACACCTATATAAAAGCTGCCGCAATAATGAAGCTTAAATAGTATGCAACATGGCGCCTAGCCACTTCTATGTCACACTCCCGTCCTCTTCTCTCTCTGTACATCCTAACAACACCCTTGCCAACTTTGTGACAGAACTCCACGGACCCATTGAATTGGAGCGTGATTTGTATGAGGTGGGTTTATGTGAACTCCAGTTTGTCACCAAATTTTTAACACTTGAAAATGAGCAAATCATATTTCTGATCCTCAGAAGAATCGATGAGTGCGAAAAATTGGACATAACCTTAGACAATACTATGCGATCAGTCCTGTTCGGTGAGGTGCAGTACTATAGCACAAATGTATCGCTAGAAATCGGCCATTATGACACAGCCATGGACATTGTGACGGTGTTAGGCAAGTCTTCAAAAGTCGTACCTGAAAAACAATTTACTTTTTGAAGTCGTAAACATAGACACGCCTGCATGCACAATGTAGTTAAAATCAACGCTTAGTAGAAATATTAAAGATAAAGAGCTGTTCACAATTGTGGCTGAGGGTCGATATAGCGCTGTTCTCCAAAGAGATACCTTTCACGAGGCACAGCATGACTTGTCCAGCTTAATGTATCAGTTGAAGATGGAGAAATTGGGTGAAAGCTTTCCATCCTCAGACATGTGCTATATTTACAGCAATATCGTAGAGCATCAATTTGTTGGGGACACGCAGGCGCGCCTGCTGCGCATTGCACACATCCCCAACCATAGAGGGAAGAGCTTGAGCACTACATATGACAAGCCCCATTATGTGAATGTTGCAACTAATCTATTAACCAACATCTCGATATATATAAGAACGATTGAGGGAAAAAATTTCCCATTCGGTGATGGGAGCTTAACAGTGAAACTACACTTTCGTCGTTTATAATGACCCGAAGGCCATTCACAGTCTATCGAGGGGTGAGATATCAGCGTGGGAGTGGCTTGGATCCATTTTTTCATCCATACTACGCACCGCTGTCCCACTGTTGAAGAGGGGTGCTAGATACCTAGGGAGGAAGGCGTTACAAACAGGTTTTAACGCGGCAGAAGACATAATGGGTGGAACTAAACCTAAAGAAGCTCTAAAAAACATTTAAAACGTACACGGGACGAAATCATCAAAGATGCAAAGAGAAAAATGCGTGGTGGCGGAAAGAAGAGAGCTGCCAGGAAGAAGGGTTACCATCACGTGGCGCTAAACGTAAAAGGAAATAAAAAAAGAAGTGCTCTAAGCGTATGAAGCCTATGGCTGATCATTTTTTAACTGATATAAGCTGAGGACACTACTCTCACGAATCATAGGCTGATTACTAGTTGTCGAGAGAGGTGGCACTATTTCTGACTCGTCATGGCGCGTTTCATCCATCCGTGTAGTTCACAATGCTGTAAATCGGAACTGTCCCTCTTTGATATGCCCCCACTCAGGTCTCTATTGAGCATAGCGACTTTATTACAATTAACCCATTAAACACAATTAGTTCGCCGAGTGCCCCTATAGAATTCGTGATACCCAGCTCAGGCCCTTACTTTTTTGACCCGAGCTGCATGCACATGTACGCTAAACTGCGTATAGCCCATTCAGATGGAACGGACTGCGATGATAGTTACTCTGCATACCCTGAAACCAACTTTTACACTCCATATTCAGCCAGTGTGAGGTGTATTTAAATCAGGTTAACATCTCGGCAGGAACGGGTATTATCACCTACGAGCCTATCTGGAAAATGTCCTCAACTTTTCAAAAGAAGCGAAGGACACCTTTTTAACCGCCGAGGGATATTACCAGACTAAAGATGAAAGTGGTATAAAGGATAAATTTAAAAATTCTAAAAAAAAGATATACGAGTGTTTTGGACGTCTTCATACAGACTTCACATTCCAGGAGAAACTGCTTATGAACGGCATCGATCTGAAACTAAAGCTCAACCGCACGAGTCCTGAGATCTGCATAAATCTGGGGTCTGATCAAGAAGAGGGCGCGAAACCCGTTGTGATTCACATATGGAGACGTATTTGCGTGTACGCCGAGTGAAATTAAGTTCGCCAAAACAAATAGAAATTGAGAAAGACTTAATACACCCACAGTAAAATACCCAATTAACAGGGTACAGATCAAACTATACACGGTGCCCGCCGGGTTGGCCTCGAAGCAACTAGAAAACGTGGCCCTTGGAGTCTACCTAAAAGGATATTAATTGGAATGCAGGACCACGCCTCGACGAATGGAAAATATAAAAGAGTGCCTTTAAATTCGAGAATTTCGGCCTTAAAAATAACTCTATACGTAAATGGCATCGCTTTGGGAGGGACTATGATTACGGACTACTCATCAGACGCTGTGTTCCCGCTCTGCGCGAGAGCTTATAGTAGTCTGGCTCATAATGCAGGTGCTGTGACGAGCTTGGGTTTGGCGTAACGCAGAAAGAATTTGTCGAAGAATTTAACATTTATTCATTTGATATTACGCCTGACTTGTCTGCTGGCGTAAATACACACTTAAGTCCACAAGAGTGGGAATATCTCAGTCAGGTTGGAATTTGCCAAGCCTATAGACGCCTATTAGTGTACTCGTGTACCTCGAATCACAAGCTCTGATAGAAGTTGACCGTTTCAGGAACGTGGTCACAGACTTTTAAAATGGACGCGAATACACTCCAGAGAGTAATGAAAAGTGATCGAATCACACGCTCCAAATTTATCGGTGTGTTTGCGAAGAATGAAATATTGAAATTGCCAACTACGAGAAACTGGTACGGGATTATCGTGAACACCGACATTGTGGGGGGTGAGGGGATTCATTGGTTTGCAATCTATTTTAAAAATAGGGAAAGAATGTACTATTTTGATTCACTCGGCACTCAGCCCTGGAATGATCCTGTGGTTAAATTTATCGAGCAGATACATGTACCTGAGATTGTATGGAACCCGTATCGCTTTCAAGGATATTATAACACGTGCGGCATGTATTGCAGCTCATTTCTCATGCACATGTCACGTGGGAAGGGATTTATAAATTTTTTAAAATTATTCGATTTGTGCGACACTGAAATGAATGACGAGTTGGTATGCAGACAGATAAAAAAAGGTTCCCATATGTTAGCACCCGCTGTATTGTGTAAAGGTGTATATCTATATTGTGTAAAGGCCTATTTGTCGCCATTAAGACTTATTTAATGGACACTGGTTCCGCTTTGTACATGTTTTCTACCATTTAATAAATTAAATGAAAATACAATGTGTTTTGTTCTTAACCCCCAAAAAATACTTACATTAGTTCCTCGATGACCTGGCATTCGTTGGACCGGATGTGAGCCAATACCTCGACCTCTGTGTTCAGGTCGCTGGGTTGGTTGTGCGGTAAAGCATCCATATCATTTATTCCCCTTTCATCAAAACGAAAAGTAGCTATAACATCAAGTTCCGCATCGGTCCTTAAGGAGAAGTTAACATGATTAGTTCATGCTGAATCAAATAAAGTTAAGTAAAATAAATTAGTTTAATTAAAGAGATACAATAAGGGAAAATCCGATTAGGACGCCTGGCAAATTGTAATCACAAAGCAGATATCCTGACAGGTTTCAAAAGTAAGATTAGCTGGGTGTGCTACGCTTCGTCTGCCTGCAACGGGTCTCGAGCCCGCAGACAATTCTTAATAGTTTTGGTAATTTTAAAAACCTATCTGTAGAACTTTTTATAATTTTCGAGAAATGTACAACTAAAGCCACACTATATATATATATATATATATATATATATATATATATATATATGTAGGCCGAATATATTATTATAAACGAGAGAGAATCCTGGGAATAATTTTTCGTTGTAGAAAAACTCAGAGTAGAGCTAGGTTAAGTTAGGTTATATTATATCCGGTTAGGTTCACTTGTGTTAGGTTAGGTTAGGTTAAATTATTATAAACGAGAGAGAGTCATGGGAATATTTTTTCGTTATAGAAAAACTCAGAGTAGAGCTAGGTTAAGTTAGGTTATATTATATCTGTTAGGTAATGCTAGGTTAGGTTAGGTTATATTATTATAAACGAGAAAGAGCCCTGGGCCGATATATATATACGCTAGGCTAGGTTAGGTTAGGTTAGGTTATATTATTATAAACGAGAGAGAATCTTGGGAATAATTTTTCGTTGTGGAAAAACCCATAAATACTGCTAGGTTAGGTTAAGTTATAATATATCCCGGTTAGCTTCAATTGTGTTAGGTTAGGTTATATTATTATAAATGAGAAATAATCCTGGGAATAATTTTTTCGTTGTAGAAAAGCTCAGAATAAAGCTAGGTTAAGGTACGTTATATTACATCCGGTTAAGTAATGCTAGTTTAGGTTATATTATTATAAACCAGAAAGAGCCCTGGGCCGATATATATATATAGGCTAGGTTAGGTTAGGTTATATTATTACATATAAACGAGAGAGAATCCTGGGAATGATTTTTCGTTGTGGAAAAACCCATGAATAATGCTAGGTTAGGTTAAGTTATAATATATCCCGGTTAGCTTCAATTGTGTTAGGTTAGGTTATATTATTATAAATGAGAAAGAGTCCTGGGAGTAATTTTTTCGTTGTAAAAAAACTCAGAATAAAGCTAGGTTAAGGTAGGTTATATTACATCCGCTTAGGTAATGCTAGATTAGGCTAGGTTAGGTTATATTATTATAAACCAGAAAGAGCTCTGGGCCGATATATATATACAGGGTGTCCCATAAGTCCGGCCATCATAGGAAAAATAATAAAAAAAGGCAAAACAAAAGCTTTTATTTACAGAACGTGCTCAATATGTCCACCATTGTTTTCAATACACAAATTCAGACGTGATACCCAGTCAGCAAGCACACGGTGAATGATGTCAGGAGTAATGGTGTTACATGCCCCAATAATGCGCTGCCGCAAATGTTCAACACTCCTAATTTTCTCTGCGTATACCAGCGCTTTCAAGTGGCCCCAGAGATAAAAATCTAGTGGCGTGAGATCCGGGCTTCTAGCTGGCCATTCCACAGGTCCTCGACGTCCTATCCAATGACCAGGGAATTGTTGGTACAGGTATTCCCTTACTTGGGTGCTGTAATGTGCAGGAGCGCCGTCTTCCTGGAACAATGTTGGGAAATTTCCTTCTTCGTTCAAGACACTGTGAAATGCTTCTTCCTTACGCATACGTAGGTAGGTGCCTCCAGTGACATGTTCATCGAAAAAGAGGGGGCCTATGATGCGATCCTTCCAAATGCCACACCATACCATCACCCGAGATGCACTTTGTTCCTTTGAATAGGTATACCAGTGACGGTTGTTTTGAGACCAGTAGCGGGTTTTCTGTCGATTTACCTCACCATTTCCATAAAAAACAGCCTCGTCACTGAACAGAATGGTGGACGGGAAATTGGCATCCCGAGCATATTGTTCCGTAGCCCATTCACAAAATTCCATCCGCCGGTCGGGATCATCTTCGCTTAATTTCTGTAGGATCTGAAGTTTATATGGATGCCATTTGTGAGCCTGAAGAATGCGATGGATGCTACTTTTTGACACTTCTGTCTCGGTGGACAATTGCCGAAGAGACTTGTTGGGACTTCTGTTAAAATGAGCCAGGATAGCAGTCGCTGTATCATCGTCAGTGGACCTCCTTGAAGGTCCACTGCGTGGTTTATCTTCTATGGATCCTGTTTCCTTAAACTTTGCAACAAGTCTGCTAACACAACTCTGTGTTATTGGCTCGCGGTCTGGATGCAGTCTGTTAAATTCAGCACCGGCCTCTCTTTGACTCCGATTTCCTATGAGTAGAATTATCTGGATTTGTTCTTCCTTGCTCACAGACAATATGGCCTGTAGAAAGAGAAAAATATGAATTATGGCTTGTAGAAATAGAAAAATGTGAATTTCTTCTATGATGCCCGACATATGGGACACCCTGTATATAGGCTAGGTTAGGTTAGGTTATATTATTATAAACAGAGAGAATCCTGGGAATGATTTTTCGTTGTAGAAAAACTCATGAATAATGCTAGGTTAGGTTAAGTTATAATATATCCCTGTTAGCTTCAATTGTGTTAGGTTAGGTTATATTATTATAAACGAGAAAGAGTCCTGGGAATAATTTTTTCGTTGTAGAAAAACTCGGAATAAAGCTAGGTTAAGGTAGGTTATATTACATCCGCTTAGGTAATGCTAGATTAGGCTCGGTTAGGTTATATTATTATAAACCAGAAAGAGCCCTGGGCCGATATATATATATATGTATATATATATATATATAGGCTAGGTTAGGATATATTATAAACGATAAAGAGTCCTGGCCCGATATATATATATATATAGGCTGGGTTAGGCTAGGATATATTATCTCCCGGTTAGGCTACGCTAGGGTAGGTTATAGTACGACCGATATATATATATATTATATATAATATATCGGTCGTAATATAACCTACCCTAGCGTAGCCTAACCGGGACATAATATATCATAGCCTAACCTAGCATATATATATGTATATATCGGGCCAGGACTCTTTATCGTTTATAATATATATATATATATATATATATATATATATATATATATATATATATACACAGTATATATATATATATATATATATATATATATATATGGGAGTTGGAATAAGAGAAAACGCCTAGCAAATTATGATCACAAATCAGATATACTTTCACTTCGCTTTATCATGAATTTTAAAAATTATTATCACTGAATGAAACGATGAATATAATCACTTACATTTCAAATGAGTTGTCCGTTGGATCTTGCAATGCATCGCAACTTTCTGCAACAGTCTGCGTTGAAAGTAGAGTGCTCCCATCCACAGCATTGAAAAGATAAATTGTAGAGAGCGATGGGACGTCTTGATCTTCAAACAATTAGGGGGAGTTGTATCGCTGGCTCATGGTGGGTATTTCAAAAGCACTAAGCGAGAAAACTACTGAAATGAGGTCCTGAGATGAAAGTGCCCCCGTTTATAACCGGATCGGGATCAACCTACAACACACGAAACGCGAGCTTCCTATTGGCTATCAGTGAATATTGGGCTGGGCTTGACGCGTAGGCCCGCAAAGCAGCCAAACATAGGTTCTGGGCTCCGCCCACAGGGCTGTGATTGGCTGCCCCGTGAAATCTGCGGCGTGTTAGATATTCTCATTCGTAGAGAGAGAGAAATGCGTTGTTTTTTGATCTTGTATTCTGCCAGAGAGAGAGAGAGAGCGAGAGAGAGAGCGCGAGAGAGAGGGAGACGAGGAACTTGACGAGGATGGTTTGTGAATTTATTTATGGTGCCCTATCTAAAATACGATCGGAAAAAATTTATTGCCTCTGAAATACAAAACGTCTCAAACTGGAAGGTAATTATCTATGAAGGAAAAGGAAAAACCAACAGCGCACAAAGTTCTTCAGCCCTTCGAGACAATTCTCCCATCTGTAAAAGTTTATTGGGCCCCAGAATTCGCGTACGATACAATAAATAAATTTTAAAAAAATAACAGAGATGTGTGATGGATGCGGATCATTAAAAGCCAAAGTTTATTTCGATATCATAAACTTCTGCGCCAAACACAATTTTCAGAACGGTGTTTAACATAATTGTGTGTATATATATATGTATATATATATATATATATGTAGAGAGAGAGCGAGAGAGAGAGAGAGAGAGAGAGAGGGAGAGAATTGTACATATATAGGACAACCTTTGCTTTCGATGGCTTCGGAAAGAATTGTTCATTCTGGCGAAGGCCAAACTTTTCGCCCCGCCCTATACCTACGGTTTAACGGGGGGTGTACGTGTCAAAATGAAGTATACACTGTGCCAACTGGCTGCTAGTGCCTGGAGGCACTGGCTAATTAGGGGCCTATAAGGCAGCGTGCACTCCGCTGAAGTCTTAATATGCGCTTGGCTCCTGTCAAGCGAACACTTTTCTTCCTCTCTCTCCTTCTTCTCTCTCTTTCTGTTGAGGGATAACTCCGCCTCCAAGTTGCATAACCCTTGTTGCTCTCGCAACAACCCCCCCTCCCCTTTGGAGGTGCCTTGCAACAAAGGGGGGCTGGCACTGGCACTAGTGCCTGCATTCTTGCAACATTGATCAACATTTGCAATTGCATTGCACGCTCTCTTTTTGCGCCCATACTACTGAGGTCTAACAGAGAGAGTAGTAACATGTCATTGTTCTCCATTGCTGCAAAGATTTTTTTAAGTTTCTATATCATCTATATTGTATGAATAAAAAGTATGGTACAGTGAATACATGTGCCTTGTGGCAAGCGTTTAAAATGTATGTGCTGTTGATAAGTTGTTAAATGCAGTGAGATACTTTTATGTGGAAAGTAGTGCTTCTGTGAGGGATAGTGTAATAACGTTAAGAGTGAGAGAGGTGACCATGCATTTAGTATTAATGCTAAAGTACAGTATGGCTGTGTGATGTCACCATGGCTGTTTAATGCGTATAGGATGGGATAATGGATGAGATGAAAGAAAGCAATGCCAGAGAGAAGAGTAAATAGAATTTGGAAGAGAATGAGTGGCGGCTGTTGCATCTACAGTATGTAGCCTATGATGTGGTGCTTCTGGATAAATCAAACAATGAATTTTATATAAATATATACAGGGCGGGCCAAAAGTCTGTTGCCCCGACGCATTCTAAACCTTTTTTCGGGGCAACAGACTTTTAGGCCACCCTGTATATATATTTATATATATATATATATATATATATATATACATTTTAACTGCAAACACGCAGTATAATTAACGTAAAGAACGACGCTTGTATGGAGAATATTCCGCGCAAGATGAGAGAGAACGAAACAAATGAAAAAATTATACTGCGTGTTTGCAGTTAAAATGTATATAATGTACGGCATGCGGGAGGTGCCCCCTTGGGGCATTGGTTTCTGCGCGTATGTAGGAGAATTACGGCATTTGTTCGAGTGAGACCCATGGTGTAATGGTTATCATATCTGACCGGCAATCGGAAGATCCCGGGTTTGATTCCCGGGTGGTTACCTCATTTTTTCATTTGTTTCGTTCTCTCTCCTCATCTTGCGCGGGATATTCTCCTATACAAGCGTCGTTCTTTACGTTAATTATACTGCGTGTTTGCAGTTAAAATGTATATAATGTACGGCATGCGGAAGGTGCCCCCTTGGGGCATTGGTTTCTGCGCGTATGTAGGAGAATTACGGCATTTGTTCGAGTGAGGCCCATGGTGTAATGGTTATCATATCTGACCGCAATCGGAAGATCCCGGGTTCGATTCCCGGGTGGTTACCTCATTTTTTCATTTGTTTCGTTCTCTCTCCTCATCTTGCGCGGAATATTCTCCTATACAAGCGTCGTTCTTTACGTTGATATATATATATTTTTTTTTATGCAGGAAAGAGGGACCAAAGGCAAAAATGCCCGCAAAAGCGCCCCTCCCCTAGAAGAAGAAGAGCGCCAAAATGAAGGTCCGGGGTTTACGAGATGTCTAGACACTCTGCGTTTCAATGATGGGAGGTCATAGACTGGAGGAAAGATGGATTGAGGAAGATTGTTCCAGAGTTCACCGGTTGAGTAGATGAAAGACTGAGAATATTGATTAACCCTTGCATTAGATAGTGGGACAAAAAGGAAAGAGAAAGTGTAGAAAGTCTGGTACTGCGTGCTCTCCTTAAAGGAGGAGGCATGCAGTTAGAGAGTTCAGAAGAGCAATGTCCATTATGATAGCGATAATAAAGAGAGAGTGAGGCAACAATGTGGTGAAGAGAGAGAGATTGAAGACAAACAGTAAAAGGCAGGGAATTGATGAGACGAAAAGCCTTTGATTCAACCCGGTCAAGTACGGCTGTGTGCGTTGAACCACTCCACACATGAGAAGCATACTCCATACAGGGGCGAACAAGACCCCTGTATAGAGACAGTAACTTGGTGGGGGTGAAAAAACCGCGAAGGCGGTACAGCACACCTAACCTCTTAGAAGCTGTTTTAGAGAGAGAGTATGTGATCTTTCCTGGAAAGATCACGAGAAAAGGAAACGCCAAGAATGTTAAGAAAATGAAGGATGAGTTGTGTGTTGTTGAAGGTAAGGGAATAGTCGTATGGAAGATTGTGACGACTAGACAGATGGAGGAACTGAGTTTTTGAGGAGTGAATGCCACAAGGTTTTCTCTGCCTCAACCAGAGATAGCAGAAAGATCAGAGGTCAGGTGCTCCATAGCCGTACTACGCAAATCATGGAGTGACTGTTGAGAGGGATGCTTTGCGAAGCGTGTGGAGAAGTGAAGAGTGGAATCATCGGCATAAGAGTGAATAGGACAAGAAGTGCGAATTAAAAGATCATTAATAAATAAAAGGTAAAGAGTGGGTGACAGGACAGAACCCTGAGGAACACCACTGTTAATAGCTTTAGGAGAAGAACCGTGGCCATCTACAACTGCAGCTGTAGATCGGCCAAAAGGAAATTAGAGATGAAGGCACAGATAGAAGGTTAGAAACCGAAGGAGGGCATTTTCGAAATTAAAGAGTTGTGTCAGACTCTATCAAAAGCTTTTGATATGTCTAACGCAATAGCAAAAGTTTCACCGAAATCCCGAAAGGAGGATGACCAAAAGTCAGAGATATGCAAGAAGATCGCAAGTAGAGCGTCCCTTGCGGAATCCATACTGACGATCTGAAAGAAGATTGTGAGAAGAAAGGTGTTTAAGAATGTTTCTATTAAGGACAGGTTAAAAAACTTTGGAAAGGTAAGAAATCAAAGCAATTGGACGATAGTTGGATGGTGAGAGCGGTCACCCTTCTTTTGGACAGGCTGAATGAAAGCGAACTTCCAGCAGGAAGGAAAAGTACCAGATGAGAGACAAAGACGAAAGACGAAAGAGTTTGCCTAGGCAGGGTGTCAGAACAGAAGCACAGTTCTTAAGAACAACAGGAGGAACACCATCAGGACCATACGCCTTCCTAGAGTTGGTCCCCGATAGGGTAGAAAAAACATCTTTAGAAGAGATTATTTCAGACACAGTAAAGTCAGAGGGGGGAGGAAAGCGAAGAACATCACCGGAATCGTCCAGGGTTGAATTGTAAGCGAAAGTTTGAGCGAAGAGTTCAGCTTTGTCAAGAGAAGAGACGGCAACTGTGCCGTCGGAATGGAAAAGAGTAGGGAAAGAAGAGGAAGTAAAGTTGTTGGAGAGGTTCTTTGCTAGATGCCAGAAACAGCGAGAAAATTAGAATTGGGTAGGTTTTCACATTTTTGTCGGATGAAGGAATTTTTGGTAATTCGAAGGACAGATTTTGCACGATTCCGGGCAGAAATATAAGCCGTGAGTCAGGAGTTCGATGGCAACGGTACGGTTAAATCTTAAGTAAAGTTAAACCAAGGATTTTTTGCATTAGTAGCAGGAATAGAATATGGAATGTACGCCTCTATGCCCAAGAGAATCACCTCTGTGATGCGCTCAGCACATCCAGAAGGGCCCCGACCACGAAAGCAGTAATCATTCCATGGAAAATCACAGAAGTACTGCCTAAGGGCCTCTAGGCCTGTTCAAAAATCAACTTTTTCTTATTTTCATAGGTTTCTGTACATTTTCCCATGCTTTTTGACCTGGAAAAGCCGAAAATCACAACTATTTTGACCTAGGATGTTGGGAAGCATTGCCGCATGGAGCTTTAAATTTTCTGCCTTGAAATCGGCCAAAGCGCCAATTCCGGGATCCCTTGAATTATGTTTTGCACTTTAACTTTTGATCTAAACAAGATAGAGCAACAAATTAGGTATCAAATGAAAGAGCATAAAATTAATAAATAATAATAATAATAATAATCATAATAATAATCATAATAATAATAATAAATAAATAATAATTAATAATAATAATAATAATAATAATAATTATCTATCATTTTTCAGGAAACAACAGAAACTCAATCAGAATCTAGAAAACCATCTACAAGTTACAACTTCACAATGGCATTAAGCAAGGAGCTGAGGGAGCTCCGTGGGCGCACAGTTGATATCTCAGAACCAACACGTACTGTCCACAGGCAGATGTCAACTGGGCCATCTACCAGATCTCTCACTGAAACTTTCCTGGTTGGATACCCTTCAGCTTTTATCAGTGGTTCCCAGCTTCCCACAAACAGACAGGCGTTCCAGTATTTCCTTAATCTTCAGAATTTACCGGAAAATGCAGGGAGGCCCATGGTTCAAGACCTTGCATATGAAACAGTTGAATCTATCATCCCATTCTGGCAGATGGCTAGGATCAAGACAATGACCAAGTACAACGCAATGAAGCTCTTCATGAAACTACATGAGAAACATCGTGCTCTGGTGAAATGCAAAGGAAGAGCAAGTAACCCTGGAGGAAAAAGAGGAGCATTTGTGCTGGAATTAGACAGCCTGTTCAATATAGGAGCTCCAGATGCAATCCAGGAAATACAGAACAACAGACTGTTATCCAGAGAGAAGAAAGATGAGGATATCAGGTTCTACGAAGACCAAAAGACTGAGAGGAAAGGTCATATGTCTGGTCATGACAAGATTTTTGAGACAAGATCCCTGCAGCAAGCAGCGAGGAATGAAAGACTGCAGCATAGACAAGAACAAGGTAAAACTAATTACTTTGAACGTTACAAAAAGTTTTAAGTTTTACTCCATTGCGATATTTAGCATGTACTTAACAATTACTGTCTTAACATGTTGTACTATTTTACAGCTGCAGCAGAACAAGAGGCAGTTGTTCATGTGGATGACATTACCTGGGGTGACTCAACTGACAACGACGCTAACACAGAGGACATGGATTACCATCAGCCTCGTCCTGGATGTTCTCACCATCAAGACACTGTGACTAGTGTGACTTTGACGTTTCCAAGGAAGGTCATGGAATGTGATGTCATCTGCAATACAGCTGATCGTCTTGGTTTATCAGACAATCAAGTTACTGCCATGGTTTCTGCCACCTTGAAAGCTGGAGGGGCTGATCTGGATAACTTCGTCATCTCAACCTCAACAACACGTCGCAACAGAATGCTGTCCAGGTATAATATCAGCCAGAGTCACATGTCCAAGTTTTGTGAAAAACCCCACAGTACGCTGCCTTACACTGGGATGGAAAGTTGCTCAAAGATGTCTTGGGCAGTGAACCTGGAAGTACCTCAGAGACTTTAGCTGTGCTAGTGTCTGGTCCACCTTCATACACTGAAGGAAAGTTATTGGGAGTACCTGTCATCGACAATTCTTCTGGCACAGCTCAGGCTGAGGCTTCAGTGGATTTACTGGAGACATGGGAACTTACGGATAATGTTACTGCCCTTGTTTTTGACACTACATCCAGTAACAGTGGAGTTCACAGAGGAGCTGCCAAACTGCTAGAGAAAATGCTGAACAAAAAGGTGTTTTATCTGGCCTGTCGACATCACATCCTGGAAATCCTAGTAGGAGCAGTTTGGGAGAAGCTGTTTGGGAAGGTGAAGGGGCCAGATAATCCCTGGTTTGAGCATCTGAAGGATGTTTGGACGGACTTGTCCAAGGAAAACCCAAAGATGCTGGCTATCAACAGCAAATGGCTGAAGGAAAAGAAGAAGAACAGTGAAGAAATACTCCAAGACATTCTAACAGCAGAAAGGCTTCCAAGAGCCGACTACAGGGAAATGGCTGAACTGACAGTCATTGTTCTTGGAGGAACGCCTCCTCGAGGTATTCACTGGAGTCGACCAGGCGCCATTCATCAGGCCAGATGGATGGCCAGAAACCTGTACTCCATGAAAATGCTGATGTTTGCAGATCAACTTGAGTACGACGAAGACACTGTATCAAAGCTGGAAAGACTCAACACCTTCCTTGCGCTGTTCTACACTCCTGTATGGATGATGTCAATGTCTGCTGCAGATGCTCCCGTGAATGATCTAAGTCTAATCCAGGACATGTTGAAGTACAAGAAAACTGACTCAGAGCTTGCTGATGCAGTACTTAATAAGATTGAAAACCACAAATGGTACCTGACGCAGGAAGTCGTGCCATTTGCCCTGTTCAGCAGTAGATTGAGTGACACATTGAAGCACGACATTGCTGCCCAGTTACATGCCACTGAAAAGCCAGACAGCTTCAGAACAGGAAAGCCTCTATTCCAGAGAGTCACAGCTAAGACCACCCTGGTTGATCTCATTGGCCCAGAATCACATTTCCTGCTGGACACACTGAACATTGGATCCGAGTGGCTTCTGGAACCTGTCACGTCTTGGCCACAGAATGAGGACTACAGAAAAGCGTTGGACTATGTTAAGAATCTGAAAGCGGTGAATGATATTGCTGAACGTGGTGTCAAGATGATGAGCGACTTTGCAAATGTCATAACAACAGATGCCAAGCAAAGGGACTATCTCCTTCAAGCTGTGGAGTTCAACAGACGCCGCTTTGACAGCTTCAAGAAACAAACTCTCAACAACTGACTGTGTAAATGTCATTATGAAATTAATCATCATGTAACGCTTTCACTTCTTGATCGATTAGACTTGTGACAAAATGTTAATCTCAAATTTGTGTCATGAATAAGGCGCCTTGTCTGCCTTGAGTGTGAGAAAACGAATTTTGTGATATTTCTGAAATCTTTGTATGTACCAATGTGCCATTTCTTGTTCAAGACTATCATAATTGTATAAGTTAGAAAGAGGATTAAAAACACTTTAATTTGGTGCCTATTTTGTTGCTCTATCTTGTTTAGATAAAAAGTTATAGTGCAAAACATGATTCAAGGGACCCCGGAACTGGTGCTTTTGGCCGATTTCAAGGCAGAAAACTTAAAGCTCCATGCGGCAATGCTTCCCAACAACCTAGGTCAAAATGGTTGTGATTTTCGGCCTTTTCAGGTCAAAAAGCATGGGAAAAAGTACAGAAACCTATGAAAATAAAAAAACGTTGATTTTTGAACAGGGCTAAAGGGCCTCCCAATCAGTGGCGCCGAAGTGCCAAAGGCGTTTCCTCTTGGGAGGACCCAAAGACCGAAATGGAGCGATAAGACAGGAAACAGATATAAGATTGTGATCGGACGAGTCCAACGGAGAGAAAAGTTCCACAGAGTAAGAAGAAGGATGAGAGGTAAGAAAGATATGATGTAAACCCACAAGGAAAAAGAAAAAATAGTCACTTCTGTATTCGACTAGGCAAGATGTGTATATATAGATATATATGAAAATTATTTCACAAAAGTAACACGTGAAAAATATTTATGATGAATAAAACCACGAAGGAAAGGAAACAGAATGGTGCTCAAGCGCTTTCGTCTAATGACATCCTCAGGAACACTGACGTACATAGAGAGTTACAGCCTATATATAGGTTACAGAAAAAAAAAAATATATATATATATATATATATATATATATATATATATATATATACATACATACATACATATACAATAAACGGAGAAATGAAATAAAAAAAAAATTATTAAAAATTAAAAGATTGTGTGAGGGGCATACAACTTTGTAAGGAAACACTATCGATTTTTAGCACAAGATCAACCTACCGATTTTTAGCACAAGATTAAATTAATTGTTTCCAACTAATGTTATAAAAAAAAAAAAAAATACAAATTTATACTGGAAATCTGCCCGGGTTTTATCACTCTACCCATCTTGTATATAAAAATAAATTGAAAAATAAAAGTTATTAGAGTGGCATACAAGTTTACCAAAGATTTAGCGTTCTACCCTTCTTATCTAAATCTTTTCTGAAGGAATTCAAAACAACAGGATCGAGTTGAAAAAGACCTTTGCTTATGTTGAAGTTATTTGTAAGTTGGATAATGGCAGACTCAAGAATATTTCTATTAACAATGTTGCTAGAGTGAAATAAAACTGAAGCATTATTCCAATCAATACAGTGGGATAACTCTGACAAATGGACAAAAAGGGCACTGGACGACTCTCCTGTTCTAACGGAATATTGATGCTGTTTTATACGTGTGTGCAAATCCTTTCCCGTCTGACCTATGTAAAAGGAATCACATTGTTTACAACCAATTTTATAGATAATGCCTGAATTATTGGTAGGGCTATTTTTTACTACGATATTTTTCACAATATTGTTATATGAAAATACTACATTAATATCCAAAAGTTTAAGTACATTAGCAATGCCTAAAAAGCCCGGGAAAAATGGAAGTACTAAAATATTTTTTTACAAAGTACGAGTGTTATTATTGCCCAGATAGAAAGTTCGTTTTGCCTTGTTGAGACAAGATTCCATAAACCTATATATAGGCTGTAACTCTTTATGTACTTCAGTGTTCCTGAGGATGTCATTAGACGAAAGCGCTTGAGCACCATTTTGTGTTTCCTTTCCTTCGTGGTTTTATTCATCATAAATATTTTTCACGTGTACTTTCGTGAAATAATTTTCATATATATATATATATATATATATATATATATATATATATATATACATATACACATATATATATACAGGGGTTGGACAAAATAATATGAACACCTTGATAAATGGCGGTTTTTATTCTTAATATGGAGTTGGTCCTCCTTTAGCGGCAATAACAGCTGCAATGCGTCGGGGAATTGATTCACACAGCTTTTGGACAGTGGCTAGTGGAATCCTGAGCCATTCTTCGAGGAAACCCTGCTCCAGTTCCTCCAAAGACGCCGGCGGTGGGAATCGGCTTCTGACCTGCTGCTCCAACTGACACCACAGATGCTCGATAATGTTAAGATCCGGGGATTGTGGAGGCCAATCCAAGCGTTCTACTTCACTAACATGCTCTTCAAACCAGTTTTTAACGACCCCAGCGGTGTGGATTGGTGCATTATCATCCTGGAAGACGGCGCCGCCATTGGGAAACAGCGTTTGGACCATGGGATGGACCTGGTCAGCCAATATTGACAGATAGACCTGGGCGTTAACCCTAGCATGCAGTACTACAGCTGGGCCAAGAGTATTCCACGATATTGCTGCACAAACCATCACAGATCCGCCTCCATGCTTAACGGTTGGAGTCAGGCAGTCGGGGTCATAAGCATTGTTAGGCTGTCTCCAGACGTAAACTCGACCGGAACATGGAAATAGCGTAAAGGAGGATTCGTCGGAGTAGACTACATTCTTCCACCGGTCCATTGACCAATTCTTATGGTCATTACACCATTTTCTGCGCCGCTCAATGTTGATGTGCGAAAGGAAGGGTTTGGCAATTGCAGCCCTCCCATGGTATCGAGCTCCATGGAGCTCGCGACGTACAGTTCTGGTCGATACCGGGCTTCCAAGATGCTGGTTAAGCTCTGCAGTCACTTTTGGAGCTGTGGTCTTATGGTTTTTTGTCACAATGCGCTTTAGCACCCGGCGGTCTCGATCACACAGCTTCTTCTTGCGTCCACTATTGCATTTGTCGGTGATTGTCTTTCCATGGTTTTGGTATGCAGACATGACCATAGAGACAGTTCCTCTGGATACATTGAACATCTGAGCGGTTTTCGTCACCGATGCACCAGCCATCCGCGCTCCGACAATTTGCCCTCTTTGGAAGTCTGACAGGTCTTTCATAACTGCTAATTCATAATTCGCTCAGATCTGTAAAAACAACGTGAGGGTTATAACATGACGTATACACTCTCTGTTACGCATTTAAATAGGTTTGCCAGTCATTTGACCGTTTACTTTGTGTCTGAGCAGTCCGTAAAGATAACCGGTGAAATCGGCGGGTGTTCATATTATTTTGTCTAACCCCTGTATATATATATATATATATATATATATATATATGGGAATGAACTCAGAATGGTTCCCTGAGTTTTTTATGATACACACAGACCGTGCATGGAACAAGGAACTCTTCTGGGATAATTAAATCCACTATAGTCCGAATAAGTAATGGTAAATGACAAATACCATAGTTTTTCTTTTTCATGATGCAAGCCCGACGTGGGCAACGGGTCTCTCGCAAAGAGGTCCCATAAATATAGCTTCCCTCACCAGCTATCTGCAAAGCAGACAGGATCCAGCTTTGGGACATGGATCTAGGGTTTAAAGCAGCCTAGCCCCACTACATTTAGAACCTCACTATAAGTAAAAGACTCGTTGCATTCACGTCGGATTGAATAAATCAAAGAAAAAGGGGCAACTAGATCCATGTCCCAAAGCTGGATCCTGTCTGCTTTGCAGATAGCTGGTGAGGGAAGCTATATTTATGGGACCTCTTTGCGAGAGACCCGTTGACCACGTCGGGCTTGCATCATGAAAAAGAAAAACTATGGTATTTGTCATTTACCATTACTTATTCGGACTATAGTGGATTTCATTATCCCAGAAGAGTTCCTTGTTCCATGCACGGTCTGTGTCTATCATAATATATATATATATATATATATATATATATAATCCTTATCAATGCTGATACCAACATGTTTTGGATAATTTTACACATTTCGGGAGAACTCACCTTCCATCATCAGTGAAATTAATATATTGCTAAGGAAAAGCACACTCTTTTATTGTTTTTCATTTTGTTAAATCTTAAAAATTGAAATACCTCAACTTTTAAATCACATTAATAAATTTATAGTCAAGGACTGATTATACTAGTAGGTCGACAAAATTGAACTTTTTTCTCTCATCAAAGATGTATACACACTTTTCTAGACCGGTTTTGTATGCTAATTCCAAGTCTGTTTTCAGTTTTCCTCTAGCACATCCCGTTATAGAAATATGACTGGTGTTAATTTCAGCACAATTTATCGTAAAAGTACAACTTTATTCATAAAAAGAAATGTACACCAACCTACAAACATTGCGAGTATGATTTTCTTTTGTAAACCTTGTCCTCATCGTCGCGGTACAACATCCAGCAGTAGTCTGTCAGCATACTTTCGTTCCAGAAACATTGGTAGCGATTTTCCACTGACTGGATGTCTTGATGGAAGCGTTCCCCCTGTTCGTCACTCACCGCGCTAAGGTTTTCGGGAAAGAAATCTAGATGCGAATGTAAAAAATGTATTTTCAAGGACATGCGGCAGCCCATTTCTTGATATGCATCGAGCATTTTCTGAACTCTATCTTTGTATGCAGGAGACACGTGGTTACCCAAGAAGTTTCCACAAATCCATTTGAAAGCCTGCCATGCTTTTAGTTCTAAGGTATTGAGGCTTTCTTCAAAGCCTTCATCCTGCAGAACCTCCCTGATTTGGGGCCCCACAAAGATTCCCTCCTTCAATTTCGCGGCACTGATGTTTGCATATTTCTCAACAACGTATCGAAACCCTCTCGAATTCTCCTTACCCATCGTTTTCACAAAATTTTTCATTAAGCCGAGCTCAATGTGGAGAGGTGGCAGGAAAATCTTCTTTGGATCAACTGAAGGAACACACTGGACACTGCCCGTTCCTGGCTCGCATGTGCTTCTTTGATGCCAATCACGTCTGATGTAATGATCCGCGGTGAGCCCTCCTTGCATGCCCATTAACATACCACTGACCTTGAGATCACCACAGTATTCCATTGATGAGTGCTGTATTGGATTGCTTCGAGTAGTATATTCATGTTATCGTATGTCTCCTTTAGATGAACGGAGTGGGCGATCGGGATGGACGGCTTTGAGAACCGCTTTGAAGCTTCGCTGTGAGGAATCAATGAAGAGGCGCCACTCAGATGGTGTGTGTACCTGTGACAAGTTCTCGAAAAATCCATTGATATCATAGCAATAGCAGAGCGGACCGTCTACTGTAAAGAATGTCACCAAATCATGGTTTCGTTTTCGATAGTGACACACTCGGACGTTCTTCTCAAGTAAGTGTTTCTGCTTGAGTCTCGAGGAGAGAAGTTCTGATTTCTCTTTGGAGAGGGCTAGGTCTCTAATGAGGTCGTTCAACTCGTTTTAGCTAAGCCTCTCCTGCTCCGATTGCTCTTCGTCAGGTGTGTAGTCAAGATTGGCCGAAGGTCCCGCATCTCCGCCAATCGCACCTTCGTCAGATTCCCTTTCATCTTCTAAAGAATCGAGTTCATGCTGTGGAGGTACCAGAATCGGCATCATGTCATCGTGAGAGATCGGTCTGATCGCGGAGTCTACGTTCGGATAAACGGTGTTATGCTTGTTCTTCACGGAGAATCCAGTTATGTTAACATTGCAAAAGTAACAATCGCCATGATGGTCTCTCGGCTCCCTCCATATCATGGGATAGCGAACGGCATCAACTTTTTCCTTTGGTTCAACCAGTCACGTAATCTATTCGAACAAGCGGTAATGATAACATGTGGCGCCCACGCCTTATCTTGGTCACCTAGTGGGCAGCTGAAGATCCATCGTGATTGTACGTCGTTGTGATTTAGTGTTAACGAGCCGCACGGTAAGAGAAATTGTCGGGGAGATTTTTACATTTCGAGGCATGATGATCGATGAGTGGGTTGATGTAAATCACCTAAAAAGATAAAATGTGTAAGTGGGCGACACAAAACAAAACAAAACACAACACACAACTAGACATGTGACTGTTACGCCAAAGAATAAAAGCGTGCACATGCGCAACGTTTGCAAATTTGTGGCCAGCAACTGCTCTCACCTAAAATACCACAAGACAATCTGCAGAAAGCCATAAGTTTAAACAACAAAATGCCATACATGAGGGTACAGAAACGGTAAAGGCAAAAACCTACACCTAAGCTGCCACGACAAAATACTCTGCTACATGTATAAAGGACGGACGCATATTATACTGTACAGGGTGTTTCTAAAGTAACCATCTATTTGCGAAATAATATGAATTATAAAAAAAACACCTTTAAAACATGAAAATATATATATATATATTTGTAAGCTCGGCACACATTGTTGCTCTTCGTGGATAATCTCTTCTGTAAGTTGTGGAACACTTGAATGTGTATGGCTTTTTCTTAAATCATAACGTAGAATTCTGTAAACCGTTGTTTGTGGGAATTTCTAATCTGGGATTGCCCTCCGAATCGATAATTGTGGATCCTCTTCGAATGCTTCTTGAACAGATTCGATTCTTTCGTGAGATCTTCTTGGCCATCCAGATCTACGCTCGTCATGCACAGATCCAGTCCTCATAAATTTGTTTACTAATTCGCGAATAGCCTGTCTCTAGGGCCTGTTTTACGAAACCTTCTCTCAAACTTTCTCTAATTTCATTGCACTTCATGCCTTTTATCCTGCATGTTACTACAAACCCGTTCTTGCACATTCATCATCAATGATATGGGTCTGAAATAAAATAAAATAATTAACAAAAAATCGTGTAAAGCAATTGAAATATTATAAATACATGAATTTTGTATAACAATGCACATACCATTATGCCAATATAACAATTGTTAAAATCCCCTGTTTCACCAAAATAGATGGTTACTTTAGAAACACCCTGTATATTGTATAATAGTAGTATATATTTATACCGGTGTTTCCACTTAAAACCGGCCCGCTGGAGTACTCCAGCGGCCCGGTTTTAAGTGGAACACCCGATATTATACTGTACAGGTGGGCGGAAGTAGCTCCCTATTTTTGGATTGGTAAAAAATACGTATATTATCCATTTATTTCAGAAGAAATAATATGAAAAGAGTAGGCATACATGGTAGGTTTTTCTCTGAAATTCAATGTGGGCTCCAACTCTTTCCACCAGCTTCTGGAGCCGCCCAGGAATGGCGTCCACTGACTTTAGCAGGAACTCCGGCGGGATGGAGGACATGACTTCCCGAATTCGGTCCTCCAGTTCTTCCAATGTCCTCGGTTTGGTGCGGTAGACTTCTTCCTTTACCCACCCCCAAAGAAAGAAGTCGCACGGTTACCGCTGAAAAACGGCAGAATCGGTTCAGTGTAACGGTGTGGTGTGGTATGACCTCAGATCAGGTTGTGGGCCCGTTCCTTCTGCGCAACACCATGAATGCTGAGCGGTACCTGCTATGTGCGAAACGAGGTCTGGCCGGTTGTCAGCACATGGGAGAACATCGACGATCTGATATTTATGCAAGATGGCGCCCCTCCGCACTTCGCTCTGTTGTCCGTGAGTGGCTGGATGCCCACTTCCCTGGGCGTTGGATGGTCGTCGTGGTCCACATCAATGGCAGCCAGGAGCCCGACTTGACACCGTGCGACTTCTTTCTTGGGGGTGGGTAAAGGAAGAAGTCTACCGCACCAAACCGAGGACATTGGAAGAACTGGAGGACCGAATTCGGGAAGTCATGTCCTCCATCCCGCCGGAGTTCCTGCTAAAGTCAGTGGACGCCATTCCTGGGCGGCTCCAGAAGCTGGTGGAAAGAGTTGGAGCCCATATTGAATTTCAGAGAAAACCTACCATGTATGCCTACCTTTCATATTATTTCTTCTGAAATAAATGGATAATATACGTATTTCTTTACCAATCCAAAATAGGGAGCTACTTTCCGCCCACCCTGTATATAGTTATATGCATATCATATATATTATATATAGTATTATATTATATATAGTTATATGCATATTATACAGTATATATTATAGATAGTATTATATTATATATAGTTATATGCATATTATACAGTATATTATATATACAGTATATTATATATTATATATATTATGTATTTACTATATATATTATGATCAGTCTCATCTCGAAAAACTAGACGTGCTAGAGGAAAACCGAAAACAAATTTGGAATCAGCGTCCCAACACCTCTCTAGCCCACCCATAATTATATCTGATGAAAAATACTTGTTGGCCAGTGTTATTTTTGAAATGCACATGAATGTATGGGTTGTTATCACGGAATTGGTGGCGAATAGCAGAGACAGTTGGTTTATTACAATAAGTGGTAAGGCAATTATTATATTACTAAATCCCAAATGTTTATTTATCCTGGATTTGAACTGGCGAGTTGAATTGCAATATATATAGCATTGTAGCTACATAATATGAGATAAGATACTTAGTAATTTCTCTTTATGTCCGAAATATGATCCCATACTGAAATTGTTTGTAGAAATAAATTTAAAATTTAAAACTAATTTGTGGAGGTACACAAAACAGTAAAGATTTCCGTTTTTTTTTTATATTTTGGCCTCTGTTTCCTTGATATAGCATTGAAATATACGTATTTGATATCTTTATTTACAGTTGGCAGAGAAAGAGGTAGACTACTTTGGTTATCTAAATAATATCTAAATAATAATTACGAATATCCAAATTAAATATTTAGAATAAGAATTCGAATAAAAGTAATTTAGCAAGAACGTTATTTTAGAATGAAATGAATAGTATCAGGACACATTGTATACGCTCAGTCTATCAATTTAAAGTTTTGATTGAATTAACTTTGAAACGAAAATGTATGCCGCTTACAAAATTTTTACTGATTTCAGTAAATGTTTTTTTTAGGAATAACGAAGTTGAAAATTTATTGTTGTTTCTGTAAACTTTAACATCGAGAAAAGATAACAAAATATTCAATTCGTCTTCTTTGGTAAATCTCAACAAGGATGCTTATAGAATTATAAAAATTATATCATATGATTATAAAAACTGGCTTACGAGAGAGTGAGTTGTATCTAAATAACAAAAAATTTAAAAATTTATTTCAAATCTTGTAGGCAATCATTACAAACCATCGATCTCGTAATGATATCAGAAAGCGTTAACAAAAGTGGATCCAGAGGGCCTGATTTAATAAGGATTTAAAATATTTAATGAAGTTTAAAAGTTTGGAATGAGATTCGAGAAACAATGAATTCAAACAGATGTCAATAGTCTTCTGCAAAAATCATGGTAAATAACGATTTTATATCAAAACTAACCATAAATAAGTTATTACCGTCAAAAAGATATTGGTATCGACGTTGATAATTTTATTTACCTTAAAATACCAATTTTTTCGAACAAGTTTTTTCTTTTCATTTATTATATAATATATATATATATATATATATATATATATATATATATATATATATATATATATATATATATAAATGAGAAGAAGTAGCGAAGTAGCGAACCATAGACTATTATAGCTTTAGTTAATTTAATAATTAATAACTATTTTATGATAGTCTTTTGATTAAATGTACTTACTATTACTTTTATTATCGAACCATAGCCATCATATATTTTAATTAAACATCACTTATAAACCTTTTCAGTTTGTAAATCTTGTAACTCTGAATAAGGTATATATATGATGGTGCGCCACTGCTGAAACACCCAACTTACTTTCTTACTTAATGAGGGTTTGAACGATGGTTCAGGATCGACCTGCGGTTGACCGCATCTCGCCTCATTGGCAGGGATTTGGTGGAGGAGGGAATTGCTTTCCGATATCCTCCTGCCCTCGTATGGCTGCTCAGGGACTTTGCACAGGAATCTGTCCTGTTGATTCTTGAAGTTATTCAGGTCGGGGTGCTGGAGGTCCCTCACTTCTTTTGGTAAGATATTAAAAAGCTTTGGGCCTCATATTCTGAGGGTATTTCCATCCTCATTTCCATGCCCCCCCCCCCTGTTCCACCTTAGTTGGGACGGTACAAAATCTGGCTCTCCTCTCATGCCATTTCGTTTCCATTTCATTTTTAAGGTTAGGGACAAAACCCTCGAGTATTTTCCATATGTACATTATTGTGCACCGCTCACGTCTTCTTTCCAGAAAGTAGAGTTTCAGGGATTGTAGACAAGACCAGTAGTCTTCACCTTCCGTTTCCTCTATCTTAGATGTAAAAGTCATTTGTATAGCTTCAATGTTCGCATTGTCTCGTTTTCTGTATGGGCTTGTGAGTACTGAGCAATACTCAATTATTGGTAGGACTAGACTCTTCCATAATTTGAACATGATGCTTGCTTTTCTGCTGCGGAAGCTCCTCCAGATGATTTCCATTATTTTTGTAGCCGTTGTAATTTTGATGTTATCGTGCTCTCTGAATTCTGCATCCGACGACATTATTACTCCAAAATCCCTGACTTGTGGATTTGGTGTTATTTGTTTGGCTCGCAGAAATTTGTATCCTTTATTCTATAGCACCTTGTTATTACCATAACTTAGCAGTTGGAATTTTTCCTCGTTGAACTTCATATTGTTGTCTTCTGCCCACTGGAATAATGTTTCAATGTAGTTTTGTAATCTTTCTTTGTCACCTTCGTTCAATATTTCCTTGCATTATCTTTGTGTCATCTGCGAAACATGATACACTACTGTCATTGATATCTGCAATCATTATTATGAACAGCAAGGGAACTAATACTGCACCTTGTGGGACAGAACCCACCCTTTGGTGTATATATATATATATATATATATATATATATATATATATATATATATATATATATATATGAAATGCTAATTATATTTTAATAGTTTACTGTAGACGTTTAGAAAAGTAATCAATGTTTATTGGAAATTCAACTGTAAATTATTATTTTAAGAATATATAAAGAGATGAATTTAAAATCAATGTAGATTTTTATAATTTTTATATGAAATAAAAATTATTCAATTTTGTCGTTACAAGTGGTCGTAAAATGTAAATTTTTAATGGAATAAATAATTGAATAATTTTAGTGTTATATAAAGAAAATGATTAACATATGTATTAATTTCAAATATTTATTTGTATTTAAAATAATCATTTAGAATTAAAATTACAATAAATACGTTTCAAAATTTCTGGAATAAATGACTAAAATAGGATAAAAAGCCGAGCAAGTGTAGCTTACGTTCCCCTACATTATCCTAGTGTAGTTTGCGTTCCCCAACTTCGTCTGCGTATACCTAATCAAATAAAACGTTAAAACTAACGAAAATATTACGACTTAACCTAACCCATCGTCAACATATATATGATGAATAAAACCACGATGTCAGTTTTTCAACATCTGCGGATGCGGATCTTTAATTTCAATATCCGCGGATGCGGATGCGGATATTTAGTTAATCTATCAATATAATGTAGAATTATGAATATATGACATAATTTTTCAAAATTCGTGATATTACTATTATGGCAGGCAATGCATAAGAATTAAAATTAATATTAATGTTTTCATTATGATAAAAATAATAACTTTCTCAAGAGTTTCAGCCACAGAAAATTCAATGAAACAAGTTTCATTCAATTTTCTGTTTTACCAGGTATTTATATTTTGACGTTTATATATTTGTTTGTTCATTAATAATTAATACTTTACATGAAATGTGCATGACTGGGCCTTATAAGCTATTTTATAAGCTAATTTAATTGTAAATTGCATAATTTATTAGAGGTAATATCCGCATAACATCCGCAGTCAGAAATGCGGATGCGGATGTTAAAAATGATGCGGATATCCGGTCCCAATCGATTCTCTCCAGTTTTTCTTGTATGTCTTTCCTGGCATTGTTGTCTCCACAATTAGCTAACTTCGTCGCTACTCTCTTTCTTTTGCGGAATATTCTTCTCTTTTGCCTCTCTAGCCAGTTCCTCTTTCCTTTTGGCTGTGCTTTCGGAACATATTTTTCCAAAATTCTCAGCGTCTTTTCTTCCAAGGTTGTTAGCACTTCCCCAGTTGTTTTATTCTCTAAAACTGTTCTCCACTCTATTTGGGCCATGTGTGATCTGATTTCTTCCCAATTTATTGTCTTGGAGTTTAAGTTAAAAGCCCCAAATTTGCTTCTTCCTTCCGTATGTGTATTGACTTTTAAAGTTATCGCCATATTTGTTGATAACTCGATTATATTGTGGTCTGAGATAATAGTTGGAGTTATTTTTATATCGGCAATCAAGTTCGTGTTATTTGTGAAGACCAGATCTAGGCAGTTATTTTTCCTTGTATTTTCTGTTATCTCCTGTGTCAGCATAAACTCCTTTGTGAGAGCCATCAGCATTCTTGCTTGCTCCTGGTCCTCTCTTGTGCCCTCGTTATCTTGCTGTATAAATACATTTCTACCCATCTTTTTGTATTTTATAAATGGGAAATTAAAATCGCCACAGAGTATTATATTAGGGGATGGAGAGTTTACGGACTTTATTAGGGTTCTGATATCTTCAATGGCATCCGAAAATTTTTTATTTGGAGAGTTTGAAGGTCTATAGATAACTATCAGTACCACGTTTAGTTTCACTATTTTCACTGCTATTCTATCCGCTCTTAGTAAGTTGAAGCCATCGATATGCAATTCTTTCTTATCGATACAGTGTTCGCAGTTATCGCAGGTTCCTTGGCAGTCTTTAAGATGTGTTTCTCTGAGGCATGCGATGTCCGCCCTTGTTTCGTCCATAACACCTTTCAGGTACGAAACTTTGTTTAGTGAATTGTTCGGTTTTATTTCTTGAATATTCGCCAGGACAATGTTTATGTTCTTTGTTTTGCATTGCCTCTTGTGCATTTTAAGTTCGTTGTCCTTTGATAGCGCGTGTTTTGTAGCCTTGTGGTCTTCCGAGATGGATCCGTTCCTGCCTACCTGTTCTGGTAGCTTCTTGCCATGTAGCGATCCGGCTCGAGGGTTCCCAACTGTGTCAGCTGCATGTGCTGTATAAGACTTAGCAGCCGTATTGTATCCGAGATGTTGAAAAATTTTGTGCTATGTGTGTTTTGTTTGCTATTTGGGTACATATTTTTTTTTCTCACATTCCTCTTGTCATTTGAGACTTGTCCTTTGTCCTTTGAACTTGTCGGGAGATGATGGTAGTAGCATTTTGTCCCGTACTGGCAGGTTCCATACGTCGCGTAGGTCTTGCAAATGTCAGGATGGTAGAATTTGCATTTTCCACCAAATTTGCAGTGACCATTATTGTAGAAGTTGTTGCACACAGGAGGGTGTTCGTAAATAAATTCTCCTCCCTTATATCTGCAAATTCCTTTCACATAGTATTTACATATATTTTCTTCCCCATTTTTACTTGGGGCCTTTGTTTTTGGTGGTTTCAGTATGGTTTCTTTATTGTCTACTTGTTTTTTCCTATTGCTGCTAATGCTCTTTGTTTGAAAACTTTGGATTTGGTTTTGTGCCTGTTTCCTCTGTTGGTGCTTCTTTTATTTCTATTATTTCTGCTTTTGCTGTTTTCTTTTTCTGTCCGTTTCTCACAGTTTCCTCTCGTACTATCTTCGTTCCTTTTATTTCTTTTCTCTGTTCACTATTCATAAGCTCCTCTTTTGCCTTTTTCTCACAGTCTCGTTCTGCTTTAAAAACTGTAAACGAGTTTATTTCGATTATGCAGCTTTTGCAGAAGAACTTTATTCCGTTCAATTGTTAAGCGCCAGTTATAAGAGAGATTTCTTCGTCGCTCTAATTCAGGCATTGAAATTCAACTAAGTTCTGGCAAAGATCACAGCGAATTGTTTTTGATTCATCTGTTTCTTTTTTACAGTATCCACAGGGTTGTATGAATTGATTTACCATTGCCATGTTTCTAATGGTATGTAAATGATTGTGCTCGAAATATGACCTCAAAATGATAATTATAATTTATTAAGTGAGGTATTTGACTCGACTTTAGAAATGACGGAGGGAAAGTTTTCCCGTTATTCCGTGGGGTAGGGGATGGGGGATGTGACACGCTGTAGGTTCTCACTGATTGGTGCCCTTGAGTGTACCGCAGGGTATACCTGAGGGATATTGCCTTTCGATGGGCAGTTAGATTTCCTCCGAGAGAAAACACTCGGAATAGATTGTATAGATTAAGTTGCTTTAATCTTATTTGCTTTATTTCAACAAACGCCGCTATTTCACCACTTAAATAGGCATACGACTATGTTCACTGAATATTCACTCAAAATTTGGCACTACTTAAAAAGGATTAGCTGCTGGATTTTTATTGTAATATCACTTTTATTCAGACTTTCCAACGAAACACGTGTAACCGTCACACTGGGCAGGAAAACTATATATACACGGTATATATATATATATGTATATATATATATATATATATATATATATATATATATATATATATATATGTATATATATATATATATGTATATATATATATATATATATTATATAATATATATATATATATACAGTATATATATATATTATATATATATATATATGTGTGTGTATATATATATTAGGGTGACAACTTCTTATAGGGATAAAATTTGAAATTCAAAACAATTTGCCGGCCATTTGTCCAATGCTGCCACCCTATGAGGAAACACCGTAGACGAAATCTCATGGAATTCGGAAAGCATTTAGGGGTGCCTCGAGTCACATGAATGAAACTGTTGCGCGGAAGAAATTTCAAGAATGAACGAGTTTCGACAACGCTTCAAAAACAAAAATGTTTCGAGAATGCAAGTGTATATATAATTTAATAGAATTGTTTCCTTTATTTCATACTATAGATTATGCAAATCGATTAATTTATTTCATTAAATTAAAATTTTCATAAATAAATCGTTAAATAATATGATGTGTATCAATCTTTGGATGATCAGCTTTTGGTGCTTCAAGTTCATTTTGCATACGACTGCCTGACTGAAAACAACTCTTAGAAGTTCTCTCCCGATTCTTTTAAGATATCTAAGGTAATATTTTTTATTTTGATACATTGATTATATTATTATTGGAAATTGTTCTAGAAAAGTTTCATTAATTGTTGGCATAGTTTGATGTTTAAATTATATAAATTTGGAACTGAATTTGATTTCCTATGATAATATATATACGAGTATATAAATATATATACAGGGCCGTCGAGAGGGGGGGTCATGGGGGGCCAGTGTCCCGGGGCCCGGGTGTCTGGGGGCCCGCAGGAGAATAAAAAAAATTGTAAAAAAATAAATAAGGATCATAATAATCATTAAGAAATTGTGACTTTTTTTCATTCAGAGCTCCTTACATGTAATTTCTTACATGTAATATCTGAGTATCCTAAAAGTCACCACTGAAATTCATCAATCTGACACATTTTTTCAAATGCAGCTTCCGTTCTCACGCTTTGTGGTATGATAGAAAGTAGCCAAGGTCAATAAACTTGAGAAATATTTAACCAAATCTCTCACTTGTGTTTTGGGTGTTGCACGAAGAGGTTTGAAACACTTGAACTATTGAATTACTTAATTTTTATAAAGTTAAATATTATATTATTAAAGTTATACATATATATATATATATATATATATATATATATATATATATATATATTAATAGATTTATTGCATATATATAATGCCTTGACACTTGGTGTGGGGGCCCGTAATGTTTGCTAGCCCTGGGGCCCGTTAATGGCTCTCGACGGCCCTGTATATATATATATATATATATATATATATATATATATATACAGGGCGTCCCACAAAAATGTATACACACTTTAACAGCTGATAGCTCAATTGATGTTTCCTTCCTTCCAAGTTAAACCCATTAGAATTAATAATGGCAGTCAGACTAAGCTTTGAACAAAGGAAATTCATTCTAAAATGCTACTGGAAGTGTGAAAACGCAGTTGAAGTGCAAAGACAGTTTAGGAGGGAGTTTCAAACAGATCCACCAACGCGACTTACCATCACTCGAATTAGAGATAAGTTTGAAGCCGATGGAACTGTTCAGAATGTCCACAAGAAGCGTTCCGGAAGACCACGGACATCGACAAGCCCCACAAAGCAAGAAAGAGTACTGGAAACATATCACCAAAGTCCAAGAAAATCTGTGCGGCAAGCGAGTCGTGAGGTAGGAATTTCAGAATCGTCTGTCCAACGCATTTTGAAGCGCTGTCAATGGAAAAGTTACATTCCAAGATTAGTCCATGCTATTAATGAAGATGATCCGGACCGAAGAGTGGAGTATTGCGAGTGGTACTTGGCACGATGTGGATGTGGATTGGACGAAGGGGTTTCGTAGAATACCCTCCGCGTTCACCAGACCTCACACCACTAGACTTTTTTTTATGGGGATACTTAAAAGAGAAAGTCTACGCTATAAAACCTGCAACAGTCGCTGAATTGAGAGCAGCCATTGAACGAGAATGCACACAAATACCAAACGAAATGTTTCGTGATGTTTGCGATTCCATTGCTTCGCGTTACCAGCAGTCCCTGGACCAGAACGGACGTCAGTTTGAAAACAGGCGTTGACAAAACAATTAAATAATGTCTGTAGATTCTATTACATTTTGAAAATGAAATGTATTTTAATAAACACTGCCTTTATAATTATTTAAAGTGTGTATACATTTTTTTGGGACGCCCTGTATATATATATATTACAATATAAATGAGATCTTTAAAAATGGAATCATAATCCGAAAAAAATTAATGCTTTGATTCTTATTTTAATTTAATATACGTTTCTTTTCTTTTCTTAGGCCCAATGGCGACTACCCGCACAGCGAGTCAAATTTGGCTCATTGGCCATCCCATACCCGAGATCAAGGGCGCACGGCTTCCTTCAATTGGAGACGTTTTACGCCTGTTTTTTCACTTTCACATAGAGCACAAGAAGACAGTGAACGACTCAGCGAAGGAGGTGGCATCATCAGTCATTGGTTACTAGGAGAAATCCCGGATACCTACCATCACAGAGAAGAGCATTGGTCGAAAAGTGGTAGATCTTTTTCTTACTTGGAAGCTTCTCCAGAAAAATCGTGCTCGCGCTACGGAAACCCAGCGGAAAAAAGAAGATGAGTTCGGTGATAATTTGGAAAATCTTTTCGATGTCGCCCACCCTAAAGCGATGGAACTTTTGACCATCAAAGAAGATCGAGCCTTCCTTATTGCTCAGCGAGAAAAAGGGAGGAGGGGAGTAATGGGAGGAGTTGACAAGAAAATGGCTCATTCTGTCATGCGTCGGGAACAAACTGAAAGACGCATAGCTCAGCACCAACCTCAAGCCAATATTACTTTTGAAAATATTGAGCTGGAATCTTCTTCTACGTCTGAAGCACCAAGTTCTGCGCCATCATCTGAAGACTCACCGCCCGCCTCTCCTGAAAAACGCAAGTGTTATGCTCGTGGCACTATCCAAGTCATCACTCCCGAATTGGCAAGTACATTGGATCGCACAGGAATCAGTCATCGTTCAACACACCGGATTATCGACGCTACGGCTAGAAGCCTCGGCCATAACTCACAAAAACTCGCGCTCAACTATGAAACCATTAGAAAATCACGAGAAAGGCTCCGTTCGGCGACGGCAGAAAAGATTAAACAAAGGTTCACACCCAACGAAGTGCCCACTGTTCACTGGGACGGAAAAATTCTACCAGACGATGAAGGTGGTCGGTGTGACCGACTAGCCATTTTCGTAACCGGAGTTGATACCGAGAAGCTCTTGGGTGTACCTATGGAAAAAATAGGTCCTGCTCCAACCAGATTAGCCTAAACACAACCTAGGCTACGTTGGAGATGGAAGACCTAGGCCAAAGATGAACTAGCCTAACTATGTGTCCATAAACTGGACTTCCATACACTTTTGTTAAACAATTACAGCTGAAATGTCAGCTTATTTAACCTAAATTTAATAACCGAAGGGAAATTTATGAACTTCTTACCTTGAAACTGTTATGAATTTTATCCCTCGACACCACTAAAACATTTTTATTCCGGCTTTTTCCGTCGCTGTTCTTATGCTTAATCAGCTTATGCTTATTCAGCTTCTCGCCCTGTTATTCTGCTTATTCCGATCTTTTTCTTCTTCTTCTTAAAACCGTGTTGCTATTTCTAGCCATGGGATCTTTTTTTCTTTTCATCCCATATTTGTTTTTTCGTTGGTGTCTTTTTAATTTTTCTCAGCAAGAGTTCATGTTCTCCTTCTGAGTTATTTTTTATTATTATTATTTATTTTAATGTCAATATGGCTTATCCAAGATTAGGTGGGTCTTCCATTTCGGTACTCCCAAATTTTCCATACATTGGGGCCAGCCAGAAAGGAAAAATTGCATGTGAAACCCAATTTTTTCTTTAATATTTGTTAACCCATCTTAGATTACCTATATTTTATGTTTTATTTGTTATTCCATTTTTGTTTTTCCTCACTTTTTAATATAAAAAGTGTAGCATTTTATAAAGTCCTCACCCTTTTCAAAATGAAAGGGTGTTGCATTTTAGTTTATTTTCCATAGGAAATATTACAATACTCCAGCCCTTATCTTTTGTTGTAACATCTGCCTAGCTCGTAGAGCAGTTGAACGTTGTGGTCTACTATTTGTGGTATAGGTTATTGTAGTAGTAGGACTAGTTACATCATTTATTGAACAGGTTAGGTTTGGTATAGTTTGGGTCAAATTTTGATCATCATCAGAATCTATTATAGATTCATCATCTTGATCATTTTTGTTAACAGTAGTTGGTCCTACTTCTAGGGGGTATAAGAGTGATACATCTCTTATAGTTTCACCTGAAGCAGTTTTAAGTTTTACAACCCTGGTTAATCCATCTTCCCCAGTTTTTAGTTCTAAAACTCTACCTAATGGCCAACACTGTCTTGGTGTATTTTGTCTAATTAGAACTACATCTCCTACCCTAATTTTATTAACCCAGTCTTTGTTTTGTATATATTTATGTCTTTCTCTCAACCCAACAAGGTATTCATCACTCCATTGCTTTTTAAATTTTGTTTTTATATTTGTTATTTGTGATAATCTATTTTGCAAATCATGATTATTATCACTCCAAGGTGGATCATCCAAGGAGATATTGTAATCAGGTAGAAGGTTAATGACTTCTCCCTTAATCAAATGATTTGGGGTGAGAGGCTCTACATCATTAATATTATCCCCTACATAAGTAAGAGGTCTGTTATTGACAACATTCTCAATTTCACTAATGAGAGTGAGAAGTTCAAAGAATTCAATTTGTTTTTTACCTATTGATTTCTTTAGGCAATTCTTTATTGTTTGGATATTCCTTTCCCAGATTGCTCCATACCATGGTGATGCAACAGGGATGTATTTCCATTTTATTTTGTTATTTTGTAGATATGTTATGGTATGTGAATTTTGTAATATGTCATTTATTTGTTTTCACCAGCCTTGAAATAGGTTGCATTATCTGTCCAAACAATTTTGGGTACAGAATGCTTAGCACAAAATCTTCTAAAGCTATAGACAAATGATTCTGCGGAGAGATCACTCACTACGTCTAAGCTGACTGCTCTAGAAGATGAACATGTGTAAAGTATGATGTACATTTTTTGTTCTGTTGTTCCCAGACCAACAGTCAAACTTCCTGTATAGTCTATGCCAACTGTTTCAAAAGGCCTATTAAAGGTGACTCTCTCTGTTGGCAAATCAGGAGGATTGGTCTTCCTGAAAGATCTGGAATGAATCCTTTTGCAGGTGACACAGTTATTCAAAACTGTCTTTACAGTCATTCTGCCTTTGGGTATCCAATACAACTTTCTAATGGCATTTAATGTTTGTGGAACGCCCATGTGATAAAGTTCATTGTGTTTCTCTCTAATAATTAGGGTTGTAATGTGATGGAACCTAGGAAGAAGAAGGGGTTGTTTACTGTTATATGTGATTTGTGATTTGTTTAATCTACCCTTACATCTTAATAAGCCATCTTTGTCAATGTAAAGATTCAAGTTTATTACCACAGAGGGTACTTTGTTTGTTTACCAATTGTTAAAAAATCTATTTCATTTTTGTATTCTGTTTGTTGTATGTGGTTAATCCAATATTTGGTAGCTAGACTTGTATACATTTCATTATCATTATTTCTTTGTTTATTTATTTTCTTTAAACAGTTGTGAATGAATCTGAGACAGTAAGATGTTACCCTTACAAGTTTGCCAAAGTCAGAATAACTGTTATAATCTAATAGTGGCTCAACTTTATTTGTGGTTATCATGTTAAGTTTTACATTAATTTGTTCTGCTGGCCACATTGTTTCATCCTGAATGAATTCAGGTCCATGAAACCAATTTTTGTTGGATTTTAGTAATTTACAGGATAATCCTCTTGTGAGAAAGTCTGCAGGATTTTGTTTTGTTGGAATGTATCTGAAGGTTATGTCCAAATTTTGTCTAGCTTCTTTAATGTCTCTTAATCTGTTACGGACAAAGATGTTTTTTGAGTTTAGCTCATCAGAGTTGATCCATGCCAAGCAGATTTGACTGTCAAGCCAAATATATGTAGTTGTGATGTTTACATCATAATAGACTTCATGGAGAAATACTGTTATTTTTACAGCTAGATAACCCGCAAGTAGTTCAAGCTGAGGAATAGTTTTCTTTTGTTTTAAGGGTGTTACTTTCCCCTTGGCATAGATCAAATGGCTGCCATCCTCACCTACAAGGTAAGCGCAACAGCCATACACCTTTTCACTGGCATCACCAAATACATGCAAGGTTTGAGGTGTATCTCTGTGTCCACAAACTCTGGGAATATTTATGTTTTGTAATTTATTGAGATCTTTAGCTAACCTTTTCCAGCTATCTTGTTGTTTATTGGTTATAGGATCATCCCAGTCTACTTTCTGTTTCCAAAATTCTTGTAAAAGAACCCTGGATCTGATAGTAGAAGGAAGGAGTAAACCCATAGGATCAAATATTTTTGAACTTTCGGATAAGATCTTTCTTTTTGTGTTAGCTGTTGTATCTAAGGTGTAGCCTTTTGTGCAGAGTGAATCATGAACTTTAGAATCTGAGTTCAAATCCCAGATCATGCCTAATGTTTTCACCCTGTTTGTTGGTTCTGTTAATCCTTTGTCTTCTGATTTTATTTTTTGATTTAGTCTCTCATTATTTGTGATCCACTCTCTTAATTCAAAATTACCTTCTTTCATTATTTTATCTGCTTTTATGTAAACTTCATTTAATTCTGACTCTGTTTTGGTTGATCCTACAAGGTTATCTACATAGAAGTGATCTTTCAAGAACTGAACAGTTAAATCATTTTCATCATACAAATTTAAGTGATGTTTGATGGTTAAAGCCAGTAAACTAGGACTTGCATTTGCTCCAAACAAAACCACATTAAATTTAAATGTTTTAAACCCTTTATTTAAGTCATATGGATCATTAAACCACAAGAATCTTAGTTGATCTTTGTCATAGTTATTTTTCAGATGAATTCTCAAAAAAGCTTTGCTTATATCACTTTGAACTGCATAGTCATCTAATCTAAATCTTAGAAGGATTTTTACAAGGTCTGAAATAAGATTAGGCCCCTCTATGAGACAGTCATTCAAGCTATGCTTATTGCCATCTTTAAGACTACAGTTATACACAACTCTAAGTTTTGTTGTGGGTGCATCCTTTCTATAGACTCCTGTGTGAGTAAGATAATGGCAGTTGTCTTTTTTAAAGGGGTGATCTTTAACTTCTTCAATGAAGCCTTTTTCAACTGGTCCTTGAAAACATCATCATACATTTTAATTCTCTTGTCATTTTTTAATCTTCTCATCAAATTATAGAGATGACCTTTAGCTACCTTTAGATTATCATTTAATTTTGGACTATTGATCTTCCAAGGTAGTTCAATTGAATAATGGCCATTTTCATACATGATGGTGTTTTCAAAATTTTCAGCCATTAATTGATTTTCATCTGTATGATCACCATCTTGCACCCCCACTGACTCTAATAGCCAGAGCTGTTGTACACCTTTATCTAATTCTTCAGTTGTTAATGATTTATTTAATATTTCAGTATTTATGTCATTATTTGAGTTGTGTAAGACCTTGTCATAATAGGGCAAGTTTGTTAGTCATATATTTTTATTTTTCATTGTTATTTTATATTATCTATGTGTCCCAGTGGAGCTATACCCCAGTGAGTATCTAGAGCAATCCCATCTCCTATTCTGACTATGCCCTTCTGAATTAAGTGAATATAATCAGCTCCAATTAACATTTGAACATTATCTATTATATCATCATTTAAATTTCTATCTGCAATTTTATATTGCTTTTTAAGTTGTTGTATTACTTCTTTTAAATTTGGTATTTTAAATTTTTGTTGACCAACTTGTTCAATGACTACTACTTCTATGTTTGTTGTTTTATTCTCTGTGGGTATATCCAGATCTAAATTGACTGTATTATATTTTTCTTTCTGTTCATTTTCTTTGACAAATGATGTTATACACAATTCTTGTTCATTTTTATGAGTTTGTAGGCCTAATTGATTAACTAATGATTGATCTACAAATGTTTGTTGGGAACAAGAATCTATTAGACATCTTATAGGAGTTGTCCCACCTTCTTTATTTTTTAAATCCAAGGTTATTGTAGGTAGGAGTACACTAGAATTTTTATTGACATTATTTATTGATATATGTCCATTAAATGTTTTTTCATTTTTCTTTAGGTTTTGTTTATTTGAATTTTTAAATGAATCACAAAGACAAGAGACATGATTTAAACTTCCACAATTAACACATTTGAATCTTATTTTTGTTTTGCAGTCTTTGTTAGTATGTCCTGCACCTGTGCATTTAGTACAAAGGTTTAACTGAGAACACCTATTTATCCGGGATTCTAAGTCTACATATTTAGTACATCGTGTGCTATAGTGATCATCAGCCGAACAAAATTTACACTTACGTACAAATTCTGTCGTAACATTAAAATTTCGTAGTGTAGGAGTTAGACCTATCACTTTTTGTTCTGATTTGTCTTTTTGTTGTGGTTGTGGTTTTGTTTGTATTTTCTTTGTTTGTGAATCAATCTTTTTTGTGAATCAATCTTTGAAGATTTGTACATTGACAAAACATTTGGAAATTCATTCCTTATTTCATCAAGGGTAGGGTATGTATTTCCCGTTATTCTTTGGAAAATATCCCTAATTTGGGTAGGTAAACAATCAAATATTATGGCTTGGATAAACCATGCTGATTTCTCTAGATCTATATCATTATTTTGTAGATGACCTAACATGCATTCAATTTCACAATAGAAATTGTACAGATCCTGATGGTTATCCTTGGCTGGTTTTATATTTTTTAATTTTATTGCTAAATCATTTACTATTTCTTTTTTATTTAGGAAATTTCTTTCTAGTAATTTGAGAGCTATTTTATATGAACTGCCAATTGCCGGTAAGGCATCAACCAGTTTTAGGGCTGGGCCCTTTAAATAATTAAGGAGATAACTGAATTTGTCAACATCAGATATATAATCTTTGTTGCCAATTAAACTATCAAATTTTTCTAGAAAAGACTGAAATTTTGTTCGATCACCCTCAAATATTGGTACTTGTAATGTTGGTAACTTGGCTTTTAGTTGTTTATTGTCATCATTAGAAATGGATACATTTCTGAAGGCCTCAATCAAACTTTGATTTGTAGCCTCTAAATTATTTGGTAGATTATCTAAAGCAGCATATAATTCATTTATGTGAGAATCTATTTCAAAAATATTCTGTTCTTGTTCACACAAAAGTGCTGTATATGTCTCTTCACCAACATTTAACGCATCAGTTTCTGTAACAATTTCCTCATCTATAATTATTATTTCCTGTTTAATTCTATTTAAACCACCCAAAATAGTATCATAATCCCTTTTATTTGGATTTTCTTTGCTATTAAAGGTAGTTAAAAGCCTGGTAATGACTCCCTTCCTTGCTGATCTCTTCCTTTTTAATGATTTAATCTTTGCCTCAATTGCTTCACATTCAGCCATATTTATTTATTTTATTTTTCCAAAATTAAGTCCCCAAAATCCTAAAACCCTTTCAACTCTATAAATAAGCTTTATTTTGGTTAAATAGGCTAGGCTTCTGATTACCCTTATTCTAGAATTTTACCACATTTATGACCAAATGATAAGTTTTGAAGCATTTGAATTATTTCTTATTTTTATTTTTAGTTAGGGCTTCGTAATTTTATTATTTATATGTAGTAAGTATTTGAAAAAGCCAAACATGGAATAAATTCTGTTCAGATGTCAAAATGTTTGATAAGGCGTAATTTTATTTATTTTTTTATTTTATTCAAGGTTAAGGTTTTCACAGCAAATAACCCTTCCCCACACGGGCCACCATTATATATGGAAAAAATAGGTCCTGCTCCAACCAGAGTAGCCTAAACACAACCTAGGCTACGTTGAGATGGAAGACCTAGGCCAAAGATGAACAGCCTAACTATTTGTCCATAAACAGGACTTCCATACACTTTTGTTAAACAATTACAGCTGAAATGTCAGCTTATTTAACCTAAATTTAATAACCGAAGGGAAATTTATGAACTTCTTACCTTGAAACTGTTATGAATTTTATCTCGACCACTAAAACATTTTTATTCCGGCTTTTTCCGTCGCTGTTCTTATGCTTAATCAGCTTATGCTTATTCAGCTTCTCGCCCTGTTATTCTGCTTATCCGATCTTTTTCTTCTTCTTCTTAAAACCGTGTTGCTATTTCTAGCCATGGGATCTTTTTTCTTTTCATCCCATATTTGTTTTTTCGTTGGTGTCTTTTTAATTTTTCTCAGCAAGAGTTCATGTTCTCCTTCTGAGTTATTTTTTATTATTATTATTTATTTTAATGTCAATATGGCTTATCCAAGATTAGGTGGGTCTTCCATTTCGGTACTCCCAAATTTTCCATAGTACCTAAGCTGACATCAGGAACGGGTGAGGTCATCGCCTCGGTGGTACATGCTGCGCTCAAAGAATGGAATGTGTCAGAAAAGGTATCAGCTATGAGCTTCGACAATACAGCTTCAAATACTGGTTACTTGTCTGGGGCATGCGTAATTTTGGAGCAGAAACTCGACCGCCGACTCTTATACCTTGCATGTCGCCATCACATCCTAGAACTTGTCGTTGAGAAGGCGTACATGGAATGCATGGGACCATCATCTGGTCCAGATATCCTCTTATTCTCCCGCTTCAAAGAGACGTGGAATACAATTTGCCAAGATAAGTACAAGACCCTGTCAGACCTTCCATCGAGTCTGAATGAGAATCGAGAAAAACTGATCGCTTGCTGGAATCTATATCTGACAAAACATCAGCCGAGGGATGATTACCGTGAATTCTTGGAGTTGTCGATTACAATCCTTGGAGGTAATTTACCTAACTTTAGGGTTCGGCGACCTGGAGCACTTCACCGAGCACGTTGGATGGCAAAAGTAATTTATTCATTAAAAATCCTGCTGCTTTTCCATCAGTTCAGACTTACAACTCGTGAAATGTCTGGCTTAAAACGATTTGTATTTTTTGCCCTGGAGTTATATGTCAGCGCGTGGTTCACGGCCAGCAGTCCTTCATCTGCTCCCGCGAACGATTTGAAGCTTCTTCAAGACCTAGCAAAGTACCACGATGAAAAGATCTCAGCATCCTGCCTTAGTGTCCTCGGTCGTCACTTATGGTACCTCAGCGAGTACTTGATTGGTCTTGCACTCTTTGATAAAGGTATCAATGCAACGACGAAAAAGAATATTGCTCGATCAATCCTCGAAAAAGAAGCTGCTGAAGATCCTCCAAAGCGAGCCCCAATACCTGCTGTTTCTTCCATTTCAACAAAGCAGCTCTCGGACTTTGCCTCGAAAGGATCAAAGCTTTTCTTTGAACTTCTAAAAATTAATGATGGTTTCTTGTCCAAGGAACCAGAGACCTGGCCGGACGACGAAGATTTCAAGACTGGTTTGACTATAGTTGAAGGACTAAAAGTCGTCAATGACATGGCAGAGAGGGGAATTGCCTTGATCCAGGCCTTCAATACAAAGATTACGAAGAATGAAGAACAGCGCCAACATCTCTTGCAGGTTGTTGAGGATCATAGGAAGTCTCAGCCTGGTACATTGAAAAAGGGGTATGGCTTGAGGAAAAGCAAGAATTAATGGGTGGTCTACAATTGAATGAAAGACACCCTGGAATATATTTAGTAAATATATTATTTACTTATTACGATTGGAGTACGCCTGCACTTAAACCTTATGAACTAAAACTAACGTTTATTTACATTAATTAAAAAAAAATATTAATTTATTTTTACTAGGTAATGAATAATTAATTTTGGTTATAAGGAGAATTATTTACCTCACTTGAGACACCCTTAAATATTATCTGAATGACCTAATATTTACAGTGCATTGTTTCCTCATGGAGTAGCAGCATTGAACAAATGGCCAATAAAAAACTCCAACTTGAGTGAGGTCCGTAGCATAATGGTAGAGCGTCCGACCGGCAATTGGAAGGCCCGGGTTCGATTCCCAGGCGGTTCGCCTCATTTTTCATTATTTCGTTATCTCTCCTCGTGTGCAGAAACGTTCCTTAATACTTGTCGTTTCTATCATATATATGTGTATATATATATATATATGTATGTTAAACACAGACGTGCATTGAACAAGGAACTCTTCTGGGAAAATTAAATCCACTATAGTCCGAATAAGTAATGGTAAGTGACAAATACCATAGTTTTTCTTTCATGATGCTAGCACGACGTGGGCAACGGGTCTCTCGCAAAGAGGTCCCATAAATATAGCTTCCCTCACCAGCTATATGTATATATATATGTGCATATATATAAATATAAATATATATACGTGTATATATATGTATATATATATGTATATATATATGTGTATATATATATATAAAAATATATATATATATATGTGTATATATATATGTGTATGTATATATATATGTATATGTATATATATGTATATGTATATATATATATGTATATATATATATGTATATATGTATATATATATATATATATATATGTATGTATATATATATATATAATGTTATGTTATAATGTTTCAGACCAACAAAGACCCGATCCACTCATGGCTGGTCTACCTAACTGTGTTCGTAATCGTGTATTGTGTATGTCCTCCTTGGTGGCGGAGGGGACCTACAATTTTACGTGGTTTCCGAACCACAGGAACATAAGAAATTTATGTAAAAACTACCGGTAAATTGGCAACGACCAATTTTTACGAAACTAAATAATTATCAATTTAAAACTAATTAATTATCGATTTAAAACTAAAGATAGAATCTCTGGATCCAGAGGATCAAGTCATAATAGACTACTATCCACAAATGTTACACTCTATATCTATTTGTAACGGACATGCAAATATATCAGATCCAAAGAATCCAGTCAATTTCATTACGGTATCCATCAAGTCACGGTCCATATCGATTGCGGACCAAGTCAAAATTTACAACCATATACATTACAATATATACACTTACGAGGAAAAGTGTAGGTGTGGCTGTAAAGACTGTACAGTAATGTAGAAATGTGTGTGCACCATTATGGGTCTCCCATTTAAAGGTGTTTGTGGGGCAAGTGAAGATCATGAGTTTTCAATACCTCACAGTACTATGGGGGGCACCGCTCGGCAGAGGATCTCTTTAAATGGGGTGTGTAAGGACAGAGAGTATCCCCTAACCCAAGACGCTGCCTCCCTATATCCCACAACACTGGTGTTGAGCTGTGGGATCTATCCCCACAAAGCCTTAATTTTACTACCTTAAACTATACCCTTTCTATCAACATGCGCGTCTAATCGATTTTAAACATGTTTATAGACGTGCTACTAATTACTTCTACCGGCAAACTATTCCAGCTATTTACTATTCTATGCGTAAAAAAGTTTTGGCAACTGCTGTCTCGAACTTCTACTTGTCAACTTACACCCGTTATTTCTAGTCCTATTATATTGAGATATTTCGAAAAAGCTATCTCTATCTACGTTATCAAACCCATTCATAATTTTGAAAACCTGGATTAGATCACCCCTTAACCTCCTAGTCTCGAGAGTAGTCAATTTTAACTCCTTAAGCCTATCCTCGTACGACTTTGACCTAAGAGACGGAATCATCTTAGTTGCTCGTCTTTGAACTCTTTCGATTTTGTCTATATCTTTGCGCATATGCGGATTCCAAAATTGGACCGCGTACTCCAAATGGGGTCTAACTAATGATTTATAAAGAGGAACTATAATATCGCGCGATTGTACTCAAAATTTCGAGCTATAAAACCTAACATTTGTTCGCCTTATTGACCGCTGCTGTACTTTGTTTCGCTACTTTTAAATCACCAGTGACTATAACTCCTAAATCTTTTTCCTGCTACGCTTGTTAAATCTTTCCCTGACATACTATACGCAAAATTACCGTTACGCGAACCTATATGCAAAATTTTGCACTTATCCACGTTAAATCTCATTTGCCATGTGACTGACCAATCAACGATTTTATTCAGATCTTCCTGAATTTTACCTCTATCTTCGTCATTAATCGCCCTACCACCCAGCTTCGTGTCATCCGCAAACTTTGAAACTGTACTGACTAGGCCGACATCTAAATCGTTAATATATACAAGAAAAGCAAGGGGCCCAATACAGAACCCTGAGGAACGCCACTCGCTACATTAGCCCAACACGACTCCGCTCCATCAACGACACCCTCTGTTCCTGCCTCGCAACCACTCTTCTAGCCAATTATTACTACACCCCTGATTCCATGAGCCTTAGTTTTTTCAATGAGTCTTTTGTGCGGCACGGTGTCAAACGCTTTTTGAAAATCTATGTATATATATATATATGTGTGTATATATATAGGTGTATATATATATATGTGTATATATATATGTATATATATATATATGTGTGTATATATATATATATGTATATATATATATGTATGTGTATATATATGTGTATATATATATATATGTATATGTATATATGTATATGTATATATATATGTATTTGTATATATATGTATATATATACTGTATATATATATATATATATATATATATATATATATATATATATATATATATATATATATGATATATGTGTGTGTATATATATATATATATATATATATATATGTATATGTATATATGTGTATATATATATGTATATATATATATGTATATATATATGTATATATGTATATATATGTATATATACATATACAGTATGTGTATATAATTATATATATATATATATGTGTATATGTGTATGTATATATATGTATGTGTATATATATATATGCGTATATATATGTGTATATATATATATATGTTATATATATATATATATGTATATGTATATATATGTGTATATATATATATGTGTATATATATATATGTGTATATATGTAGATATATGTGTATATATATATATGTATATATATATATGTATATGTATATATGTATATGTATCAGTGGCGTGCGGTCCATGGAAGCAAGGGAAGCAATACTTCCCTATTCAAAGAAAGAAGAAAATGCTGTATTATACTTTAAAGTTTAAACAGTTCAATATGTGTTAATAATTTGTACAAAATCATTTTATTATACTATTTATAGCATTTGATTGGTAATCAGGTGGATACATAGTATATACATTGGTTGCCGTTCGTGCAAAAACCTTTAAGAAAGCCGACGCAAAAATCTCGAGTTGGACAACAATTGACGAAATGCATTCTTTTTCCCAATGACTTTCGCTTTTTTTTTTACTGTTACAAATTGCTTCTTTCCATTCTAAAAACTCATTTAATGTTTAATAATGTAGTATTTATTGAATACAACAAGTTTCATATATAGTTTTTCTACTAAAAAATTCCATGGCCATGTTAAGCGAAAAAGAATATATATTATCGTTATTTTATCCTTCCCTACGTCAAAAAGGAAGCAATTTAGAAATCGCTGTCCAGATCTTATAGTTAATTTTCTTGAAATCTGGCAACTTTACGTGCTGTCTGCTGTCATTCTTCATTTAAAGCGAATACGTAACTACGCTAGAAATGCGCAAGGGTAAGAAAGGCTTGCAAGTTTAGCTTTAATCTCAATTGAGAAAAAGCTTCTTAAGGATATGAAAACCGATGCCTTTTACGAAGAAATAATAGATATATTTAATAAAAAAGAAAGAAGAATAGAATTAACCTATAAGTAAAGTAAGTAGATGATTATATGTGTTTTGTTTTTATTATATACGAGTATTTTAAAGTTTTATTTTTATTTTATATTATCTTTGTTGTTTTTCCTTGAATTGCTTCCCCTTGACGGAAAATCACCGCACGCCACTGATATGTATATATATATATATATATATATATATATAGATATATATATATATATATATATATCGGGTCCGCAAAAAAAAAGGAGCATGACGAAAATTGCTCTCACGCCCGCATTTTTTGCCGGACCCTTAAATGTTATATATCTAGCTAAAGATAAAAGAGCCAGAGTTCTATAAAACAAATTTCATCAAACTCGGTCATAAAATAAAGATTTTATGGCCACAAACGTGCAATGACTAAAAAAAGTGAATTTTCGCGTAAAATTTAATGGTTTTCTCATTTTAAATATTTTTTTTCAGATGCCTAAATAATTTTAATCAATAAAATGATAATATGCCCTTTTCTAAAGAAGATAAAATATTAATAAAACATTATAGACTTGATAAAATTATGGCGCAATAAAATTATTACAAGAGTAATTATTACATATTATTACAAATTACATATCGAACAATTTTTTTAGTCTTATAATTTCGTTTTCTTTGGAAATTGTAAAATTATATGACATGTTGTAGTAAAACCTTTATATTTTCTTTAATTTTTGACGTATTCACATGAAATTTGGTACTAACTTAGTTTATTTGTTGCTTATTTGCCTGAAATAAGTTATTTGTCATTATGTGTAAAAATAAATATACAGTAAACATTTTCGTCATGCTCCTTTTTTTTTTGCGGACCCTTGTAATAATTTTATTGCGCCATAATTTTTATCAAGTCTATAATGTTTTATTAATATTTTATCTTCTTTAGAAAAGGGCATATTATCATTTTTATTGATTAAAATTATTTAGGCATCTGAAAAAAATAATTTAAAATGAGAAAAACCATTAAATTTTTACGCGGAAATTCACTTTTTTTAGTCATTGCACGTTTGTGGCCATAAAATCTTTATTTTATGACCGATTTTGATGAAATTTATTTTATACAACTCTGGGCTCTTTTATCTTTAGCTAGATATATAACATTTAAGGGTCCGGCAAAACATGCGGGCGTGAGAGCAATTTTCGTCATGCTCTTTTTTTTTGCGGACCCGATATATACAGGGCTTCCCAAAGCAATGTATACACACTTTAACAGCTGATAGCTCAATTGATGTTTCTTTCTTTCCAAGTTAAACCCATTAGAATTAATAATGGCAGTCAGACTAAGCTTTGAACAAAGGAAATTCATTCTAAAATGCTACTGGAAGTGTGAAAACGCAGTTGAAGTGCAAAGACAGTTTAGGAGGGAGTTTCAAACAGATCCACCAACGCGACTTACCATCACTCGAATTAGAGATAAGTTTGAAGCCGATGGAACTGTTCAGAATGTCCACAAGAAGCGTTCCGGAAGACCACGGACATCGACAAGCCCCACAAAGCAAGAAAGAGTACTGGAAACGTATCACCAAAGTCCAAGAAAATCTGTGCGGCAAGCGAGTCGTGAGGTAGGAATTTCAGAATCGTCTGTCCAACGCATTTGAAGCGCTGTCAATGGAAAAGTTACATTCCAAGATTAGTCCATGCTATTAATGAAGATGATCCGGACGAAGAGTGGAGTATTGCGAAGTGGTACTTGGCACGATGTGGATGTGGATTGGACGAAGGGGTTTCGTAGAATACCCTCCGCGTTCACCAGACCTCACACCACTAGACTTTTTTTATGGGGATACTTAAAAGACAAAGTCTACGCTATAAAACCTGCAACAGTCGCTGAATTGAGAGCAGCCATTGAACGAGAATGCACACAAATACCAAATGAAATGTTTCGTGATGTTTGCGATTCCATTGCTTCGCGTTATCAGCAGTCCCTGGACCAGAACGGACGTCAGTTTGAAAACAGGCGTTGACAAAACAATTAAATAATGTCTGTAGATTCTATTACATTTTGAAAATGAAATGTATTTTAATAAACACTGCCTTTATAATTATTTAAAGTGTGTATACATTTTTTTGGGACGCCCTGTATATACTGTATATATATATTCATGTAGGCATTATTGTCACAGAATTAATAATTACTTTAATTGCTTTAATCTTATTTGCTTTATTTCAACAAACCCCGCTATTTCACCACTTAAATAGGCATACGACTATGTTCACTGAATATTCACTCAAAATTTGGCACTACTTAAAAAGGATTAACTGCTGGATTTTTATTGTAATATCACTTTTATTCGGACTTTCCAACGAAACACGTGTAACCGTCACATTGGGCAGGAAAACTATATATATATATAATATATTCATGTAGGCATTATTGTCACAGAATTAATAATTACTCTTAACTTTAAGTTTAAAGCGGAAAAAAGTGAAATCATTAATGCGCAAAGGATAAAAAAGAAGAAATAAAGAAAGCTAAAAAAGCGATTTAATATGAAGGAGATATTAAACGCCGGTCGGGGATCAAAGCAAAATGTAAACACAAGTTCAGTTATTAAGTTGAATGGAAGCTTGAACAAATATTAGAAATTTGAGGATTTAAATTCTAATTTGCACGAGATATCGCGTAGGATTCGTAGTTATATAGGATTTGTATAATGTACAGGATTCGTATATGGGAGAGGGGAATGGGTTAGATCTTATGTTTAAATATTAAGGATTGGAACGCGGATGACGACGAACGTGTCCGAATGCGCAAAAGAATTTTCACTTTGGCAAAGACTTTCTTCTTCTTATTGTTGTTGTTGTTGTTGTTGTTGTCCTTCTTCTTCTTATTATTATTATTAGTATTATTATGTAATGTTTTGTCGTCTTTTCCATATTTTTAAAGGTAATTATTTCAGGTGAAAAAAATCTTGGATCACTTTAACATATTGCTTCCCAAAGCATTTGGGAAGCAATATGTTAAAGTGATTAACACTGGGAAGCAATATGTTAAAGTGATTAACACTGGGAAGCAATATGTTAAAAAGAGAAAGGTTTGTTGGTTAGAAAGAGGTTGGTAATCTAGCCTAACTAATGAAAATATCACGACCTAACCTAACCAATCGTTAAGGGCGTACAGTTGACCTAACGATTGGTTAGGTTAGGTCGTGATATTTTCGTTAGTTAGCCCTATAAGGTTAACTAAAGAAGGCTGGGGGCCCTGATCTCCAGGTGATCCAAATATTTTACATTCACAAAAAATGGCAAAGCATAATAAGTTAAGTTGTCCATAAATTTACATTTTCTCGACTAGCTAATCTCTAAATATTATAAACTATTTTAATGTAATTGTAATTGGTTGTGTAATGTCTATTTTTGGGAAGCAATATGTTAAAGTGATTAACACTGGGAAGCAATATGTTATAATGATCCAAAACCTTTTTCAAAATGATTTCCGACTAAAACGTTTCGTTTGCACACTTTGAACATGATCAAAGAAATAATGTATAAAAGTGTATTCATGAAACGTCAGATTAAATGTAACAAAAGCGATTTCTCTCTTTGATTCCACAATTAATCATTTCAAAAATTAAAGAATAGCCTTTAAAAATTTGAAAAACGTAACAAATATTATAAAATTAGAAGCTGATATAACTTCATGTTATTATTATTATTATTATTATTATATTATTAGTAGTAGTAGTAGTAGTAGTAGTAGTAGTAGTAAACGCTATGCTAACTTGAACTTTGATATATTATTTTAGATACTTTTCAACTTTTCTAAAACTCCTTTTATTAGACTCATTTAATCAACTGAGTTTTGTTTTTGGTAAAAATACAAAATGAATTATTGAATCTTTAATGATATTCATATTATAACTTTTTCCAAACTTTCGACCAGATAAGTAGTCCATCGTTAGGGAAATGTACAATGTAGGCCTACCTTTGGCTGAACGTTATCATAACAGATAATGGCCAAAACCAAACGGAAATTTGTTCAAAATCTACCAACAGAGGAAATTACATTGATTATATTATAATTCTTTTCTGTCAGTGAAATAAAAAATCTTTATTAAGTCACTTATACTTATATTTACAGAAATTCTTCCACGTAGAAATTGCTAGAATTAGAAAAAAATGTAATGAACGACGTTCTTTAACACATTCAAGATAAACAAACAAATGTCAGCGTCCGGAGCTCAATGGTGGGTTAACACCGTTTCCCCGAAACCAAAGGGAAGACATTGAGGTCGAGAATTCGACTCCTGATAATGCTGATAATAATAATGATAATGCTGGTAATAATAATAATGCCCTGAGCGCTGTGTCAGTTTCTTGCCTGCCTGAATTATTATTACTGGAGCAAGTGTAGTTTACGTCCCCCTGTGGTGTCTAGTGTAGTTTACATTCCCCTACATTATTCTAGTGTAGTTTACATTCCCCTATATTATCCAAGTGTAGTTTACGTTCCCCAACTTTGACCTAGTATAGTTTTTGTCCCCTTTTGCGCCAGGGGGACGTAAACTGCACTTGTTTCTTATTATTATTATTATTATTATTGTTATTATTATTAGATAAACCAATGAACCATTTAATAATACATTAATAAAAATTAAATTAAAGCAAACGGAGAAGTTTGGCTTGATTTTGGCTATCTTCTTCCTCGATGCGGGATGGCGTTTTTTGCTGGCGTTCGCGCTTGGCCCTTCCTGGTTGGAGGGAGGTCATTATTAATAAGAACGCATTATTAATAAAAACGAATATAAACCCTACATCACTATATCACTGAGCGTTAAAGAGAGACATGTTAATAACTGGCAGCTTCTCTATCTTTTTCTTAAACTTTTTATGGTTTACAAATTTTTTTCAAACTATTCCTTTCCAATATAACATTTTACATTCTCCAGCTAAAAGTAAATTGTACATTTCCATGACAATGGGGGCTACCTCGAGGCCAACCAATGTCGTAACATCGTTTCCCGTTGATCAGCTAAGTTAAGCGACATTGGATAGGATAGTAATTGGATGGGAGACCGTCCACTGTATCCAGACTATGAAGCGACCTCCTGGTTCGGATCCCATGTAAAACTGTAGGACCCCTCCGTCATATGACCTTAGATGTTGCGAACGAGGTTAAACAACCCTATCATTACATTACTTCCCTGACGATGTCCGACATTTCAGATCGAAAGTTTGGAAAAGAAATTGTAATATGAATGTCGTTAAGGCATCTATAGTGTTTTTATCGAAAACACTCCTCAGTCGATCAAACACTACTGACAAGAGAATTTTTAAGAAAGTGTGTTTCAGGGTTGTTTAATCTCCTTCGCAACGTCTACGGTCATATGACCAAGGGGACCTTTAGCTTTACCTGGGATTCGAACCTTGTCGTTACATCATCTGGACGCATTGGACGTTCACCCATCCAATTATTACTCAGCTTCAGCGTCGCTTAACTTTGCTGATTTAGCGGGAAGCACTGCTACGACGCGGCTACGACATATCTCTCTTGAGGAAGATTGAAAGAGATCTAAATAGATTATTATTATTATTATTATTATTATTTTAAGAATGATAATTCTGCCCTTAAATTTATATAATGTTTTAAGGTCTTTCGCAAACTTCCCGAAGTGTTCCTTTCTATCAAAGAAATTTGTTTCAGAACATTATTTTTCAATAAAATTAAAGAACCTATTTATTTTCAAGAGTTCCATAATTTTCAGAACTTTTGTTAAAAACTTTTACTATCCTCAGTATGATATGATTTAATTAACATTGTAAGTAAATTCTTGTCTCTTAATACACTCCAAATTTGGTCCTTTGAAACTACTTTAAGTAATATACATACATTATTTTTGGTGTAATTGTATACGCTTGGCACCTAAAGTACATCTACTGTACTTCCAATATTTTTGGTATCTGTATATATATATATATATATGCGGTTTTCCTATATGCAAATATAGCTAGCTATGCAGTATATCTATATACAGTACGTATATACATAAAATATTAGAAGTACAACATGCACAAATTGTACAATTATACAGTACAAAAGAAAAAATATACATGTATTTCTTAAAGTAGTCGCAAAGGGCAAATTTGAGTGTACTCTGAATTGAAAATCACAGTAGTCGACACTACAAATCTGAATAAAAAAATAAAATAAAAGAGAAAAGTAGAATAAAATAAAGTTCTGAAACTTAAAATTAGAAATTTCTAGAAAATTGCTTAAGCAAAGCTGAAAAAAAGCTATTATAATAGTATAATTGAAAAAGAATTTGATCATAAAAATATTCTTAGCCTACCTTAACGTACGTTTACACTATACTTAAAAAATCAACAATCAACAGTAAACAATTAACAATTAATAAGTTGATTGTTGACTGGTGATAGACTGTTTTCATTGCTGTCGAATTGGTAGTAAAGAAATGGAGACGGAGAAGCAAGTAGTGTGTGCCACAGCGTTTATAGTGATAAATTCATTAAGTAACAGGAGAAAGAAACGGCGCCAGTGGGTCAGAAATTTTCTTAGAAAGATAGAAGGAACATATCGCTCACTTTTAAATGATTTCGTAATTGAAGACAGGATGGGGTATAAGAGTCTTGTGTGTATGTCACCCAAAGATTTTGAAATACTGCTAACAGTGGTGGTTGAACTAATAGTGAAAAATGATATTATGTTCCGAAAGGCGATTTCACCAGCCGAGAGACTAGCAATAACGTCAAAATGCTTGGCTATAGGTGATAGATACAGCAGTTTGATGTACAGTTGCGCTCATTATTCTTAGGACACTCTTGAGAACAGATAACGACACCTGGCATATATTTGTTGTGTGTAGCTACTACAAACGGTGTGTGTGTGTGTGTGTGTGTGTGTGTGTGTGTGTGTGAATGATGAAACATTATTCTTGTCTTTTATTAATATATCATAATATGAATACAGTCCAATCAGCGTTTGGCTGGCGGTGATGTAGTTAATGGTGGTGTAGACACGGGTGACAGTGGGGGCTAGGGGTGGTGCTGCTGATGTGACGTGCCAGCTCTTGACTCAGTGCCAAATGTCTTTAGAACATAATTATTTTCATTCATCACTCTGGTTTACATATAACAAAGGAAACATAAATGAATAATTAAATATAAATTCAAGAAGAGGATATATATTAACAAGGGGAATGTCGATGAAGTGAATAAAAAATGGTCTTGTAAAAACTAAAAAAAAACCTCCTTCGGCCGTGATGACAGTGTTCATAGTATTGGCAAGCCTGTCATCATGAACGAACTGAAGTTTCAATGTATAAAAACAGAGTCGTAGGTAGGTATTATTGCGCCCTGAGTGGATACTACGGGTATGACATTGTTAATCCGGAGCAAATGCTATTTCTATATCAGCAACACTGATATAGTAATAAACAGTCACTGAGAGAAATATTATTTAGAAACGAAGAATGTTTTGTATTGAGGAGACATCATAAATGCATATAATTGTTTTGTATTAATAAGTTCCATGTTACGACTTAAGTGTTGAACCACTGCTGCTGTGACTCTTGGCGGTCTCTCACCTCAAAGGAGAGAATTACAGAAAATAAAACTATTACAGTGATTCATATCAATAAACATAGAGCCATTTAAACGAGGATATTTAACAATTTTGCAAAGGTGTCACACATTTATAATTACCATTGTATTTGAGAGATATTTTATACATAAACACAACAAATTTAATATCTTGTCCAGCCATCGTTGTTTTCTATGACGTCCTGTAGTCGATGTGGTACAAAAGCAAACGTGATTATATACCAGCTGTTGATTCTTCCTCAGCACCTCCCAGTCACTAAATGTGTTTTGTAAAAGCTGGTCCGTTGTCCGTTCCTCTGCTGGTTCCCACACATTTACATGTAGCCGCTGCCTTACTGTCATTGTCGAAACATGAAGCTGCAATTGTTCCCTTCCCCTTGCCACATCTTCAACCATATATAAACAGTGTTCTTAGAAATTTCCAAGTTCTCTTGCAATTTGAGTTGGGGACAGCACGCTCTCTTTCATGCCGATGATTCTTTCCCTTTCAGCACTTTTCTGGTGATGATAATCCATTCTGCAGAGTAGTTGCTTCGATGAGATTCAGGAAGAGTGTGAGCTTATTTTCAGTCACCATACCTGTTAACACCTCTGTTATGACGTCATATGGTGTCACGTGATATGTTAAAAGTCAGGTGGAATTGTCGGAATGCGGAAACAGTTTGGAAAATGGTCATTAAGCTGCAGCGGTTCCCAAACTTTTTTGTGATTACCCCTTTTGGTTAATCGCCAAATGGAAATTAACCCCCCCCCCCCCCTGCAAAAAGCACAGGAAACTTAATTTTACTGAGCAAGAGAATAATTTAAAATTTTATGAACATAATACTGATGTATTTCTATATATACACAGTACAGCGCCTTATGTATAAGTTAAACACATACGATACAACATTACATAGGAAGCAAGCAAAATGCGTCATCACCAACTACTAGTCTAGTGCGAGGGATGCAACTGTTTCTACTGAAGTAACCTGAATTCTGGGTTGAGTTTCGCTCAAGGCGCAGCGTAAATCGCCTTTAATGTGCAGCCGATTTCGCAGTTTGTTCTTTATGACCATCATTGCTGAAAAGCCTGCCCCATAACGATAACTTGTCGCAAAAAGCACCAGCACTTTCTCTTCAACAAGCAAAGGATACTCCCCATCAACTTTTACCCTAAATGTCTCGAGTTTTTCTTTGCAAACTCAAACTTCAGAATAAGATCTTGCCGCATTTTAAGGAATTCTGCTTTCAGTTCAGGTAAGTCACTGCTTTTCATGGTGTAATAAGTGAATGGTCTCTTTTTTTAGATAGCATGGCTGCGTACTAAATATGTACTAATACAGTTAATGTCTTTAATAAGGATGTTGATTGTGAATTTGACATACAGTGCCTAAACAGAATCTAGATTAAACTAGGTTCTGTAGGTAGAAATTCAATTTTTTTGCTTTTCTTTAGCCAACGCGCTACTATAACCCCCCATCCGTACACCCAAAATATATTTAGCCTTCTGTACACCAGGGTCAATATGACCCTGTGCATTTTAAGGGATTGAAAAGCAAAATGAAACATTTATTTTTAATGAAAAATTGGAAACATCATTGTTTGATGTCTTCCTGTCCTTAGAATAAGGACAGATGGTGCACCTTTTCCGCTTGTAAGCCCCAACAGGTATTGAAGACGTACTTGGTTGTGAAGTCGGGAACTCTTGTCTAGGACGTCGCTAATGCGTCGTTTTACATGGAACTGCATACCAGGCTTAGTTATTCTCTTCTTCATGAATGGTTTGCAAAGAGATCGTGACAGATTTTTCAAAAACTATCGCCTCGAATTCTTTGCCTCCGGATTGGCCATGAGGAACAGAGTCACATATACTGTACACCAGGGTCACATTGACCCTAAGCAAAGACTTTTTATGTCTGTAAGAAATTGATGACAACGCCTATCTTCGTACTTCCGTCTGGCAACAGAGCTACCAACACACTAAATTTACATGCTCACATGGAGACTCCAAAATAATCAGTGCGCATGCGCGAAGAAGTACAAAAATTGACAGGGTCACGATGACCCTGGTGTACGGCGCGGGGGTTAAACTAGGGTAATTGCTAAAAAATCGGGTACGGGTAGTAAAAACCAAATTTTAATTTAATTTTAATTTTATTGTTTTGCAGGCTTTCTTGATATATTTTTTGTATAATATTTTTTAACAAAATATTCAAAATGGCAAATCGTAGTATGGTTTGGGACTATTTTGTCATTGATAAATTAGATAATAGTAAAGCCAAGTGCTTGAACTGCACACAGTTAATAAGTCGCGGTACTAAACCAACAAATTTTGGAACGTCTTCAATACCCGATCGGGTACCCGTATCCGATCGGGTATTACATTTCGGGTACTCGTACCCGATTACCCGGTAAAAGCGCTACCCGTTGCATCCCTATTATGAACACACCATGTCAGTCTCGGAAAGTCTCTATAATTCTCCTAGTTGTGTAGACGTTCGTCTTTTGTAACACTGCGACCACGACCTAAAGAGTTAAACGGTCTAACTCGAAAAAACAATTTTTTTTTCACCAAACGAACACTAAGAAAACAATTTTCAGGAATTCCTTTTTACCCATGGGAAATATCAAAATTACCTGTGGTAATTACCCCCACTTTGTGACCCGCTGTGCTACACAGACCATCACATACTTACAAAGTCGAACATATATCTGTGGCAGTGTCTTTCAACCTTTTCTAGGTCGAGGGACCCTGTAAGCAACATGTAAGTTATTGTGGAACCCAGATATTTTCAATCCATTCTATTCCCCTTCGTTTTGTAAGCAAAATCATGGAAAACTATGTAATAAACTAATTATATATCGTGACGAACAAATATAATATATTATTCTCTGCTTGATACAAAATACCCCTTTATTTCCATTCTAACTTAGTTCCGTCTATATATTCTGAACTACTGGGCTTCAGTATGTTATGTTAAATATTTATTACACAACATACCAGAACCCTTAATGTTCTTTCGCTGAACCCCGGTAGGAAACAATGACGTATGGGCTAGTGGATATTTTCGCTCAACTATCGTTCAGTTGGCAATTCTAACGACACTTTAGGTAAAATCATAATATAGAAAACTCTTGCAAGTGTGTGAGAAACACGACGATGCAATAGTATTAGCGCAAAATTGGGAGAGTGCAATTGCAATGCAACATTGCATGCAACATGATGCGAGTGTTGTTGAACTCCTCCTCCCCCCCTTCAGTCCCCTTCACAAAAAATTGTATTTGTATATATACACGTATGTGGGTGTGTATACAAAAGGTTCTTTTATATATATATATATATGAACCCCAATGAGTAACCTAGCTTGGCTGCTCAGGCCCACAAAAGTATATTATGGTGTGGGTGTGTGGGTTGGCTAAACACAAGGCAGCCATTCACATCACAGCCAGCCGTATTTGGTGTACACAGTTATTTGCGCACATATAAACGAGCATTGCTATACCTCAAGAAAATACGTCCCTTAGAATATTTATTATTATTATTATTATTATTATTATTATTATTTTATTTTATTTTTTTTCCTTAATAACTTTCCTAAAGTAAGACAATTCATGTTTTCAGTTAAAGTAAATCTTGATAAACCACACACACACACAAACACACACACACACACACACACACACACACACACACACACACACTGTATCGTTTATATATATATATATATGCCCTTCATTTCCATTGATAAATATTTGCTTAAAGGTGTAAATAAAACGTAGCTACAGCGTTCTGGGTAGGGTGTCCCAGGAGGAAATGTCAAGAATGCACCATTTCACTCTTTGGGTATTTCTAAGTAGAAAGTATTATATCGATATGGGTCTGATTCCCAACCGTTACCGAGATACAGGCCTCTACATTTGGGTAATTAAAACATAATAAAAAGGCGATCTTAGATACTATTTAATGACACTTGTGGTTTACAAAAAGTACAAACATACAATACACTATTGCACTTATTGCAGAATGGTTTCAAAGTGACCCCCTCCTTCTTCAATGCACGCGGCGAGCCTCCGATCCATCGAGTCTTGCCAAGGAAAACACGGAAGTTCATTTCTGAGGTTTATGAACGCATCCTGTATACGTGCAACCAACTGCTCCCTTGTTTCGGGCTTACCCCGCTGACAAACGTTACTCTTCAAGAACCCCCAGACAAAAAAATAATGTAAATAAATAATGTGAGGAATCTGCACAGTTGCCAATGTATCATTAAATTCATTGAATATTATCCAAGATCGACTTTTTATTATGTTTTAGTTACCCAAATGTAGAGGCCTGTATCTCGGTAACGGTTGGGAATCAGGCACATGTCGATATAATACTTTCTACTTAGAAATACCCAAAGAGTCAAATGGTGCATTCTTGACATTTCCTCCTGGGACACCCTATACGAATTATAAAGGGTGATCCAGAAATGGGACCCAAAAGAAACCCCTGTAACTCTTAAAGTATAAGTCCTTTTATAAAATCATACGCATCATTCGAAAGAGGATAGTTACAAGTTTGTACAGGATTGTATAGGTTTTGACAATACAAGACAAGATAATATACAAAACAAAATAAATGTGTTAGTTAAAACTAACCCTTCAAGATGACTGCATGGACTGTGGAACAGCTGCGTTTCATAACTGAGTAATATTATGAGCATGGAAGAAGTGTAGTTTCAGCTCAAAGATCTTTCAAGACAAATTTTCAGATGTCAAAATCTCCTTCTAAGAAAGTAATCCATCGGTGTGTCAGAAATTGGTGGTGTCATTTACCTTCTGTTGGATCCATTGACAGAATTGTCGTCTTCGTGCGAAATCTCCATCGTTTAGTTGTTGCACTGTTTGAATTTTATATGGAAAGAGTATTAAATTTTGCTTGAATATACGGTGTATTGTTCCATATCCAACTCCTAACAGCTGAGAAGCACGTCTGATGCTTATGTTAGGATTATCCTGTACAATTTCATGAGTTCTGTTAATGATCTCGTCTATCCTTGCAGTGCGCACTCTTCCAGTTGGTTTTCTTTTTCCAATGCTGCCAGTTAGGGTAAAATTTCTGACACACCGACGGATTACTTTCTTAGAAGGTGATTTTGACATCTGAAAATTTGTCTTGAAAGATCTTTGAGCTGAAACTACACTTCTTCCATGCTCATAATATTGCTCAGTTATGAAACGCAGCTGTTCCACAGTCCATGCAGTTATCTTGAAGGGTTAGTTTTAACTAACACTTTTATTTTGTTTTGTATCTTATCTTGTCTTGTATTGTCAAAACCTATACAATCCTGTACAAACTTGTAACTATCCTCTTTCGAATGATGCGTATGATTTTATAAAAGGACTTATACTACTTAAGAGTTACAGGGGTTTCTTTTGGGTCCCATTTCTCTGGATCACCCTTTATTATTTACATCAAAAATATCACAGCCGTATAGAAGAATTGCAATAAAACAGGAATAAATGGTGTTATTTAACATATGTATATACACTAGGGTGCCACACTCTATAGGGGCAGTTTTTAGAATTTGGAAATTTCGAATGACCCCTTAGTCATATTGTTTGGTTGGATGAGAAAACCCTAAATATGAAGTTTGAGCCCGATCGAAGTACATTTAGAGGTTCCGCATCGACCGTTTCTGTTGTACCGTGTGTTCAAAATAATGGATTTATCTGGGAAACCTGTAACCATGGCACTATTACATATATACAGGGTTGAAAAAAACCATGGTTTTTAAAAAAACCAAAAACCAATGGTTTTAAAAAAAAAAAAAAAAAACTCAGATAACTCAATTAGGTACTGGTACTCAGAAATTAGAATTGCTGACTGTCTCATTTTTTAATTGGAAGATGTTAGATGTAAGAAGTGCTAACTTCACAAAAATGAAAATAAACCTAATAACAACATTTATATTTGTAGCTACATGCGTTTATAATGTAATTGATACAGGTAACTTCAATCCTTTTATGTACAATGCCACTATTAAATAGGCCTGCTAATGCAAGGTAGCTATATTATATACTACCGTACATACTAGGCTACCCTGAACTGATGGTTTTTAGGTCTTATCAATATAAATATAAGTTTTAGTTTTAGAGCTATTAGTTTATGAATTAAATAATTTGTGTTGTAAAAATTGAAATTATAAAAAAACAAAACCCCCCAGAAAAACATGTTTTTTTTAAATGGTTTAAACCATGGTTTAAACCAATGGTTTAAACCATTTGGGTTAAACCAGCCAACCCTGCATATATATTGCTATAATTTATGCATTTCATAAATTTAAATATTTATAATTAATATTTGCTTCTCATTGTATATATTTTCACTACTTTTCAGCATTGAGATCTGGCAACAGCGCAACGCCGGGTCAGTGTGGTGAGTCACACTGTCACAGTCTTCAGTCAATCAGTCTCCTTCACGCATTCAACGCGTGATCATCTCGTGATGGCTACCGCAAGCTCACTGAGATCCAAGACCGAGATATGGCTAATCGGACACGCCAACCCAAGCCCCTAACGGGAAACAGGTTACCTTCAAATGGTGAAGTGCTTCGCCGGTTTATACAGTTTCATAAGGTGCAAAAACAACTTCTAGCCGAGGCGGCGCGTAATGTGATCGTCGAGGTGTATACTTTCTGGGCTATGGCCAGAATCCCGACCATGACCTCCAAAAGCGCCGCGCGAAAACTGCTTAGACTTTACAACAATTGGCAGGCACTGCAGCGCAGCCGGAAGCGGTCCGGCGCCACAGGTGAGGCAGCCAGGGCGGCCTTCACCGAGGGACTCGATGACATTTTTGACGTGGCTCTCGACAACGCCCTCTCCGTCATCACCATCCAGGAGGATCGCGACTTCCTTCTTGCTCAACGCGAAAAGGGTCGCCGTGGTGTCATGTCCGGGGTGGACAAAATCCTCACTGGAATTGAGCAACGTGCATCCGCGCGTGAAGCTGCCAAAGAAAGGCAACGCCAAAAGCAATCAGAGCAATCACTGGCAACAGCAACCCTTACATCATCAAACTCGTCGTCGTCGCCTAATTGCTCGACAGAAGAGGAAACCAATCCACCTACAAAGCGCCGTCGCAAAAAGAACATTATGACTCAAGACCTAGCGTCGGCACTGGACCGGACCAAAACAAGCAACCGTGGAGCCGTTCAACTCATGAAAGCAGCTGCTTCCAGTCTGGATATTCAAGACACAGATGAACTGGCTCTCAGTCACGAGACGATTCGGCGTTGGCGATTGCGTCATCGAGGGGAAATCGCCAAAGAAGTGAAGATGACGTTCGATCCCAGTGTCCCGCTCATCGTTCACTGGGACGGGAAGATGGTCTCCGACTTCAGCGGCAAGAAGGTCGATCGCCTCGCCATAGTCGTGTCCGGCGACGGCGTCGACAAACTTCTCTCCGTGCCGAAGCTGCCTGCTGGAACTGGTCGCGCCCAAGCAGATGCTGTGCTGAACTCGTTGGATGACTGGGGAATCGCTGATCATGTCGTCGGGCTCTCCTTTGACACGACAGCTGCCAACACGGGCGTCGTTTCGGGCGCTTGCGTCTTCATCGAGCAGGGCCTTCACCGCCAGCTGCTGAACCTGGCCTGTCGGCACCACATGCTAGAATTGGTGGCAGAGAAAGCCTTCATCGAGTGCATGGGCCCCTCCTCTGGTCCTGACATTAAACTGTTCTCGCGACTGAAGGAGCGCTGGCAATCCGTCTGCACCGACCAATTCAGCGCCATCTCCAAGGAAGACCTTACTAAGCCGCTGCTCAAGGCGCGAGACGATCTGATCGCGCGTTTCAAGGGTCACATCACCAAGGGCCAGCCGCGGGACGACTACCGAGAGCTCCTGGAGCTGGCGATCATAGCGCTTGGAGGCGTCCCCCAGCGAGGTGTGCGCTTCATGCGACCGGGCGCACTCCACCGCGCCCGGTGGATGGCCAAAGTGATATACGCCATCAAGCTCCACCTCTTCCGGCAGCAGCTCCCCATTAAGGCTCGCGAGGCCCGGGGCATCCTGCGCTTCGTAAACTTTGCGCTGCTGGTTTACATTCCGGCCTGGTTTACGGCGCCCCTTCCCGTCGCTGCCCCTCGAACTGACCTGGCGATGCTGAAGGCGCTGGTTGACTACGACAAGGTGGACAAGGACGTGTCCAAGGCTACCTCCCCTGTGTTTCGACGACATCTCTGGTACCTGAATGAACACCTGGCCGCCCTCGCTCTCTTCGATGACGACACTCCGCTGGAGGAGAAGAGTCGAATTGCGACGGCCATCAAGGATGTCGAGGGCACCGAGGAGCCACCCAAGCGCATTGCCCTGGACGTCTGCCCGGAGGAGCTCGAGCGAAAGACAGTCGCAGACTTTTGCACGACATCCAGCACGCTCCTTTTCGAGCGGCTCGCGATCAATACTTCTTTCCTAGAGTTGGAGCCGGCTACCTGGTCGAACAATGCGTCCTACCTGGCGGGGAAACGCCGTGTCTCTACGTTGAGCGTTGTTAATGTCCGGGCGGAGCGAGGGGTCGCGCTGCTGCAGAACTACAATCTCGCACTCACCAAGGACGAGGAGCAACGGCAGTACTTGATGCAAGTCGTTGAGAAGCACCGCAAAGAGCACCCGAGCGCCCGCAGCGGAAATCCTTAACGGGTTTGGGAGTACTTTATGGTATATTTGAATTTGCTTCATTTTTATATGGTGTTACTCCTATTAATCCTGTATAACAATGTATAATCGTATATACTTTATTTCTTAGTTATTATTTTGATTTATATGGCCAGTAGGCTCAGTATATTACTATGATTAATACGGAATAAAATGTTTTTTATTTTAATAATATTAAGTTGTTTTGTTGCAATAAAATTGAAATTGATTTAATGATTTTGTATTATTAATAACATTACACACAGAGAATAGTATCCTGCTACCCAGGCATGGTGGGACAAGTTTATTCCAATTAATTATGAAATGATGTTGAACAATATTGTTAAGGTGTTTGCACTGTTTGCTAGTTGCGTATTGTGTTGTTATAAGCTGGTTGCCGGTTGGTGTGGTTTGGATTACAAAGCATAAACGTATTAAGGTGAAACTGAAAAAAAACTATCTATATTCAATATAAACGGCCTTCAATACAATACGGCCTAGAATGCAGTCAAAGCGCGCACAAAGAGGGCATCGTTTGCTACAACATCACCATTAATCTCAAGTTTATAAACAATCATTTCTCAACGATTGTTTATTCTTTCAACGCTGACCTTTTCAACTGTAAGTTCTTCTTCACAACTCATATCGGCAACTGAAGTACGTTTCTAAATCTTGCCAACAACTGTGTCTTACAGTATATAAAGAAATAATTCTTCAGGGTGAACAGTGAAGGTGAGTTCTGCCCTATACTGTTCTAGCCCTTTGTACCAAATTTCATGATATTTTGAGGAGACTGCACCTTTTAAATATGAACCCAGTTCCAAACCATTCTCGCCTTGTTCGGCCGTACACTTGGTAAAATCATCGAGCAGGACGGTGTACGCGTATTCAAGAACCGTGTCAAAATAACTCATATCAGCAGCACGGGCGTTGAATATAGGTTTCAGTTTACGGAAGCCGACGACTTCAAACATTGTGTCGAGAATGAAACGGCTTCGTGTTGGGATAATGGTGTGTTATTGGCAGCAGCATTTTTCCACATCAACCGTATATTAACGCAGGAATGTTTTGTATCACGATTTATGGATAGCGTGCAGATAATGGCGAATGAGGGTGCGTCGCTAATCTGCTCTCTTTTTGAGCCTACATCTGCAGGTATTTTGTAACTGTCCTCGCCCCACTTCTCAACCAAGACGAAGATTCTATCCATCTCTTCAACACTTAAATAAATAACATTGCGTCTACGGAGTTTGGATGTCTACATTTCGTTTCAAGTACATAATTAACAACACCGGTATTACGCCTGAATACACGCACAGACTTCAGCACGGATACGTCGTATACTGCATTGAGGATGCTGCTCAACGGAAGCTCCATCTTTTAATAGTGTTCTAATGTGAGGTGAGAACGTCCAGACGGGTTAAGCTGTGAGGCGATTATGAGCAGCCGGCGCATTGATTTTGGACTCGGAGGAGCCTTGCGGGTGGTTGGGGAGGAGCGGGGTGGGTATGAGTCACACGGGGTTGCGCCGATTCCAGGTATTATTGATTCGTGTACGAGAATCAGCCGAATATTTGTATCCCATTATATTGGGAAGGCGTTTAGAGAATTTTTCCATCTGCGATACATGAAGTAATATCGGTTTTATTGTTTTATCACACCCACTCCCTGGAATGCGGAACATACATCTACGTTCAGGGGGTATTCACTATTGTACTTTCTCGAACTATGCACATTTCATTCACACTCCGGCGATATATATTTAAGAGAAACATGTGTCCGTACTTGTCCTTTTTGCTGGACAAACTATACTCGTCCCTAAACTCGACTAAAAACTCGCACAAGCCTTTAGCTCCAACTTCACTGCACACCTCGTCATAATATACATGGATGTAGTGGTATAAGTATTTCAGACTGTCCATAATCACAAGATTTACATTCACATACCCATTGTACGCGTGCTCGGTGTGATGTAACAGGGCGTAATATCTCCTGTCATACCAATCATCAACAAGGTTCACAACCCAGATCCTTTGCTTCTGTTCTGCAAGCGTTGCTTCTTTCACTTCACGATATACGAACGCTCTAGTGCAGTTTAATCCTGCAGTATAATCCATTACATCGTTTGTACAGCGAAACCCCGCAGTGCTCTCGCTGGAATAACCATAGGGTATTTGGACGTCATGCTCCTTATTCTTCACACGATTTAATGTGGTCTTAAAGGAATCGAAGGAGGGACGACTAAAAATTCTGTAGACATCTGTAGACTTTAGTGAGTACCACTTCAGGAATGTAGAGCATGCAACATCGTTGGAAGCCATCGTTTTTCTTTCTTCTACGCGAGAAATCTTTAACAGTTAAAAAGACACGTCTGAGAACCAGTACATGCGGCGGTCAACTGAGTACGCAGGAAGGAGATATACCCCGATTAGCAGCATGAATCATGTGACTCTTTTTAATGGGCAGCAACATGCAGTGGGCGGTGCTTAGTTTTTCATGCGCGCGCGCACAAACACACACACACACACACACACAGAAAATGGTGAAAATGAAAAGCTAACTGAAACGTGATTTATTTCAAATAGAAAAATAAATAAAATGTAAAACATTGTCACCTGGTAAATAGTCTCTAATTCATGAAATATATAAATAACAAATATTCAGTCATCATAACTGAAAAACATACATGTAATAAATAGAAAGATAAATAAATTGCAAAATTTCGTCAACATGTAAATATACGCTAACATGACAGCAATATTCACTCCTCGTGGTATCCAAAGGGAACAGTATCGTAGTGCCAGGCACCTGGTAGCGTTTTCTATATGTGTTACAATACACTTTCGTTCCCCTAAGTTCCTTCACGCCCCCCAACTTCTGTGCCCGAAAATTGTGGGTCCCTACAGTCAGTTGGGGTGGCTGGTCACCCTCATCTTCCAAGCTCACTAGCTCCTTCAGCGAATCAACGTTGACGATCCGCAGGTTCGCCTGGTTAAGAGTGATGCCTTTCGCCTTCACGATATATCTCATTTCCTCCTCCACCTTCACCCGTACCCCGTAAGGTTTTGGGCCTGTTGAGACAAAAGAATCAGCGTAGACGCTATCTCCATACTCATCCTTGATCTCAACAGTCAACTCTCCGAAGAATTCCCAAACAGGTGGCATGTATTCACCTTCCCTGTCCGTGAATATTACACTATCTGTATCTGCGTACAGAACCCTACATCCAAGAGAATGAAGTAGACCTCAAAGTTTGATGCGGGCGTATGCTGTTGTGAAACTGGCTGCAGGTATGTTTGTAACACGTCATGTATCTGTAGGCAATTCGGTTCTGTTGTACTTTATTATGTACGTATTATCCACATTCACAATCTCCAAGACCCCTTTAATTCGTAATTCCACATCTCCTTATAACTTTGGGCTGGGTAGACGTTCCCCTTGCCTGTATTCTGAGCAAATTTCCCTCCCCCAAAGACTATTTAGGCCCAACTTTGCACTAAAGCGCTTGTCAGGGTTCTTCGCAATTTGGTCCCGTTCAAATTTTCGGTCTCGACTCCTCAAGGGTACCTTGATGCTTCTACTTTATCCTTCAAAAAGGTGTTTATATATATGGTGTGAAAAGGTTGAGGAGCTTCTGAAACCTCCACACCACATATATCTTCAATATTCTGTAACCGTGATGAACGGCTAGGGACAGCTCAGGAGTTGTATATACGCCTCTGATCTTCCTCTGGTTGGTTGTGTGATTACACGCCCCATTGTTCTCCCCTGCGCACTTCACGCACAGGGGAAACATGAGCTTGTGGTCTATAACGAAGGGTAAGATAGGTATCCACAAATCGCGACGGGAGAGCAAATCTACGAAAGAAAGTCCGAAATAGTTCTTGTTCAAATTAGCTGAGAACTGTTCGATGGTAGGAAGGGCGGGGCCCACCAGTTTTTCAGGTGCTCCTACGGGGTACGGATTGTTCTCCATCACTTAGGGGTATAAAGAGCAGAAGTCGTAATAATGGAGTTTCATGCCCTCCGCAGGAGGAAAGTATGGTTTGAAGGGATTGTGCGCCCGCCAAACAAACTACCGCCGAATTTTAGAGGATCCAACACCATTGAACGTGATGGTATTTATTTCTTCGCGGTACTGTCTATCTGTCTCCATCCGCTCATCATATTCGTGTTCTCACAAGACCTTGTGAGTGAACTAGGAGCTTCAATTTGGGCGCGGGTGTGGATCCATACGAGACTGTCGGCAGGAGATCTACCATGGGTATCTCCTACGACTACACACTCAGGACGCTGGCATGCATGAGACCAGCAGCCGTTAAAGGAGTATGCAGTCTTTTCACCAGTGGCACGGTCTTCGCTTAGACCATCCACCCAAAAAAACGCGACCGTTAACCTTAATGGCCACTTCCCCCGTGTTGCGGGCATGTTTTATGTATACACCGGTCTGTTGCCGCAGATATATGAGCCAGTAAACATCCTTATGCCCATAACTGCGTGAGTTGTTTCTGGAATGAAAGGCCAGTGTATCTTTAGGCATGAAGTTGTTCTTGAGCACAGTAAAGTACAAAGACGCGATCGTGGTTGCGGCTTGTAGCGGGTCGCAGTTGAATCGGACTATATACATCTTTCTAAAGGCCTGGAAACATACTCTAAGTACGCGAACGTCATTCACACAATAACTCTCACATTCATCAGCTATATTGTAAGGATTATCTTCATTAAAACCGTTGTAGTACCTCTCAAAATCTTCACGCTCACTATCACTCATGTTGGCATAGTTAAAGTAATGTTTGATAGGTGGCAGTTCTAATTAATTTAAAGTTTTGCTAGTGAGGAAAATGTAAAGTAAATATCCTGTTGAAACCTAAACTGCTACGTCCATCACCTTGGGTAGCTTGGCTAATTTACAAGGTGTGAATAATAAAGTGTCTTTAAACCGAATATTACCTCTTATTTCCATCTGTATAACGTTGTTTCCTTTTTTCAAGGGATCGCCTGTAAATATCTCCGATGGTTCGTGTTCAAGCAGTTCCTTATAAAGGAATTGTGTGTCAAATTTTGGGCCGTTATGGGCAAGAATATGCACAGACATTTTTTTGAAATTGTCTGCTAACTTGACAATATAGGACACAAAGAGTTTCACGGGGTTGTCGTGTGCACTCGTTTTAAAAACGTTTGTACGTTTACCACACTTGCGACACTCATCACACTAGACGTTCATGCACTCGTCGCAGATAGTCTAGCTTACAAGTAGATGTGGGATAACTTCTTTGGTTTCAGCATCCGAGTATGACTATATCGGAGTATACAGTTATACAAGGCTTATTTTTAGGTTTGGCGTCTTTCATAGAGCATACATGTTTTACACCATTAGCCTTATATTTCTCAAGGCATGTAGAACAACAAATTTCATCACATTTATGCCTGAATCTTCCCCAATTGTCCATCATATGAAACATGCCGCATTCACAGTCTCATTTTCATGCACGTGCCATTTGATTCATGGAATTCAAAACAGTTATTATTGAAAAATATGCCTCTACACACATTACAGTCCCTCTTCTCAGCTTCAACTATACGACTTTCACATTTGGAGCTTTTCCACTGCTCACATACCATGTGCAATCCTTACAATGTTTCACTATATCACCCGCAAACTCGAGACATTCCTTACACAAATCATGATGCCTTCCATATTTTCGACTTTTGTCATAACTCGCGTAAAGGGCCCTTATATTGCGGATCGGGAGATACGTTGCCCCTGACAGACCTAAATTAAGTAGAGGTCTTGTACGGTTTCTCACACTGCTTTTAAAAACATACACAGTCCTACGACAATCATCCAATCCAAATACAACTATACGAACATTCATTTCCTGCTCTACCCTTCTCAGCTATTCAGGCCCCATATTACAGTCGAACTCGATCTTGCAGTCTGCGGCCAGTGTACTGGCACGCTGCACAACCGTCGGCAACCAAATTTTTCTGGCACATGCATTTAGCACAGTAAACATATGAGCTAAGACTACTACTATAGAGCCGCAACTACGCTCGGAGTTTATATGTTGTCTGTATATAGCATGGGTGGCCAAGTTTCCTGGACCCAAGAGCCACATACGACGTTTTTCAGATATACGAGAGCCGCAAAATATTTTTAAAATAATTTAATTATTAAAAACATATACATATAGTTATACTCACATTATTAAATTGCTTAATTACTGCTTGTAGAAGGCTTAGTTTGGGTCTTCATTTTGGCTGTTAATGATTTAAAGTCTGGCTGAGGTGATGTTAAGGCGGTATGAAGAAGCTCAGTCAGGTGTTCGTTAGTGAGGACAGCACGATGTTTTGACTTTACAAACTTCATTACCGAGAAGTGCTTCACAGCAATAAGTTCTCCCAAAAACTGAGATAAGTCGGAAACTGGTTTTCCTGAGGTGACGATACTTTGTCTCTGGTACTTGCTTCCAAAACTCAACTGCAGATAAGCTTTTATGTATCAACTTTAAACCCACGTCCTCCTGTAGCTTCAAAAGTTCTGTTTGTATTGAAGCAGCTTCCGTAACAAACGGTGTGGTAACAGGGCAGCCATCGTTGACGACATCAATCAGGAAAGGATTTACAAGAAATTCGAAGTATAGTTTTAGCTTCTTTAGTTCATCAAACCTGAACTGAAAATCATCAATTAGTCCTTCTAATTTACCTTTGTATTTCTCCAATTTACTATCTTTTATTTCAATATCAGGAAAAGTGTTTGCTCGGTTTTTGAGGTGGGGAAAGTGGTCAAATTTTTTTGTTATTAGATCTTTTTGGAAGAGCTTTATTTTATTCTGGAAACTGAAAACTGTCTGTGTAAGGTCAGAAATGACCTTATCCTTTCCCTAAAGTGCCAAATTTAGATTTTGAAGGTGTTGTATTACATCATTAAAAAACATCAGATCCTGCACCCATTCCTGATCTTCTAGTTGTGGGTATGACTTTACCTTTTCTTTCAAGAAATCAATGATAGGCTCCAACAGTGCAACAAACCTGTTCAGGAGATTACTAGTTGATAACCACCTTAGAATACAGTAGAATGAAAGGTCATCTGGCTTATCTTGAAGATCCAGCTCCTCGATAAAATTTCTAAACGCTCGGTGCGTTTTTGCATTTGAAGGAATGAAATTCACAATTTCTAGAACACATTTCATAACAATGTCATACCTAAAGTACTTGCTTACCAAATGACCAAGGTGAATGAAACAGTGAATAAAGAGACACACAGGATACTTGGGATCGCGTGTCAAGATCCCAACTAGGCCTACATTTTGTTCTACCATAGCTGGTGCTCCATCTGTTGCAACACTGACAAGTTTATTCAGTGGTACTTGAGCATTTGATAGTGCCTCGTCAAGTGCGTTCTTTATGTCAACCCCTCTGGTGGTTTCTCTTAGGGTCATTAAGTCCAAGAGTTCTTCTTTCATATTTCTATCGCCAGTAACATAACGAACAAATATCGCCAGTTGAGGGTTATCTTTAATATATGTGGATTCATCGAGGGCCAAACTGAATGCAACAGAATTCTTCAATTCACTCTGCAACGAGCATGTAATTTCAGCACTGATCTGGGAAATACGTCTCTCTGTAGTGTGGCGGGAAATAGAAATACTTGCTATTTGTTCTCGAAGCTTTGTGTTATCTGGAGCGAGAATTGCAGTAACATTGGCAATATTCTTCTTCACAAATTCTCCACCACTGTACAGTAGTAGGGAAGTTGAGCACGAGCAATATTCCATGACATAACAAAACTAGCTTCAGTAGTTAAGTCAGCTGTCTTACACAATGATGAAAGTACAGTTTGTTGGGCAACTAGGCTAGATTTCAACATTGTTAACTTAGTCTTCCGCAATTCTGATTTGGGAGGAAATTCCCTAATAAAATTTTTATGGTTAGTTTCATCATGACGCTTTAAGTTACTGTGCTTTAAAGTGATTGAGTGCCACGTGGCAGATAAGACACACAGGTTTCCCACCCTTAACAGTAAAGGCAAAGCTCTCCTCCCACTCCTGTTTAAAACTTTTATTTTCTTCTTCATATTTCTTACACTTTGTCTGCTCAGTCATTTTAATCAACTAACTTTCACTTGTATAGCTGAGAAAAATAGCCACTATTTGATCTAAGAAGCCAATTTTAAAACACACTCACTCATTACTACACGCGGCTCGCAGGGTAGCTCGAGGGGTACTGGACACTGGTGAGTAGCGATTGGTGTTAATTACGTAATTATCCCTCTTAGTGCCTGTCACGAAAAAGAAATTGTCGTACGCATGACGCATTTTATTGTGAATTAAATTTTTCCTTGTTTTTTTTCATATTTTTTATTATGTGAAAAAAAATTATATTTGTATTATGAATTTTGTCTTTTATGATAAATACAATAAAAACCAAAATTGCCTCGCGAGCCGCAGTTAACAACCTCGAGAGCCGCATGCGGCTTGCGAGCCGGGGTTTGGTCACCGTTGGTATATAGCCTGAGAATTGAAGTCAAGAGTATAAGGTGTGGCCGTATGTCCTGCAACACGGAATACGTGGTCAATATCCATCGTGAAGTTGTCTATGTTGAATGCGATGCTACTTTGAGAGGCTTGCATTATACGAACCAGAATGTAGTCTATATCCACAGCAGCCAAGCAGCTTTATGGTATTACTACACAAAAATCATCAATATCGCCGTCATCTGACCCGAACCCGAAAGACAGTCGCGTCCTGGCTTCACGTCCCTCACTGTTCTGAAGGGCAAACTCTAAAATACGTTCGAATACACGCCGCAGACCGTGTTCAACGCCGCTGCTATACATGGTTCGCGGGTGTGACGGTACGCACCAGCTCGAATTTTATGCTACTGTCTGCAGAATTAGCTGCTGCTTTGGAAGGTACGGGCGGTATTGAAGAGGAATAAGGGGCACAGTTTTATTTTTAGAAGGAACTAATGTGGGGGCTGTGTCGTAAGACGTAGAGGGTTGGGGCTCTATTACTGTGGGTCTAACAACCGACGCACTCCTTGCGCGCTTTACACCTGACGTGGAAGGCGAATCATCACCTTCGTCATGCCCCCGTTTTCTTCGCAAGTTGTCGCATTGGGGTGCTACAGTTGGAGTTGCTTGGGGATCACTAGCGGGGGTAATGAGGTACTCTGTAGCATTAACAACACTACACTGTCATTGGTATCGCCTGCAATATCTATGATGGGATATGCTGCTGGCACAGTACTTCATCCTCGTCATCATTCATGGTTCTGTGGAAGAAGAAAGAAAATAAGACTGTAGAATATAAGGAGTGTCACTAAACTTTCATTATATTTTGTAAATGTTCCACTTAGGAGTGTGACGTGTTAGAGATGGATTCTGTAGAAAAATTCAGGTTCGCTAGCCCGTCCACATGCATTATATCTGACCCTACAGAATTATATCATCGAAACTCAGTTGATTCGGGGGCCCCTGAAGCATGGGAGCCTGAGGTTTCAGCCTCAATAGCCTCAGTGATAATCCGTCACTGGTACCAAGATGATATTTTGTTCCACAAAGGTGTATATGATGTTAGTTCGTTAAAGGGTAATGAGCACACGGTCATTGTAATTGACGATCTCATGTTAGAAATGGATAAAACGTTTACTGTTCTAAAACCCCGTAAGAGCAGGCTTAAAAGAATGGAAAGCGAATTGTTAGACCTACTAAACAGTGAAAAGTCTCCTGATGAGGAAATAATCTTATACCAAGAAGCTCTGCAGAAATTTCTTCATGAGTACGAAAATTATAAGAATCCGGCAGAGGTCCACATAGTTATTAGGCACAGCGTAGACGACGTTGAGCATGGAGGCATAAGACCTGGGGAGGAGGCTAGAGACGAACAGTCGAAGAACAACGGAGCGACCCCACAACATATCGAGCATGTATTAAAATGCAGTCTCCCACGTACATTGAGGAATAAAGGTTTAAGTCTTTATAATCTATTGAGTGAGGATCCCATTATACAGTGGACTGATACAGGTGAGGTTGAAGTTGAAGGATCAAAGGTACAGGATTCGAACATCATTGACATCGTACACGACTTGATGAGAAAGTGGGATAGGCCCTCACCATCAGGATGGGAACATATTAAAGCAAGACTACAGCAAATAAAAACACTGATAGGTAATCTGAACAGGTTAAAAGACTTGGGCAATCCTCGCATGCACCACAGCTGAACACGCCTTCGCCCCCAGTGTTAACATCTCTGAAGAGGAGGAAGAAGAGACCAACGGCCAGCCCTACCCGAGCGCCTCTAAAATACGCAAATAGCTAACATATTAAGAAGACGTTATATGACATTTCTAGCCCAACCTCCTTCAGTGGCGTTAATAGACTGTACAGAGACGTTTATAATGAGGGAGTATGGAAAAAACATGTTGAGAGGTTTTTGCGGGCACAGGATGCTTATACACTTCATAAGCCGGTGAGAAAAAGGTTTAAAACAGCCACGACAACAGCAGCCTCGGTTGATTCTATTTGGCATGCGGATTTAACCGTGGCCGGACAGATGACTGACGGACATTTGGCCGATGGACATTTGACCGACGGACATTGAGCCGACGGCTGTTTCGCCGAACGGACGATTTGCCGAATGGACTGTCATTAATAAAAAAAACAAATATAATTTAAATCCGAAAATTAGTTGTTAACTTTTATAATTTAAGTCAGGCGTTTGTGCCTTTATAGTTTAAGCTATTCTGAAACGTTTGTTCGTTTGTTGCCTTTTTTAAATCTTAGTAACTTATGTCTTAGGTTTTCGCACTTAAAATTGCAGTCATCCTGGAACTTTTACATTGTTCACTGTTCAGTAACGCACAATGCCTCTTCAATTTATTGATTCAGAGAAAGGCCATAAAAAGTTAGTACACCCCTTGACGAGTGGTTAGGTTAAGTCATGATATTTTCGTTAGTTTACTGTTAAAACATACGAAAATATCACGACTTAACCAAACCAATCGTCATTTTTTTAAATAATATTAGTAATAGTTTCTCTAGACAAATTGTATCTGTAGACAAATTATTGTAGTTAAATTGTATCTGTAGACTAATTGTTGTACATAAATTGTTGTAGACAAATTGTTGGAGATGAATTGTATCTTTAGACAAATTGTTGTAGACAAATTCGCCGGACACCGTCAAAGTGAATTCCATGGTCTAAAACGAAAGTTTTAAATTATACAATATACACCGAAAAAGATATATATATATATATATATATATAAACATTTTATATAGTATTATCGATATAAATTTATTTAAAAAAGGTATCTATGTTTTTACGTCAAGCGTCTATAACTGTCAATTTAACATAATTTAATATTTTAACGAAATAAGTCAATAACATTTAATAATAACCTTTAATAACATGTGTCTGTATTTTGTCATAGAAATATTAATAACAGTCCATTCGGCGAATCGTCCGTTCGGCGAATCGTCCGTTCGGCGAATCGTCCGTTCAGCGAATCGTCCGTTCGGCGAAACGTCCGTCGTCAAAATGTCTGTCGGCAAAACGTCCGTCGGCGAATCGACCGGGTACCGATTTAACAGACATGCAGAGATATTCAGTGTATAATGGAGGATCCCACTACATCCTATTCATAATAGATGTATTCTCTAGGTATTTGTGGCTAGTTCCCCTGAAAAATAAATCACCTGAAACAGTTGCTAGAGCCACCAAAACGTTGATGTTGAAAGAAAACAGGATTCTGCCTATTTTTGTATGGACATGGGGAAAGAATTTATAGGCCGAGATTTTCAGAACATGTTGACAGAGTTTAATATCAGTTATTACACTAGCAATTCCATACATAAGGCATCTTTAGCTGAAAGAGTTAAACGTACCATAAAGGAACGTATGCATCGCTATTTCACACATAAAAACACATACAAATATATACTGTAGACACTCTGGATTCGCTGGCCTCATCCTATAACCGTTCACACCACCGTGCGATTGGAAAAACACCTAACGAAATTTTAGAAAGAGGTACGCCTGCAGAGTGTGAGGTGAAAAAAGATATCCGAAGAGTGCCACCATGCTCTAGGCGCTTCAAAATTAATGATTATGTAAGGTTGTCGTGTTCGGGTAATAAATTCGCGAGGGGCTTTGAACAAGGTTGGACACGTGAGATTTTAATGTTAGGGCTATGAGATCTAAAGACGAGGTGGTGTTGTATTACGTTGAAGATTTGAATGGGGAAGAATTTGCAGGGGGCTTTTATGGCGAGGAGCTATAGAGAGTGTCGTTTAATTTAGGAAAGAAAGTGTTTAAAATTTAAAAAACTTTAGGCAGCTAAGGTTCAGAAAAAGGAAAAATGTACCTGGTGAAATGGCTAGGGTACCCAGAAAGCTTCAACACCTATATAAAAGCTGATGCAATAATGAACTTTAAATAGTATACAACATGGCGCCTAACCACGTACGTCTACATCACACTCCCGTCCTCTTATTCTCTGCCTGTACATCCTAACAACACCCTGGCCAAATTTGTAACAGAACTCCATGGGCCCATTGAATTGGGCCGTGAATCATATGAGGTAGGAATATGCAAATTTCAATTGGCTACCAAATTTTTAAGTATTGATAATAAAGAATCCGTTTTTACGGTTCTTAGGAACCGTAATGAGAATGAAAAGGCCGGAGTAACTCAGGACGAGACCATGCGAGTTGCCCGGAGTGAAGAGGCCCACTACTACACTACAATAGTAACACTAGCACCGGGTCATATGGCATAGCCGAGGATGTTGTGATAGGGCGGGTCATACTATGCATTTTTTTTAAATCAATGGAGAGGGGTGTTCAAATGACAAAGTTTGGTGTATAGAACACAATTCTGAAGAAAATATTTAATTCTGATAACCCTAACCTACATCATTTTGCAGTTGATTATTATTAAGTTGTTGATTATTTTACTATTGTAGTTACCCCAGAATATGTCTTCTCACGTTTTCTATCATGGCTGCTCACGTTATCTCTCATAGAGCATTGTTCTAACTAATTCATATAAACACATAATGTAATTCATATAATAATAATAATATTTAAATACTCAAATAAAAAGGTGTGCCATTCCACTTAATTGTAATTATCATACAGTTTGGTATATGAAATATTTTGACGGTTTTCTGGCGCGCATAAGGCCATTTAGTGTAAGGTATGGCATAGGGCTGAGGCCAACTGCAGCGATAGCAACAGCAGCTCTGATTGACGCAGGAATCATCACAGAAGACAATACAAGTAAAGTGATTGATAAGAGCAAGGTCAAGAGAGCACAGGAGAAGTTGATGAGAGAGCTGGGGGAACAGTTCGAGAAGAAGTGCAGGGAGGAGGGGGGGATCTCTTGCATCCTCTTTGATGGGCGGATTGACCTGACCAATGTGATGATGGAAGTTGAGGGCAGTGACCAATCTTTTCCCGCAAAGATCAAGGAAGAACACTATAGTGTTGTTAGTGAGCCTGGCAGCTACTATCTGTTCCACTTTACCCCAGAGAAAGCAACTAAAGAGGAGTCACATGCGGAGAAGATTGCTAAGGTCCTGTTTGCCTGGCTGAAAGAGAGGGGTTATGATGAGACCTTGTTGGCCATTGGAGGAGACTCAACAAATGTCAACACTGGTGTGAAAGCTGGAGTAATGCGGAAGCTGGAGCTGCACCTGGGGAGAAAGCTGGTCTGGTTGGTGTGCAACCTGCACACTGTTGAACTTCCCCTGCGCCATCTCATTGTTGACCTTGATGGCCCTACTCTGTCAGACAAAAAATTATCCGGGCCAATAGGAAAGCTCCTTGATTCTGCTACAGACTTTGATATCAATCCAAACTTCACCCGAATCTCTGTTGGCCCTCCACTGATCAAGCTTCCTGACAAGGTCATTGAAGATCTCTCAACTGATCAATACTATGGCTATAAAATTGTCTGTGCAGTCAGGGATGGAGTACTTCCTGCAGGGCTGGCTCTGTTAGAGATAGGACCAGTAAACCACAGCCGCTGGCTCACCACAGCGAACAGACTTCTCAGGCTCTGGGTGTCAAAGCACGGACTTAAAGGAAAGAACCTGAAGATTCTGCAATTCATTGTGGAATTCATCATTGGAGTGTATTACCCATGTTGGTTCAATGGGAAGGTCAAGCACTCCTGGATCGAAGGGCCTGGCACATCCTCTTTCAGCTGGACTGCCTCAAGTCCCAGAGAAAGGAGGTGCTGGATATTGTGATGCCAACTGTGAGAAGATCTGCTTGGTATGCCCACAGTGAAGTCATCCTCCAAACACTACTCTGCTCTGAGGATCAGAAGGAGAGGATTGAAGGGGTGGAGAGAATCCAGGCCATCAGGGGAGAGGGGGACCCGGACACTCAGCTGGGGGACTCCTCTGTTAGGAGCAGAAGGACACCTGACATCAATTGTGATGCTTCCAGCATCGGTGACTTGATCAGCTGGTCAGAAGGTGTGTCAGAGCCACCTCTCACCTGCTCTCTAAGCACCTCAGAGGTGAAAAACTTCATCAACACCCCCATGGAGGTGCGCAACTGGCCTTGCCACACACAAAGCATTGAGAGGGTTGTTAAAATGGTGACTGAGGCTTCTGCTAAGTACTTCTCACAGGAAAAGAGGGATGGAGGGATCAGGGCTCAGGAGACCAGCAGGAAGCTGATGTCCAAGTCTGAGTCAAAGCAGGATTTGTGCAACCTGGCAAAGTTCAAGATGTCAGGAGAATGATCTTTGTAATTATATCCAGTGATATACATGCAGTTCACCTATTAATAAATATATGTAAAGTTGATTTGGCCTTGTCAATATAAATGATTTACCTTATATCTTTTAATATATTATAAAGGGGTTCAAAAGGGTAAAATTGGCAATTTAGAAATACAAAATGATGTAGGTTAGAGTTATCCTATCCAAAAAAGAAGCTCATATTTGAATTCCCCATGTAAAAACACATAATTTAGACACCCCTGATGGTAGGATTTCCTTCAGATTCATGTTGTCACCTGAGTACGACCCGCCCTAAATTGTTGTGAGAGACTTAAATGGTAGTTTGAAAAGTTCAAATCTTACGTCTGATTTAGTATACGAAATCGTAAACAAGGATACCCCGGCACATACTCTGACTCTAAAATCAAAGGTTAACAGAAATATTAAAGACAAAGGGCTGTTCAAAATTATAGCCGAGGGCGGATATAGGGCAGCCATCCAAAGAGACACTTTTCACGATTCGCAACATGACTTGTGCAGCTTATTGTATCAGCTGAAATTGGAGAACTTGAACGATGGCTACCCTCCCCCGGACATGTTCTATATTTACAGCAACATCGTGGAACATCAGTTTGTTGGGGATACCCAGGCGCGCCTGCTGCGCATCATCCACATTCCCAATCATAGAGGAAGGAGCGTAAGCATCACATACGACAAGCCTCATTATGTTTTCCATTCGGTGACGGGAGCTTAACGGTGAAACTTCACTTTCGTCGCACTGTGATAGAATGACCCAAAGGCCAATCACAGTCTGTCGAGGGGTGCGATACCAGCGCGGGTGGGATTGGGTCCATTTTTTCAACCATTCTGCGTACGGCTGTCCCTTTGCTGAAGAGTAGTGCCAGATATTTCGGAAGAAAAGCGTTACAATCAGGTCTTAACACTGTAGAAGGCAGTGGCCTGGGTTAAGCCTAAAGAAGCTCTAAAAAAGCACTTAAAGCGTACACGGGACGAAATAATCAAAGATGCAAAGAGGAAAATGCGTGGTGGTGGGAAGAAGAAGAAGCGCCCTGTACGGAAGAAGAGGTTACCAGCACGTGGCATTAAACGTAAAAGGACAAAAAGAAGTGCTCTAAGCGCATGAAAACCATGGTTAACCACTTTTTTAACTGATATAAGCTAAGGACGTTGTTCTCATGAATCATAGGCTGATTACTATTTGTCGAGAGAGGTGCCCCTATTTCTGAAGCACTATGGCACGTTTCATCCATCCATGTAGTTCACAATGTTGTAAATCGGAGCTGGCCCTCTTTGACATGCTCCTAACACAAGTATCTATGGAGAAAAGTGATTTATTACAGTTAACCCGCTAAACACCATTAGCTCGCCGAGTGCTCCGATAGAATTCGTGATTCCAAGCTCAGGCCCTTATTTTATTGACCCAAGTTGTGTGCATATGTATGCTAAACTACGGATAGCCCATACAGATGGAACGGAATGCGAAAAGGATTTCGTTGTGTACGCAGAGACCAACTTTCTACACTCCATATTCAGTCAGTGTAACGTGTATTTACATCAGGTCAACATCTCGGCAGGGTCTGGCTACTACCACCTATGGGCCTACCTGGCAAATACCCTCAACTTTTCAAAGGAAGCGCAGGATACCTTTTTAACTGCTGAAGGTTATTATGAAGCTAAAGATAAAAGTAGTATGAAGGTAAAATTTAAAAATTCTAAAAAGAAAATATATGAATGCTTCGGGCGCCTACACACGGATTTCACATTCCAGTAGAAGCTGCTTGTGAATGGGGTCGATATGAAAATAAAGCCCACCCGTACAAGCCCTGAGATTTGCTTAAATCTGGGTGCTGACCAAGAAGAGAGCTCGAAGCCTGTGGTGATTCATATTATGGAGACATATCTCCGCGTGCGTCGAGTGAAATTAAACTTTAACATAGTTTAATTTCACTCGACGCACGCAGAGATATGTCTTCATAATATGAATCACCACAGGCTTCGAGCTCTCTTCTTGGTCAGCACCCAGATTTAAGCAAATCTCAGGGCTTGTTCTATACGCCACAGTAAAATACCCAATTAATAGAGTCCAACTTAAAATGTATACTGTGCCTTCAGGGCTAACATCGAAGCAGATAGAAAATGTTGCTCTTGGAGCTCTACCTAAAAGGTTACTAATTGGAATGCAGGAGCACGCTTCTGTGAATGGAAAATACAAAAACACCGCATTTAAGTTCGAAAACTTCGGCCTTAAAAGTATAATAACCATGTACGTCAATGGAGTGGCCTTAGATGGGACATTGGAAACGAATTACTCTACAGATGACGAGTTTCCACTTTGTTCGAGAGCGTATAGCAACCTTGGACATATTGCCGGTACTTGTAGCGGCAATTCGTTCAGAGGGTTAATACGTACCCCTTTCACTTCTCCCCGACTTATCTGCGAGTATAAACACACATAAGCCTACAGCAGAGTGGGAACATTTCAGTCAGATTGGAATTCGCCAAGCCGCTAGACGCCCCTATGTATGTAGTAGTTTACCTCGAGTCGCAAGCCCTAATTGAAGTTGACAGGTTTAGGGGTGTAGTCACAGACTTTTAAAAATGGACATGAATACACTCCAGAGAGGATGAAGAGTGATCGATTCACACGCACCAAATTCATCGACGTGTTTGCAAAGAATGAAACGTTGAAATTACCAACTACGAGAGACTGCGACGCACTTATTCTAATTACGGATGTTAGTGGTGGAGAAGAGATTCATTGGATAGCCGCTTCTTTTAAAAATAGGGAGTGAATGTACTATTTTAATTCACTGGGCGAACATGCATGGAATGATGCTATTATTGTAAAATTTCTAGAACAACTGCAAATTTCCCAAATAGTGTGGAATCCTTACCGATTCCAGAGTCGTTACAGCAACATCTGTGGCATGTACAGCTTGCACTTCTCATGCATATGGCTCGTGGCGGAAGTTTTACAAATTTTAAAAAATTATTCGACTTGTGTAACACTGAGTAGAATGACGAACTGGAATGCATTCAGATAAAAAACGGTTCTCATTTGTATACACGCGATGTATTGTGTGATGTTTTATATATATATATAAAATTGTAACTTGATCAGTTATTTATTTTAATTTGTAACAATATGCGCAGTATAGCTTTTATTATTATATTGTATAAATTTATAAAATGTGTCCCTAATACTAATAATTTGTGTAATGCTTAAGGACGGGGATCATGTTCTGTAACTATTTTAAAATGTGGTAGATGTTAATACTGTAACTAGTTTATAAAATGTATCCCCTAATAATAATAATTTGTGTAACATATAAGGACGGAGATTATGTTCTGTAACTTATTTAAAATGTATTGGCTGTTAATTCTGTAACTAAATTAAGTTACATATATATATATATATATATATATATATATTAGGGTGCTATTAAAAACTGAAAGTGTGAATTTCGGGTCACGGAACCCCGCAAATGATGAGGTTCCGGGAGCAAATAAAGCACATGATTGTTTTGGAAAATCATCAAGTATTTAGAGGTTGCCCAAAGACCCCAAAGTTTTACCCATATGCTCATTTATTTATGCGCCCTTTTAAGTCACTTCTAGTGTTTATTAACCCATTGATACACAGCGTCCCCAAAATTAGAAATTGCATTTGTCAATTGCGTTCTGATAATCCATATTTCTTTACTTCAGTATACCAACAAATGAATTTTCTTTAATTCTAAATCGTTTTCTCTTAATTACTCACGTCTTTTATGCATTTACGTAATGGTGGCCAAGAAGCATCACAGTTCTCATAACGGTAAGTGTTATTTAAATAATTCATATATTTCAAACGTTTTTTTTACTTAGCACTGTAATGGATGGTATTATGAATTGTTTGTAAGTATAATGACTTGTTTTACCGGCAATATTTTTGTTTCCAAAAATAGTTATAAGGTTTAATTTTTATGCGTATAAAATTTTGGACGCTCTCTGCTTCAGCGTATTGCAATCATCTTTTTTCGCATCGTCTGAGTGAAGTAGTGTAGTGTACCGTAGATTATTTTAAATTTATATATGGATTGGATATACTGTAAATGGTTATGTATGCATGATTTCGCAAAATTATTATAATTTTAATACATATTGTGTTCATGGGTTATCAGCCAATCATTGTTTGAACACAGATTACGGTTACAAAGAGGGTGGCTTATTTCTACACATTTTCCTGAGGTACTTTATCCATGAATGGGTTAAATTAACTTACCAATTTCACTGTTTTGTCTTATTCACAGATAACTGGTGAACGATGGCGGCATGTACAAGATCGAAGAAATCAATCTGGCTTGTGGGGTCATCAAGTCCTACTATTGCCGGTCAGCAATTACCTTCAAGAGGTGATGTATTGAAGTACCTTTTCCATCTCCACAATGAAGAGAAGAAATCCTTAGCTGAGAGTGTGTCCTCGACATCACAAGCCATCATTGAAATCTGGGTGACAGAAGGTTTACCGACGAAACATCCGCACGACGTCAAGAAGCACGTCCGGAAATGCATGACGAATGGCAGGGTTTGAAGAAGAGAATTTCGCGGAAAACGAAGACCAATTTGGACAACCAGGCTGCGTTCAGGTCAAGCTTGAACAACCTTTTCGACATTGGTCACCAAAATGCCCTAAATCTTATCAAAATTCAGGAGGACAAGGACTTCCTACTTGCTCAAAGGGAGGAGGGTCGGAGAGGAAGGATTGGAAATGTCGACAAGAAGATTGCCAAAAAAGTCGCAAGGGCCCAAGAAAGAACTGCTCAGGAATTGAAGCGGAAAGACAGGCATGTGCAGGAAATGGAAGAAATCTCTGCTACCGTTGTTATGGAGACCTCATCGTCAGCGTCATCAAGTGAAGAAACAAGTCCCGAAAGAAAGTCAGTTACATCGTCGGCTCCAAAACATCGCCGTGGGACGACGGCAATCAGTTCGGAGGTCGCTGCGGCATTGGACCGCACGCGGATGAGCGACAGGGCAGCTGCTCGTGTTCTCATCCCCTTTGGCATGCAAATGGGTCAGGACATAAGTGAGATGTGCCTCAGTCCAAGTGCTATTCGGGCCAGCAGATCCAGGTACAGATCAGCCCACGAAGCAGAGGTGAGAGCTTCCTACAAGCCTGAATGCCCTCTTGTTCTTCACTGGGATGGAAAACTTATGGCAGACTTAATGGGAAGAGACAAAATCGACCGTTTAGCCATCTTAGTTACCGAGGATGGGATGAGCAAGATTCTAGCCATCCCCAAACTCCCAGACTCCAAGGCAGAAAGGACAGCAATCGTCATCATCGAAACCATCGAAAACTGGGATCTTGGCCAGAAGATCAAAGCTCTTTGCTTTGACACGACAGCCACCAACACCGGCATCCATGGAGGAGTGTGTGTGCGAGTAGAGCAGGCTCTCGGGCGTGAAATGATTTACGTTGCGTGTCGACATCACGTGCTGGAACTGCTGCTTGAAGCAGTATTTTCTTTCCTTGTTGGAGACCTTTCCAAAGGACCTGAGATTACGATTTTCCAGAGCTTCCGTAATGTTTGGCCGCAACTGAAATTGAATGAATACTCCACTGCCGCGGACGAAGAGGACACGGCTGCAGTGATCAGTCCCTGGGCCGAGAAGATGATTCATGAAGCAAATGACCTTCTGAAAGTGAAGCATCCCAGAGATGACTACAAAGAGCTTCTTGAACTTGTAGTCATTTTCTTGGGAGGAGTACCTCACGGACGTCGGAGTCCTGTGTTCATGGCTCTAGGGGCTTTGCACCGAGCACGGTGGATGGCGCGTGGAATTTACTCTTTCAAGATTTGGATGTTCAGATACCAGTTCACGATGCACATGAACCAATGTCCTTCAACATCTCGTGTAGCAAGTAGCAGTGACCGCCTGATTTCTGGGTTGCGGGACTTCTGTCTCTTCGTTGCTCAAGATTACGTCCTTCCGTGGTTTTCAGCAAGAGCAGCAGCAAGCGCTCCACGAAGCGACTTAGCCCTCCTTCAAAAGTTGCAAAACACCAACGCCGCTGGGTCCAAGAGTTTTAATCGGCATCTCTGGTACCTCAATGAGGTAAACGTGGGCCTTGCACTATTCGATCCTGCAGTCGATGATGATGAGAAGCGGAAAATGGTAGAGAATATGAATTCCGTTGAAGGGTCAGAAGCTCCCCCCCGACGAGTCTGGATTCCAGATCCAAGAGGAAACACCCTGGCAGACTTTTGCTCTTCCAATACCTACAATCTGTTCACCCTTCTAGATCTTCCGGTCGATTTCCTGCAAGAGGATCCATCAAACTGGGAAAACAACACCAGCTTTGGTTCAGCAAAGATCAGGGTGGATTCCTTAAATGTAGTGAATGATGCAGCAGAGCGAGGCATAGCATTGATTCAAGAATTCACGAAGGCTGGAAGGACTCGGAACGAAGAGCAGATGCAGTTCATGATTCAAATCGTCGAAGAACATCGTAAAGTCTTGCCGACAGCCTCCAAAGCCACTTTGATGAAAAAATGAACGCCAACACTCGAGGTGTCATGTACTTTAATCGTTAATTATAAATTTAGTGAATATACTCACACGATATATTTGTTCTGAATACTTATTGGAGATGTATATTGGAGATGCAATTTATCATTTAAACAGGGAATTAAAATTTCCATTGCCCTATAAATTGAAAATACCTATCAGCTGTGGGCAACCTCTAAATGTTGTTGGATTACAAAGAAATTTTGCCTGTTCTGTTTTCTCATGTATCCTCACAAAATAAAGGGTTCCGCTCCCTTGCATTTTCATTTCGCATTTTTCACCATATACAATAAACACACCCTAATATATATATATAATGTATAAAACGAGATTATTGTCACTCCTATTTGTATATAAGCGAAAAATATAAACGAAATTATGTATTAGTTATAAAATACATGGCTGAAAATACATGGCTTATTCTTACCCGACACACACGAAAAAAGAAAAACTCACATTGTTTCCTCGATGATAATGCATTCGCTCTTCGTCTGCAGGTCATAGGACCGAATGTCCTTTATAACTTCTCGCCCTGTGTTCAAATCATCGTCGCCGAGTTGAATTTCTTCAAAGCTATTACGAAATGTTTTTGCCATACGATCCAGCTCCCCCCAGCTCTTTTAAGAGAGAAAGAAAGGGCGATTGTGAAGAGAAATTTTTAATTTATTTTTATATGCACAATTAAGTTCATATATTTTTTGAAGAAAGTTTCCATGCCTCTGAATTATGATATAAATTAATGTGTAAAATCGGGAAATGTTCACAATATTTTATGGGTACATTCATGCAAGAACGCATGCTTTAAAAAGTAGAAATTTTGAATGGCCTTTTAAGAGAAAAAAAGATGAGCAGTATTGCACTTCAAATTGAGTTTACGTATAAGCATTCTACTCCTTTATTCGTTTTAACACCCTTGTTTAAAATTGTACAGTGCCTCAGACCTGCAGCAGAAACTACGCTTCAAAGGGAAAAATAAACTACAGAAATGGGTTCTGATAGCCTACAGTTTTAAAGAGGTTCCTATACTGACGCGGTTTCTTGAATGATATATGTAAGACCGAATTAAACGATAAGATGAAATACATATGCTATATATATATATATATATATATATATATATATATATATCAGGGGCGACGCCAGACTTTTCACATAGGTCAGGCACAAGCATTATTGGCTTGATATGACTTCGATAGAATTCATATTAATGAATATGTAAATTTTGTTTTTTAAATAATTTTGCTTTTGTTTTCAAAAATTACTTAAAGCCTACTAAATCAATAAATTGTTTAATAATTATAATAACTTGTGTTTTATTATGTCCTTAGAGAATGTCTTCATCATATTTAATCTACCATGAGTCATTTATACATAAACTCCAACCTCCTCGGTTTCAATGCAAATTCTCGATCCTTATGACCTTGTCATGTAGAATCTTTTGCCTCTCCAGGGAAACCACAATTTCTTTCTCTATTGTAATTCTTGCTAAACATACTAGTCTTCCCTGACCAGTTCTGTTCCTTAGATACGTCTTAATTCGATTTAATGTTGAAAAACTTCTCTCTGTGGATCCACTGCTCACTGGTTTTGTTAAAATCAATCTAAACAGTTTTGCAGATTCGCTAAAAGCTTTTTCTAAATCTAAGTCATTGCATAATTTTAGCAGTTCTTTGACATTTTTGCAGGCAGTAAAATCAGGATCTTTATAAATGTACTTCAATGTAAATGGGTATATAAGGTCGAGTAAAAAAAGAAAAAACACACACACCCAAAAAGCACAAAATAAAAAAATTCAAATGCATTGAAACGAATACGACACGGTCCCTGAGGTAACTGACAAGGAGGAAAGCCGTGCGCAATTCATAGTTGCCACATATCTCTATTTTCACTCAAACAGCTTTCTGAGGATGAGATTTGGCATCCAGCGTAATGTTAGGCACTTAGAAATATGCCTGACTTGCAAACTGAAAAACTCGCTTTTCTCTTCTTTGAAAAAATAGATTGACAAAATTATATACTTATCTGATTGTTTTGACAAATGCTATACTAATGTTGATTTTAAATTACATTAAATTTCGTAAAAGTTTCATTTTTTCATAAGTGTGATGCAAGGCATCGGAAATGATGCCTGACCTGGCTTTGTGGCTTAATGCGCTTGGTCGCTCAGGCGTCATAAAACAAGTCTGACTTTGCCCAAATAAGCAGCGTATGGAGAGAAGGTAAAAATGCGGCATTCTAAAATTTATATTGCTCTAATAAAGTGACCATAATAAATAGATCTTTGAAATACACAAATTTAAATTTTACATGATGACCAGGAAATTAAATTTATTTTTCTTTTAAAGTTAGGTCAGGCTGAGCCTGACCTGCCTGACCCCCGCCGTCGCCTCTGATATATATATATATATATATATATATAGAGAGAGAGAGAGAGAGAGAGAGAGAGAGAGAGCGAGAAGCATTTAGTTTAAAATCGCATTTCATAGGAAAATAAACTATGGACCGAACTGTGACTTCTTTAAAATATCTAATTTATGCATCAAATATAATCAGTGTTCATTCTTATCATGTTTACCTAAGTAATTTTGGAGGCTACGATCTAAAATGAAAGCTGTGATACACCTTAGGCCTACAGACGACTGAACAGTGATTACTGTCCCCTTTTACCGCGCATTAAACAGGAACTCTTTAACATATTTTCTGTCTTAACACACATTATGCCTTTTAAGCATAAAAATATTCAATCAACCCTGTGTTAGCACTAGAATATTTATTTATATAAAAAAGCATGGGTTGAAATACGATATAATTTTCTACTTACATTTCGTGTGTGCGACAGTCCATTGTCTCAGCCTGTAGAGCTTCACAAATGTTGGTCAGATCTTGCGATGAAAATAATTCTCCCCTGTCAACAGCTATGAAGAGTAGCCTAGACGCCTCAGCGCTGTAGAACATCAGAATACAATCACTCAACCGTATATATATATATATATATATATATATATATATATATATATATACATATATATACACAGTATATATATATATATATATATACACAGTATATATATATATATATATATATATATATATAAATAAATGACTTTGTGTCTATATTCAATTCACTTCGCGATTGTAACTCACAAACCATCTCCAGCCACGTATACATCTGGTGATAGATTTAGGATTCACTGCCTGTATTCGATTTCATTTCGGTTAACAAAGCGAGAATGTTCACTGGAAAAATAACAACTAACATGATCTTGAAATGAAAGTGGCCCCCTTTATATGTTGGGGGCCTTGCTCCATTTCGAGTGACGCTTGCGTGTACTCAAAAGACCAATCGTCAACTCGCAGGCTTTCTGATTGGGCAGTGACGCCTCTGTGGGGCGTGGTTTCGCCAAAATTAGTTTATACATCCCGCAGATTTTTTTAGAATTTATTAAGTGGACGCTCAACATAATTAACTTAATTAAATTTTTAGCACTATTAAAATTTATTATTATTATTATTATTATTATGAGTAGTAGTAGTAGTAGTAGTAGTAGCAGTAGTAGAAGTAGTAGTAGTAGTAGTAGTAATATTTTAACCCTTTACAGGCCTACGTTCCAGTTTGGGTTATACATTGTAATTGATATGAATTAGCTGCAGTTGTACATTTTCATAATTCACCACTTTATATGAGTTAATTAATGTATAATTAACTAACTCAATTCATATTTTGTAGATGCTTTGAATTCATACTGCTTTTTTTAATATAGTTTTTGCCCTTTTTAAGATATTCAAATAAATAATTCGCACATTCATGTCAGTATACTAAACTGACAATAAACATTATAAACATTCTATGAGAATCATTAGTTCATGCATAATGAGAATAAAATACATTGTCAATCATGGTTCTGAAGTTTTACTCTATCTGCGCCATACATTCCGACATTATAGCGTAATTATATATATATATATATATATATTAGGGTGGAGCGAAAATATGAATTTTAGAATCTCAATTTGGAATACATAGGAAAAGTTGTAAATTACGCTAATTTAAATGTCCACCAAATTTGAACTACCTGCTGTTTCAGTAATAGAAAATGAGGATACCTCCCTCGCAATTGACAGGAGTAAAATTAGAAGAGAAAGGACGAAAATACGGCGTAAAATGCAACAAGAAAATGAGGAACACTTAAAAGCTCTATATTTTGATGGAAGAAAAGATAAAACTAAATGTCATATCAAGCAAGGCAAAAAATATTATTACAAATCGGGCATTGAAGAACACATAACCTTAGTAAGAAAACCAGGGTTTTGCTATGTTGGTCATATTGCACCTGTCTCTGGTACTGTTCATGGATGTGATAGAACTCCTGTAAACACGGGAAGGCATAATGGAATTATTAGCCTCTTAGAATTGGCATTAGGTAGACCTTTGCAGTGGCTAATATGTCAATTGCACGCTAACGAACTTCCACTTCGCCACTTTTATATCACATTGATGGGAGCACAACAGGACCTGATACCTTCTCTGGTACAATTGGCAAAGCACTGAAAAATTGTGAACAACATCCAGTTGCAGGGTTTGATAAAATTTAAGCTGATATACCATACATAGCAAATGAAGACTTAAGTATGGACAAAAAGTATTGGCTTGAAATCTGTAAAGCTGCGTGCTCAGGTAAATGTTCTCAGGAATTGTGTGCAAAAAATCCAGGAACTTTATCTCATGCAAGGTGGATAACTACAGCAAATCGAATTCTACGCTTATACATTGCTAAAGATAAACCATCAGAGAACTTTCGTGCAATAGCAACATTTGTAATGAAAGTTTATACTCCAATGTGGTTTACCATTAAATCAAAATCTTCATGCACAGAAGGAGGAAGACATGTCTGGGAAACCATTTCAAGATCAAGATACCTTACACTTGAGCTGAGAAACGTTGTGGATTCTTCAAAACAACGCAACGCTTATTTCGCTCACCCAGAGAACCTATTGCTCTCCATGATCACCGATGATCAGGAGCACATCAGAGAGAAGGCAATTCGAAGAATTACGCTTACAAGAAGCAAAACACAAAAGGAAATCCGAAAGTTTACAATACTAAGGCTGAACTTTGGAACAAAAGAATACATTGATCTTATTAACTGGAAAAAAGAAGGGCGATTAAGTCCTCCACTTTTGCAGCAATTAACAGAGAAGGAATTGAGAGAGCTCGCTTCCAAACAGTCAGATTTTGGAAGCATACTTGGGATGCCATGTCACACACAGGCCGTAGAAAGATGTGTTAAGGTAGTAACAGAAGCAGCAGCTACAGTGTGTGGAAAAGAACGAAGAGATGGATTCATTCGTGTGAGATTGGAATCAAGAAACATAATGCCGTTTTTCAATACTAAATCATAGCATAGTTCCATAAGCAGGAAAAGAAATAAGACTTAGACAAAAGTCCATAAGTCTATCTTGTATATATATATATATATATATATATATATATATATATTATAATATATATATATATATATATATATTACATACAAAGTAGCGGAATGCTGCAGAAATGTTCAAATTAGGAAGTGATCTTTTGCCCTCGCTGGGGACCCTGAACAATTAAGTCAAGGGACATCAAATTTTGAGTGAATATTGACAGTAACCCGTTGACAACTTCTGCAGGAATTCCAATTCGATATTTGGAAAAAAATGTTTTTTATCCATTTTCACTCCACCCTAGTGTATATATATATATATATATATATATATATATATATATATATTATATATATATATATATATATATATATAATATATATATATATATATACAAGATAGAGAAAGAGTTAGTAATAATAATAACAATAACAAATAGTAGTAATAATGTTAGAGAGAGAGAGAGAGAGAAAGAGAGATGTTTAAGAAAGAAATTTATTTGAAATCATATTTTGAGCTTTGTATTTTTAGATAAATCATGAAAAATGTTTTTAATGTAGACGGATGAGCGAAATTACCTTTCATAGTGAAGTTAGATAAAGAAATTTTGGGAGCCTAAAATCCATGGTGAACCACAATATGATATTATCTAAGAGCTGGAAAGACTTCAAAATGGACAAATCATGTTTAAAAGAATAAACTGTAGTAATGGTTTATTATCTTACCGTGATAATATATATATATATATATATTACAATTATACAGTGTGTGTGTGTGTGTGTATAGGTGTGTGTGTGGTTTATCGAGATTTACTTTAACTGAAAACATGAATTGTCGTACTTTACGTAAGTTATTAAGGTAAAAATAATAATAATTATAATAATAATAATAGTAGTAATAATAATAATAATAATAATAATAATAATAATAATAAATATTCTAAGGGATGTTTTTTTTTAGGTATAGCGATGCTAGTTTATATATGTGTAAATAACTGTGTACACCAAATACGGCTGGCTGTGATGTGAATGGCTGCCTTGTGTTTAGGCAACCCACACACTCACACCAATAAAATACTTTTGTGATGTCAACAGCCAGGCTAGGTTACAGAAGCTTTTCTATACACACCCACATACATTATATATACATATATAATTTTTTTTTGTGAAGGGGGATTCAAAAGCACTCGCATCATGTTGCGTGAAATGTTGCAACAGGCAAGAGGGTTCATATACATATATATAAAAGAAGCTTTTCTATACACACCCACATACATTATATGTACATATATAATTTTTTTTTGGTGAAGGGGAGTTGAAAAGCACTCGCATCATGTTGCATGTAATGTTGCAACAGGCAACGTGTTAAGTTGCATTCAACCAATGTCTTAGCTGGGAGATAGTAAATTGAACATGCTGATAATGTTTAACACGTGTTGTTGCATTACATGTAATGTGTTACAGTGTTTATTCATTGAAATGTCAGTTAAATAGAGGATTACAGGCTCGCCGATATCATAAACACTGTCATCACGTAATATGGTTTTATTTATAGAATATACCAAACCATTGTTTTATTCACATCATTGACATTCCCCTTGTTAATATATATATCCCCTTCTTCAATTTATATTTAATTATTCATTTCTGTTTCCTTACTAATATGTGTCGAGACCGACCGGAAATTCCTTTCTTCGCCGTTCTCAAACATCATGGAATCAAAGCAAAGGCTATAAAACTCAAACACATGGGCATGAAACAGGCCGACGGAGGAAACATAGATTTTGTGGTATTTCCCGAAATGCCCACCAGAGGACGTCACCAAGGACTATGAAAAAGCGAGTTATTTCTGAAACCACACTCACTTGCCATTCTCTCGTTTTTGTCGTCACAGCTCGCCCTCGGCTCCTTCCTCAGTAACACCACTCGTCACGCCACCCGCCCTCCAGCCTTCGCCGGAGAGCGGCCCGCCGTTTCTTCAAGGCTCCGGTCCAGTAGGGCCCTCTACAATTTCATCCAGCAAAAAACAACATCACTGTTGCAGGACTTCCGCTGGCCCCCTTTTCATCAAGTCTCAACCGGCCCTCAACACTCATCCTCGAGCCGGTGAGGCCAGTCCGCCTTCAGATCCATCTACATTGAAGCCCAGGTCCTGTAAACCTTCTCAGAGGCCACAAGCCTACGTTTGTCTTCATGTTAAGCAACTCCCACGTAGCCTACATAGTGTAACCTCAGCCTAACGAATACGCTATCTTCAAAGTATTCCCAAACAACCAGTTAACTCACTCTCCCATTACGACTGCGGTAGGCCTGTTCAATTATTTTACCGTATTCAATTATCTTACAGTATTTGTATTCATTTGTTTATTTGCTTATTTATGTATTTATTAGAGTTGCACCGATACCAATTTTTTTGCCGATACCGATACCCGATACCGATACCTACTTTCAAGCCGATCTCGATACCCGATACCTGATACCGATAACCGATACTTTTTAAAATGAAAATTTAAATTTGATATAGAAAATTGATAATCAAAGAAATTTTGACTGACATAAATATCGTGATGCTGATTCTTTAATAAGTTAATATTGATGGATGTTTCATATCTTCATTATTTATTACAGACAAAATGAGGCAAGATAAGTAACTTATAGGATATGAACCATTATGATATGAATAGGGGGCTAAGCCCCAATTTGATCCACCGGGCCACCCTCTTTCCTTTTATTTAAACAAGTTACAATGTAGTACACTGACTGATAATTGCAATGATTATAATATTTTATTCCAGTTATAATGAAATTGAAAAGGTATATAAGATACATCACATAAGGCAAAAAATTAAATTCTCGGTACTAAAACAAAAAAGACAAAAAATTATTAATTAAGCCAAAAAGTAATAAAGACAAAAAATAATAAGTAATAAAAATCCTCCAATAAAATTAGATTTGAAATTAAAACAATATTCACTTTTTCAACCGACCAACAACTGCGAACTGATTCTTGAAGTTGAAGTGAATTTGTTTCATGAAATCATGATATACAATTGCACACTTAATATTTGAAGTTAAAAATACTAAGACTGAAGTTCAGGAGCATCAGTTGTTCTCCTGTATTGGGAGCTCGTCTGTTTCTCTTGGGATTGTATGTTACACCAATGCTAAAGAGCCATTCACTCTCATTTGAAGAAGGAGGGGCTGATAAATATTTCTTAGCTAGGTGACACAAATTTGGGAAAAGTTTGCTGTTGATCTTCCATCATTCCAATGAACTTCTCTGAATTGAATCAGTTGTTCCGCTCTCTTGAGGGGTTGTTTCGTCAGTGGTGCGATCAGAATCACCATAGTTGGCTTCATTACTCTTGCTGGCTATAAGTTGATCATAACAACTGTCAAAACCAAAGTCTTCCGTGTCTTGATCTTTACTTGCTTGATCAACTTCGATGGTGTAGTGATCAGGGGACTCTTCACTTGCGCTCTCATGATCATTCTTCTGTTACTTGAGTACTTCTACTATGCCTGCTAATGTAGATGAAAGGTTGCTGAGGTGAGTTTTGGAGCTGGTTTCAGTCTTCTTTTCAAAGAAAGCATCTTTGAATCTAGGGTCCAAGAATGTAGAAAATATCATGTTGTTGTCATCCTTATATTTCATGAACCGCTGGGAACAGGAATTTTTGAGGGCTGTAATTGTTCTTCCCAGGTGACCAAATCCTCCCTCAGTTCTTGCCAGGGCCGGATTAAGACCTTTAGAGGCCCTAAGCACTTAAAAGATTTTGGTGCCCCATATATATGTAATTCAAAATATAAACAAAAATAAACCATAAAATAAAATTTTATTTTTTGAAATGAAACAAAACTTACAGTAAGATGGAAAATAATGTTTATTTTTGTATACTTCCACTTCATTTATATTTGAAAAGTTTTCTCCTACTTTTTTTAATTGCAAAGTCTTTGATCAGATCCTCAAAACTAATCTTACGTAACACATCTGCTTCTATACTTAGTAGAGATAAGGCATCCAGCCTGCCTTGTTGCATAGTTGTTCTGTTGGTATTTTTAATATACTTCAACTGAGAAAATGAACGCTCAGCTGAGCAATTTGTGACCATTAATGTTAAAAATATACGAAAGGCAATTTCTACATTTGGGAAGGCACACTCAATATTGTCTTCTACAATTATTTTATAAAGTTCAGCATGACTGAATCTTGTTTTTACATTTTTTTTTGCACTGAACTTATGGCACACATATGAGTGAAACTGCTGAAGCTCAGCAGAGAAATTAGTGTTCAAGTCCTCTGGGTAAGCATCAATCATCTTTTTACTTTACAACCCTGAGAATACCTTTCAATTTCAGTAGATGATGAAGTGGCGACATTATGTGGCACATCACTTAGAAAAGAAAATCTCTCTGCTATTTCTTTGTATATCTCTCCTCTTCTTCTCATCTCAGATTCAAGTTTGTCAACAATTGTGTAAAAGGTGGTGATAAGAAATTTATCTCTGGCATTCAGATATACTTCTGGTGCATCTCCGTCATTGGGTACCTTCTTTCTGATACGTTTGCGAGTTTGAGCTGCCTTGTAATCAACATCTGGTAGCATTTCCTTTGTAGCTGCTTCATATCTTTCAAATTCATCTCGTGAAGTGCACAGTTGGTCAGCTAATGATCCATACAGATCTGCACATATTTTTAAGTTCACATCCTTATTCTGTAGAACTTTGCTTACTCTATGAAAATTTTGCAAAATCTCATCCCAAAAATTCAACATAAAAACGAATTCTAGCTCTTGCATCTTATTTGCAATATTATTTGCTTCTCTTCTAGTGTCTCCCTTTTGTGACTGGTCTTCAGCTATACATTCTAACGCTTCTAAAATTTTAAGGAAAGATTTCAAAATTGCTGCTGTTGCCATAGCATGTGCCTCCCATCTGGTATCAGAGAGGGATTTTAAGACACTTTCATTTCCAATACAACCTTTAAGAATTTCCCACCTGCTGGTTGAGGCTAAAAAAAAGGTATAGAGCAACTGCACTGTAGAGAAGAAATTAACCGCCTCTTGACAGCAGTCAACAGCACTTCGGCCTACCAGATTTAGTGAATGGGCTGCACAGGGCACATATATAGCAAACTTGTTTGTTTCTAAAATTTTTTGCTGCATCCCCTTATAACGCCCAGACATGTTGGCAGCGTTGTCGTAAGATTGACCCCTACATTTTGAAAAGTTTAGCTTACAAACTTCACGTAAGTACTGCAACACCTGATTTGCCATTTCCTCACCAGTATGGCTTTTCATTTTCAGAAAGGTTAAAAAGCGTTCAATAGGCTGTCCATCTTTTAAGTACCTAAGTACAACACTTAACTGATCGATATGTGATAGATCTGGTGTTGAATCAACTGACAAACTAAAATAACCAGAAGATTTTACTTCGTCAACAATGAGTGCGTGGACCTTTTGAGCCATTAGTTGAATGAGTTCCTCACAGGTGGTTTTGGACAGGTAAGAAGGATTTCCTTTGCCAGAATTTCCATATTTCAAAATGTGACCTGCTAAAAATGGATCAAACCGGCTTATGAGCTCAAGCAGCCCTAAAAAATTCCCATTCTGCAATGATCCAAATCTTTCTTCTGTTCCTCGAAAAGACAAGCCACGTTCAGCTAACGTACAAATAACAGCTATGACACGCCTCAAGACATGTTCCCAGTAATCACACTCTTCCTGAATTTGTTTTTCCAACTGTTGTCCCAACCCCGCACCTTGTCTGCGAGTTAAGTATGTTAGCATAGAGTCTCGGTGAGTAGTGCTTTTTTCATGATGATCAATTACAATAGTATTTCGCCAGTCACTGAACCCTTCTCTTATAACAAAATGTGAGACATTTTTAGGAGCAAACAGTTTACAAACATAACAGTAAACTGATCCTGTTGATGGTGAATACAATAACCACTCTCTCTTGTATTTCTCACCATTGGCTTTTGTCCCAACGAAAAGTTTTTGTGAACAGTATCTTGCTGGTTTGCCACTACTGAAATGCCGGTAAGACTTGTCAAATGGCCCATTGTGGTGTTGACAGTCACTGGGTCCACAAGCAATCCAATAAGCCACATCATCAGCAGAGAAATCAAGCCACAACCCTGGATCTTTTGCTATATTTACTTCATCTTCTGCAGACTGATTAATTTCACCACCATCACCATGGTCCACTAAACTTTCATTTTCAGCAATTATTTCAACCCCAGAATGTCTTGTAAAGCAACTTGAATCAACATTTGCAGTAGAGGTATCAAGAGAATTTACAGGCAAAGTGAGATCAGTAGTGAGACATGTGGTAGATGAACCTGCTTGTGACACCTCGGTGATTCCAACGTCATCATATTTTGATTTTGAAGTGATCAAAGTGGTATTTGTGTCCACTTCTGATGACGGAGATTGGTTTTGATTCAGAATCGGTATATCATGTTGACGTTGTGGTCGTGGAACTTGTGTGAAGAAATCAGTCAGCTTTGCAGTCTTGGACTCTAAATCCAAAGTCTTCTCTTGTTTCTCTTTTGATAGTTTTCGCTTTTGTGCACCACTTAACTGAACACGTTTCATCTTGGTTCTTGGGGTCTGTAAAATACAGAAATAAAAAGAATATTTTATTTGTATATTATGTGGCAATCAACACAGTTACACATATCACAATCTTGGCTTTGTTCTTTTATTCTCAGAAAGACAAAATGGGAACCGTACACAACCAAAGTGGCAATTTAAATATAAGTGGCAATTAAATATAACTCAACCGAAATATCAACTCGAAATGTTGAATACAAATCAAATCGAAAGAAAGAACCAAAAGAAGGAACCGAAAGAAGGAACCGAAACCTATAAAATAAAAATACTTAACATTAGAATTAATAATACGCAATCTATAAAAATATCAATATTAACATTTCACTATTAACGAGCCACATTTTATATTTACATTTATTTATTTATTTAAAACACAATATTTAATTATAGGAAATATGAACATTTGCTTAGGGCCTAAATTGTCCTAACTACGTTTGATGTTATATATACATTACAAATTATTCACTCTGGTTATTACAATCTAAATTCTTTTATACTGTTATGACAATAGATAAATAAATTATAAAATAAAGATACGTGTATGATAAAATATTGTTATATATACAAATAAAGTACACTTCATAGACTTACCCTAGAGAAGAAGAGAGAGCAACAGATAAACTTCTTCAACGCTAATTAACTTAGGTCAGTATATCTTATTATTATAATGGCCGTGATAAACATCACTTGATACAACAGCAATATAGAGAGTTTATAGTTTCTTTTATTTTAATATTAATTTATATTACAATTCTATAAACCTAAATCTTTCTGTAAAACAATACCAAATGATTATGTAAAATATATATTTAATATTATGCACAAATCACACTGCGAAAAATGCTCTGTATGAATTGGTCCACAATTAACCCACCCCTTATATCTCCAGTCTAACTATAGAGTAGATCAAGTCTAGCCTAGAGGGGTCAGCCTAGAGATTCCGGAAATGGTCCAGAGCGGGCAGATAAATTGAGGTCCACAGTAGGATTCCTCACAAGATTAGGTTAGGGCAATCTACCTTCACCTTTGTTAAGCTATGAGTTGATGCTGGGTCTTAGGCCACAATGTAGGCCTAACTTGTCTGACCCAGCTTAATTTAATGTGATTAACTTACTGGTGTAAAAACTCAATTAGTCACTTACTTTTAGTTATTGGAGTCTCTCCCTTCTCCGGTTGTGTAATTGTCGAGAGCGTACTTGCTGGTACGACCTCTCGCCCCGTTCTTCGTTTTCGTTCTCCCTTTGTTCTCCTCTTCGCGGGGCTTCTTGCACCAGCGTTGTCTTGGTTTTTTCCTCGGTTGGTTGAGCGGTAATGTATCTATTACCGAGCACGCTCCTCCCACACAGTATATAAATACTAGTGTGGAGAATAACTCTGGTGAGCAACCAATTGGTTTCATCCACCCAGTTATTGACATAAAAGGAATTTAATAATTGTTAGATTAACTACCTACCTACTCAGTGAACCATTTTCGTTACCTCCCAACTACCCACTCATCAGTTTTCCATATACTGGGGGCCCCGGGAGATAAAAATTTTGGTGTCATTGTCACCAATTTTTGTCTGAGTGTAGACTAGCTAACTATTTAACTGTAAATGCCTGTTAATCTGATTAACAGTGCCTATCCTCACCTTCTCATGGAGAAGGTGTAGCATTTAATTAGAAGAGAAAATATACATCCATAGGATGAAACTGTCTATGGTCTTTACCATAAGAAAAGAAAAAATGAAAGTTAGAAGATAAAATTACAATTCCCCAGCATCTATTTTTTGTTGTAAAAATAGTCGCGCCTTTAATGCTGTTTGTCGCTGAGGTCTTGTGTCTGTCAATGTTGTAGTAGGATGCGTTACCACTCCTACTGTCAAAGGAATAGTTACTGGAAGTTCAGTGTCTCCAGTTGTTACTGTCAGTGGAGAAGGTTCTCCAAAGTCCATTGTTTTGGGTCCAGACTCTAAAGGTACAAAAGAGAAATGTCTCTTGTTGTGTCACCCGTTGAAGTCCTTAATTTGACCACTCTTGTTACCCCGTCTGCCCCTGGTCTGAGTTCTGAAACTCTAGCCAGAGGCCAGTATTGTCTTGGAGTACTGTCATGTATGAGAACAAGGTCCCCTACCTTAATTGTGTCAGACCAATCCTTCTTAGTCATTTGTTTATGTCTCTCCCTTAGACCCATCAAGTACTCAGTTTTCCACTGTTTAATGAAATGAGCTTTAACTCTAGTTAAATGTTGTAACTTAGTCTGGAGCTCATCATGTCGTTGAGTCCAGTTTGGGTCTTCTGAAGAGTCTATATTGTAGTCCGGCAGGAGACTAACTTGTTCTCCCCGAATCAAATGATTTGAAGTTAATGGTTCTGGGTCATTAATGTTGTCACTCACATAAGTGAGTGGTCTATTGTTAATGATGTTCTCAATCTCAGCCAGGAGAGTGAGTAACCCAAATAAGTGTATCTGTTTTTTGCCAATTGCTTTCTTCAAGCAATTCTTTACTGTTTGTATATTCCTCTCCCAGATAGAACCATACCAAGGAGAGGCAACCGGAATATACTTCCACTTTATGTTTGAATTTTGTATATATAATTGTGTGATTACATTGCTTAACAAGTCGTGGATGACTTGTTCACCAGCTTTGAAATATGTAGCATTGTCAGTCCAAACTGTCTTTGGTACTGAATGTCGTGCACAGAATCTCTTAAAGACAGCAACAAAAGATTCTGCTGTAAGGTCCTCCACAACATCCAAATAAACAGCTCGTGAGGCAGCACATGTAAACAGTACAATGTACATTTTTTGTTCAGTGTCACCCACCCCTACAGTCAATGCTCCTGTATAGTCAATGCCTACAGTCTCAAAGGGTCTGTTGAGAGTAACTCTCTCCTCTGGCAAAGCAGGAGGATTTGGTTTCCTATAGGGCCTAGCATGAATACGCCTACATGTGACACACTCACTCAGGACTGTTTTAACAGTGATCCTTCCCTTGGGTATCCAATAAGTTTTTCTTAATGTAGTTAGTGTCTGTGGTACCCCCATATGATATACATCATTGTGTGTTTTTCTGATGATTAATGTTGTCAAATAGCTAAATCTAGGTAAAAGGATTGGATTTTTGCTTTTGTATGACAGTTTTGATTTGTCTAATCTCCCTTTACACCTTAGAAGGCCTTCCTCATCTCTGAACAAGTTTAGATCCACAACTACTGATGGTACAGGTTCTTTTGTTTGTTTCCCATTAGTTAAGAATTCTAACTCTTTATTGTACTCTTTTTGTTGTGCTTGGCCTATCCAGTATTTGGTTGCAACTTCTGTATAATTATGATTATTTTTATTTAGCTGTTTGTTAATTGTAGCTAAACAGTTGTGAGCAAACCTCAAACAGTAGGCTGTCACCCTGACAAGTTTGTTGAAATCAGAATACTGTTCATAATTAGTGATTGGTTCAACCTTTTCATTTGAAAAGATTAAATTTAATGTCAAGTTAACTTGTTCCACAGGCCATTGGTCTGTATTACAGAGCCACTTAGGTCCCATAAACCAAGTTTTGTTTGACTTCAACAACTTGTAGGATAAACCTCTGGTCAGAAAGTCTGCTGGATTCTGTTTAGTTGGAACATAGTGAAAGTTTACTTGTAGGCTTTCATTAGCGTCAGCTATTTCTTTTAGCCTATTTCTTACAAAGATATTCTTACTATTAATGCTATCATTCCGTATCCAGGCAAGACAAATCTGACTGTCAAGCCAGACGTGGATATGAGTTAAAAACACATCATAGTAAGCATCCTTAAGCAATGAAATGGTTTTAATGGCTAATGTAGCAGCCAATTGTTCCAATTGAGGTATGGTTCGGGTAGGTTTGAGAGGTGCAACTTTCCCTTTTGCATAAATTAGATGACTTTCTGTAGGGCTTACAAGATACGCACAGCACCCATAAGCTTGTGTGCTTGCATCAGCAAACACATGAAGTCTCTGGGGCTTATCCCTAAACCCACAGCACCTTTGAATTTTAATGTTCTGCACTTTTGTTAAATCAGTAGCTAACTTCTTCCAAGATTTTTGATTTTCATTTGTTATTGGATCATCCCACCCAACATTTGTCCTCCAAATTTCTTGGAGGAGAATCTTTGATTTTATTGTTGAAGGCAGGAATAGACCCATAGGATCAAAAATTTTGGAAGCCTCTGATAATATTTGTCTTTTAGTATTTGCTTCCTCATCAAGTTTAAAACCTTTAGTACAGATTGAATCATGACTGTTAGAAGTTGCATCCAAATACCAGTTCATACCTAAAGTTTTAACTCTGTCTGATGGCTCAGTAAGACCATTATTATCCTTTAAAATCTTTTTGTTTAAATCCTCATCATTTGAAATCCACTCTCTAAGTTCAAAGTTACCTTGTTGCATAATGTTTTGAGAGTGTTCATAGACTTCAGATAATTCAGATTTTGTTGTCGTTGAGCCTATTAGATTGTCTACGTAAAAATGTTCCTTAAGGAAGTTCAATGTTAGAGAGTTATTAAACTGGTTTAAATGATGTCTAATTGTCAATGCTAATAGGCTAGGTGAGCAATTGGCTCCAAACAACACAACATTAAATCTATAGGTTATGAACCCTTTATTCAAATCAAATGGATCCTTGAACCATAAGAACCTAAGTTGGTTCTTATCATATTCATTTTTAAGATTTATTCTCAAAAATGCCTTTGAAATGTCACTTTGTACAGCATATTTGTCTAACCTGAACCTCAGTAAGATCTTCACAAGGTCAGAAATGAGATTAGGACCCTCAATCAAGCAATCATTCAAACTGTGTTTATCACTGTCTTTGAGGCTACAGTTATATACTACTCTGAGTTTTGTTGTTGGGGCATCTTGTCGATAAACCCCCCTGTGGGTTAAATAATGACAACCATCTTTTTTAAAAGATCAATAGCTACTTCATATGAATCCCCTACGGCTGGTAAATAGGCTATTAGGTTATAGGCTGGGCCTTTAAGGGAACTAGTTAAGTAACTAAACTTTTCAACAGTTGAAATATAAGGTTTATTACCTATTAAATTCTCAAATTTGTCAATGAAAGATGGGAATTGTACCGTGTCCCCTTCAAATGTTGGTACTAGCAAAATGGGTAACTGAGCCCTCGATTCTTGTGACTCAGGATTTAGCATGCCACTTAAATTTTGTTGAAGGTTAGCCCTACTTTGATTAAAATCAGAATTAGGTTTTTTTGGTGTTAAGTCAGTCAAACGAGACCGTAGTCTCCTTATTTGCTGTTCAATTGAGCTTACCTGATCATCATCATCAGCGTAAAGGTCTATCAATTGTTCTTCAGCCATTTCGGATTCAACTAACTCTGAAATACTCTCATTAATGGCTATTATTTCCTTCTTTTTAATTTCCAATTTAATAATTACACTCTCTAAATTTTCCTTACCTGGTTGTGTAATATTGTTAAAAGTGTTCACAGCCTTTGTAACAGCTCTCAACTTTGCCCCCCTTTTCTTTTTTAACTTTTTCAATTCCGCACTGTCCATGTCTAAGTCAAAATTGTTTAACTGGGGATCGTAATGAAATAGAGGACAAGAAGAAATTACCAGAGAAGAGAGAACAGACAAAACAGTCGAGTTTAAATTTGGTTTAATCCCCCCCAAGTACTTATGTCACTCAGGTCTAAGCTTATAAGAGAATGAGACTCCTTAAATGTAAATGTTTCCTAGTTAGGCCCTAGGTTGTAGACCTAATTAGGCTTGATTAGCTTAGGCTTAGGCTTAGGCTAGACCATTTAGCCTAATTCTGCAATTTTTGTTAAGTAAGGTTAAGGTTTGTAAATTCCCCACACGGACCACCAATGCGAAAAATGCTCTGTATGAATTGGTCCACAATTAACCCACCCCTTATATCTCCAGTCTAACTATAGAGTAGATCAAGTCTAGCCTAGAGGGGTCAGCCTAGAGATTCCGGAAATGGTCCAGAGCGGGCAGATAAATTGAGGTCCACAGTAGGATTCCTCACAAGATTAGGTTAGGGCAATCTACCTTCACCTTTGTTAAGCTATGAGTTGATGCTGGGTCTTAGGCCACAATGTAGGCCTAACTTGTCTGACCCAGCTTAATTTAATGTGATTAACTTACTGGTGTAAAAACTCAATTAGTCACTTACTTTTAGTTATTGGAGTCTCTCCCTTCTCCGGTTGTGTAATTGTCGAGAGCGTACTTGCTGGTACGACCTCTCGCCCCGTTCTTCGTTTTCGTTCTCCCTTTGTTCTCCTCTTCGCGGGGCTTCTTGCACCAGCGTTGTCTTGGTTTTTTCCTCGGTTGGTTGAGCGGTAATGTATCTATTACCGAGCACGCTCCTCCCACACAGTATATAAATACTAGTGTGGAGAATAACTCTGGTGAGCAACCAATTGGTTTCTTCCACCCAGTTATTGACATAAAAGGAATTTAATAATTGTTAGATTAACTACCTACCTACTCAGTGAACCATTTTCGTTACCTCCCAACTACCCACTCATCAGTTTTCCATAACACGTTCAGAATAACTTCCTATAGCACACGAAAATATTTAATCTATATGTATTTTTAATATGGCGCTCAAAGATTTGATATAAACAAAATAATAACGCAAAGCGTAAAGTGTGTGATTACAACGAAATATATTTATTCTCTCAAAAGGGTTGTTGTTCACTACAAATTCAAACAATGAAAAAAAATAAATACATATGAATATATATAATTCAGTTTTCAACAGCTTATAGGCTATAAGCCGCGATTATAATAGTATAATAAATCCATGGTAAATCCGACAATGGAAAATTTCTGTGGTGCCCCCCTTCCCTTGATGCCCTAAGCACGGGCTTATTTTGCTTAATGGTTAATCCGGCCCTGGTTCTTGCCCTTTCAACAAACAGCTCAAGAAATCTAATCTGGGGAGAATTTCAGGGGCGGTACTATCTCTGGTGCTAAGCCTAACTGTAGTTTTGTGAAAAACTCTCAATAACTTTACAAGTTTTGCAATTACATTCCACTTATTTGCATCAAATGTTGGTAGGTTTGGCGAATTCAAGCAGTAGTTAGCATAGGGTTGCCAACCGTCCTTTTTTGAAAAGGACAGTCCTTTTTTGTAGATTTTTGTCCTTGTCCTTTCTTGAGTTCGGAAAGGACGCCATTTGTCCTTTTCTGATAACAATCTTGTTCCAAACAACAGTTTTATAACAAAACTTTTGTTTAAAAGGAAATAATTATAAAGTCTTAAGTCGAGTAACATTTTATAAATTCATTTCTTCACTTAAATGTTAACGTTCCGTGTAGCGGAAACGTATAAATTTAAAAATAAATATTGTTACCATAAATTTTGTCAATGCATGACTCAATGGGTCAATATCTGTATATCAATAAAAATATTTACTTTAAGAAAATATGCAATAAAAAAGCATGCAGTATAAATTGTAATAAATTATAAATAAAATTTTACTTCTTTCCCTAACCTTGTAGACAGTATATTGGAATTGATGTTCTTGTCCTTTTTTTCAAACTTCATGGAGTTGGCAACCCTAAGTTAGCAATTGGTTTTTTCTGTTCAAGCAACCTTTCCAAAAGAAAGAAAGTACTATTCCACCTAGTTGGCACATCTTGAATCATCTTGTGTTCTGGTAGTCATGTTGTCTTTGAATTTCATGTAACTTGGTGTAGGCAGCTGGTAGAGTGGTTGAAATGACCAACTATTTGTTTGCAGTTAGCAATTATTTGTTTGCAGTTAGCAATTTGTTCAAAGATACAATCTTTTACAATTAGCTGCAAGGTATGTAGAAAACAAGGCAGTGCATCATATCCAGATTCTGAAATCCCCTTTACCATATTGGCACCATTTTCTCTTACAATTACATGCACCTTGTAAGACGGAATGTTGAAGGCAGTTATGGCACTTTGTATAATCTCACTAATATTCCTAGCTGTATGCTGTTCTGGGAATGGTATAACACGCAACACAACTGTTGTTTTATCAAACCTTTCTGATACACAGTGTCCTGTGAGACTAATGAATGAACTGTCACTTGAGGAGGTCCAAATGTCACTAGTTAAGCTCAAACTGTGGGATTCATCAACAATTGTTTGTACTCTTTTCCTCACTGATTGTCAACTGCGATCATCTTACCAATAGCGTAGTGCACTGCTTTTGCTTGAGAAGAATTAATGTCCCAAATCTATTTTAATGCTAGAGTTTCTTCCATTGTGTACTGTGTTGTCACTGTAGTTTTATTATAGAAGGAGAAACACTCAGGTCAACAGCTGATGAAGACAAACTAGAAGTTCCTGGTTGAGTATCATCTCTTCTTGGACATTTTCTTATCACGAAAGGATTTTGACATAGTTCATTACTCTTCCTCTTCTTTTCATTCTCTATCAATTTTTGTTCCTTTTTACACTCTTCTTGATGTTTGTTGGTGATGTGTTCCATCAAGTTGGTAGTGATGTAACTTTTATTGGTTTTTCCTCCTCTGGATAATTCAACTGAACATAATTTACAAACAGTTTTACTTTTGTCGGTTTCTGATACTACGAAAAGTTTCCAAACTACAGTATACTGCTTCTAGATTGACTAGACATTATGAATTCTACAGAATTTAGATAAGATCTGAAGTGAAAAAATAAATTTATAAAACGTATGAAAAGTGATGAAAACGAAATGTAAAGATATTCACACACAAAAAATGAGATTGACACACAATGACACATGATGACAATGACACACAGTGCCCTATATAGTATATACAATATACCCCATATACCAGGTGCGACGTATCGGAAGTATCGGAGTATCGGCAGGATCGGACACCTAAATTTACCGATACCGATACTATCGCGCGAAGGGCCAATACTACCGATACCCGATACATCGGTGCATCACTAGTATTTATTTTACTTGCTTAATCCGTTTACTGTACCAACACCGTACTTTAATTACCTCAGTTATTATTGGGCTTCATTACTTATTATTGTGCGTTCACTGCCGCATCTTCTTAGCCGACCTGAATTAGTGTTTCTTGTAATTGTTATATTCACTTAACGCTTATTTCTCATTGCTAAGAATCAGTAATTGTAATATAGCACAATTACTGTATACAAAAATGCTAATCACTGTGAACAAGTAATTCATTTATTTTTCTAATTAAACACAAAACAACAAATAATTTCTCTCTCCTTATGAAATATTGTTTGTTTGGGCTGTGCCCTGAACTCGTGACCCTCATTATTAATTTCAATTTAATTCATAAATTATAGTGAGCCTACTTTCTTAGCCATATCAAATTTGTGATGTGTAGGCCACTATACATATAAACCAGAGTGATGAATGAAAATAATTATGTTCTAAAGGCATTTGGTAATCAGTCAACCAACCAATCAGCGCTTACTCACTAAACCCCAGATTCATTCATAAAATATTACAACCGTTTGTAGTACACACGATAAATAAATGCCAGATGTCGCTATCTGTTCTCAAGAGTGTTCTACTAATAATAAGGCAACTGTACCTTCATCGTATTTCCAAATCTACATTATATAAAATAATACCAGGAGTTTGCGATGCCATTGTTAACGTTTTAATTGAACTTGTAAGGGTTAATAAAAATGCATAGCTCTTATGAAACAATCTATTGAAAACCGGAACAATTTAAAATTGAACATTGTCATTCACGATTTATTACACAAAAGCTAACATCCTTTTGAAAGCCTTAATAATACATTAATACAGGGTGTCCATAAATTATTTACCCCATTATAAGCCTTAATAAATTCGTTATTATAGGAGCTATCTTAAAACGGTTTGCGGCAATTAATAACACAACTCAAGAAATTGTTTTCTTTATTTCGCAGAACATCCACTAGGGGCACAATGGCGACAGTGAAGGAGAAAGCAATGTATGTGCTGTGGATGTGGGAAACCAAATCTCCAATTACTGTAGAGAGACGTTTTCGGGAGGAATATCAGAAAACTCCACCAACAAAGCAATCACTCAAGCGATGGCTGAAACAATTTCAAGAAACTGGCAGTGTGCTACATCAGAAAGGAGCTGGAAGGCCTAGTGTGTCTGAAGATAAGATAGCAGGAATTCAGGAGGCGTTTATCCGAAGTCCTACAAAATCCATCCGCCGAGCAAGCCAAGAACTGCAAATACCGCGTTCAACAGTGCATAAAGTAGTTCACAAGAGGTTGAAACTTTATGCCTACAAATAGCAAACCTTGCAGAAACTTCTACCAAATGACAAACCCAAACGGGTACAGTTTGCTGTTGACATTCTTGACCGTATTGATGAAGATGAGCATTTTTTTAACAATGTCGTTTTCAGTGATGAAGCGACATTCCATCTGTCTGGTAAAGTGAACAGACACAATTGCCGTATATGGGGATCAGAAAATCCGCATGAATTTATTGAACACGAACGCAACAGTCCAAAGATAAACGTTTGTTGTGCTCTCTCCCATGACCGTGTGATTGGACCATTTTTCTTCCATGAGAACACTGTGAAGGCTACAAATTACCTAGATATGCTTGAATGGTATGCTGCACCTCAGCTTGAGGATATGCAGCCCCGTGTGTTCTTTCAGCAAGATGGGGCACCGCCACACTGGGGATTAGAAGTGCGGAGGTTCCTCAATGAAAAGTTCCCTTCTCGTTGGATCGGGCGAGATGACCCTATTCCATGGCCTCCTCGTTCCTCGGATATCACGCCTCTGGATTTCTTTTTATGGGGCTACACAGAGGACAGAGTGTATGCAAAGAAGGTTAATAACATCACAGAATTAAGACACCGGATTGAAGACATTAGCTTTCATCACGCAAAACATGCTTCTTAATGTTTGGAACGAAATCATCTATCGCCTTGATGTTCTGCGTGCTACCAATGGGGCTCACGTGGAGGTTTACTGAATTAAAACAAAATTTTCTTGAGTTGTGTTATTAATTGCCGCAAACCGTTTTAAGATAGCTCCTATAATAACGAATTTATTAAGGCTTATAATGGGCTGAATAATTTATGGACACCCTGTAAATTCATTCTATTAAGCACCTCAGTAATTCATCATTGAGCATTGTCATCCACGCTATGACAAAAGTAATTCTTTACAAATTTAAACAATCAGAGAGGGCCGAATTTTGACCATTTCTGTCCATTCTTTCTAGCAGAGGCACCCATCAACAAAAGTTTCTCGAATCTGAGCGATCAACTGGAATTAAGAGGAATGAACTTGTAAATTGTTGATTGTTGACGCGAAAATGTGAGATCTGCCTACCCATCAATAACACCAGTACACATTTGAAAACTTGTCGATCGATTTTTACAAACTAGTTGGTGATTTTATATAAGTTGAGTGCGCTAATCTCAAGAATATAGTTAGTTTTTCCCTATCACGTATGGTTTTCTTACAACAGGGTGTGTCATAAATCCCCCACTTATCCCCAAATGTGAACCATCTTTTTGAGACCAACATTGGATTGCACATGCTAAACCATAAATTTTGTTGTTATAGACTAAAGTAACGCTTACATAATAATGTAGGGTAAATATATATAACAACCAGTTCTGTTCCCAGCAAAATACTCTCTCCCCTCCCATCAATGGGTGGTTAACATTTGGGGACAGATGAGGTATTACAACACCCCTTGTAGCACGAAATCTTTAGGTGATAGAGTAAAACCTAATTAAAGCAGAATTAAATAGCTCCTAGCTCTTGGACAAGCATATTGCTTGTTTATGAAAGAATAAAAAAATAACTGAAAGAAACAAAATATATTTACCTTCTTTACTTGCAAACATTTCAGGACTTATTCCAAAGACTTAAGACTACGAAGGTAGATCTGACTAATGACGACTAAACCGGTGCTTCTTTGATGTTTTCTTATGCTGTGCGTTAGGCTGATCTCGTTGCAGACACCAGCAGTAATCCGCCATCATATTTGTGCCATCTTCCTTGATATCTTCTTTCCATGGTTTTGATGTCCTGGTGAAATCGTTCCCTTTGCTCCTCACTGACATCTCCGAGATTTTCGGGAAAGCAGTCAAGATGCGAAAAAAAGAAGTGAACTTTCAGGCTCATGTTGCAGCCTAAGGTGCAAAACTTTTTAAGCATATTTTCCACCAGCCTTTCATAATTTTGGCTTTTGTAGTTTCCCAAGAAGTTTTCAACAACATCTTTGAAACCAAGCCATGCTTCTTTTTCTTTATTGGTCATTGTGTTCAGGAAATGATCGTCTGTCAATAACTTTCTAATCTGAGGACCTATAAAAACACCTTCCTTTATTTTCTCGTAGCTAATTTTTGGATATTTTGAACAAATGTACTTGAAACACTCATCTTCTCTATTCAATGCTTTGACATACTGCTTCATCAAGCCTAACTTAATGTGCAAGGGTGGTAGGAGGATTTTATTTGGTTCAACTAGATGTTCATGTAAAATGTTCTTTGATCCTGGGGTAAGGTTCTCTCTAGGAGGCCAAGTTTTCCTCTTCCAGTGCTGGTCACGTGCTCGACTATCCCATTCGCAGATGAAACATGGCATCTTAGTGTATCCTGATTGCTGTCCAAGTAACATGCAAAGGACTTTGAGATCCCCACACAATATCCATCTGTGATTTTGATACTGAATTTTTTCCAGAAGCAGTTTCATGTTATGATAGGTCTCTTTTAAATGAGTAGAATGGGCCACTGGGATTGATGCATATTTGTACCGTTGTGCAGTAACACTCCGTTTAGACTGGTTTTAGAGGAATCTATAAACAACATCCAATGGTTTGGTATTCGATTAGCTTGCACACTAATCCTGTGATGTCCTTGCAAAATACCAAGGGACCATCTTCTTCGAAAAAAGGCACGAAGTCTTTCTCACGATTTCTGTACCAAGCGAAGTATGTGTCGGATGCCAATAAATTGTTCTCCTGCAATCTAGACCCCAAAAGTTCTGCAGAGTCCTTAGGCAGATTCAAATCCCTGACTAAGTCATTTAGTTCGGCTTGGGTTAATGGTTTAGGAGGATCTCGGTCAGCTGTTGGCTGTTCATAAACATCATCATTGTCTGGATTTGGAGCTGAATCAGAATCTGAATTGTATTGATCCAGACTCTCGGGTGGGCGGGGAATAGGAACTTCTGGACCATGGGGTACCGGCCTTATTGCAGATGGAAGACTTGGGTATTGAAGGCTCTCTTTATTCTTTGCATTATAACCTTTAACATTGCAAGAACAGAAGTAGCGGTCGTCGGTATGGTTTCGAGGCTCGCGCCATACCATAGGGATCCCAAATGGCAAACTTTTCTTTTTACCTTTGCTCCAATTCCTTAGTGCCGCAACACACGTAAGACAAACCTTGTGTGGAGCCCAACTTTTGTCTTCATCTCCTAATTTAATTCCAAAATAAGCATGATAAGCTCTCTTAATGAAGGTCGTTACGTTTGTCCTTTGTTTTGCAACAACAAACCGACCACAATTATAACAAAATATGTCTGGACTATGGGTACATCCTCTAGAAGCCATTATTAAAACTTTAAAGACGTAATGTTAGAATTATCTATCTGAAAAATATGAAAAAACGAAATTAATTAAAGATAAAAAAGGTAAAAAATTACAAAACGCCCCAAAATTGTTTTGCTAATAACTTTAAAACTGTGGGCGATTGAAAAAAACTGGTAGTATTTTTGAATTCAGTGCAGCGAACTGCTTCAGAATCACAACTCAAAATAAAGAAATCGATTTTCATGCAGACCGGTGTAATCAACAATCAACAAGTTGATTTCAGTTGATTGTCAATTATTGACGGTTAAGTGTAAACGTACCTTTACCATGTAATAATCATAATGATAATTATAATGATAAGCTTTATTGGCAGGATATAAATCCTATATCATGTAAATGTACTTCAATTTATATAGGTCAAATTGGAAAAAACTTTAGACGTCAAAGTAAAACTATAAATATGCATGCAGGACCAGTGATACAGGAAGATGCAATTGATTAAATTACAATGTTCAGGTTACAATGATTGATTTGCAGGAAAGATGTGTCAGTAATGAAATTGAATAAATAAATGTCATTTAAAACAGCGGAAGAACAATGACTATAACGAATAAGTAAATGCGAAATGCGCGAAACAATTTCACAGTCGAAATCGAAAGAGAATACCGTATTGTGAAGGTGAGACGAAATAGGTTTACAGGCAGACGTGGTCTAGCTGGAAAGGTGTTAAGGGTTTGGAAGCACCAGGAAGATTGTTTCCTTGACTTTTTTTTACCGTTCTCCAAAGGTCCTTGTAAAAAGCGATTTCTTCTGATATTTATTGAATGATTATAGAAGTTGTTTCCTTGATAGACAATTACCAGTTGCGGTTAGAGGCGTGTTTGGTGGCAATATCAGTTTCAGTAATATAATTTATTGTGGCCAAACGTTTTAGAAATTTTGTCCATCATCAGTATCTACGAAAAATATACCATAATACTATACAAAAACGAAATTATAAAATGTAATTATAATTTATTAAATGCAAAAAGTAAAAATAAAATTATGAGTTTCATTATAATGCGTATAAAGAAGCTAATTTTATTATCGCTTGAACGAACTTAGTAGCATGGGCGCAAAATGGTAGAGTGCAGAGCAGTTGCAATGTTGATCAAATGTTGCAAGGTGCTAACCCCCTTCTCCCTAGTTCCATCCCCACCGTTGCCAACCCCAAGGTGCCCCCCCCAAAACAGGGGAATTTCCCCCAGCAAGCTGGCAGAGTCCACCTAACCTAAGAGACTTTGGGGTAGAAAGTGTGACGGCCTCACCCGCAAAAGGGGTATGCTTAACCTAAGTGAGGAAGACAGAGCATCCTCCGTCTGGCTCTCTGGCAGACGCATAATGAGAGATCTTCACAGACTCAGTTGTCTTATAAGAGACTTTCAGCTAGTTGGCTGAATAAGCCAGCTGGCTTAATCAGACATTCGGCTTAATCTGGCTTAGAAGGCGTAAATGGCAGGTGTATATATTAATGACTTTTCATTTGCCAGATTGAGCTATTTATTTGGAGATATTCTTGAGTTGGCTTAGAAGACTTAGAAGGCATAAATGGCTTGTATATATTAATAACCTTCAAGCGAATTAAAAGCACACACACACACACACACACACACAAAACGTATATAAACAGATGCATGTAAAGGCTCTATCTAAATATATACGAGTATGCCAAATAACTATCACACAAAAAGAATACCCCAAACAGCCATCACCACAACCACCAATCGTCTAAGTATAGCTTACCATCACCTAACCAAACCTACCTTACCCACGGCTTTTACTTACAAGCTCCTGATACACCGAGAAGGTCTCTAAATACGACCCAATTAATAAACAAAGATATTAAGCCTAAACAAATACGTCTACGGGATCAGGTGGGTAGACCTATATGGTCTCAAAAAAGAGGAACGCTACTATTAGAGCTTCTCATGGTATTACACCACGAAGCCAACTTAACGTTGGGTAGGCGATCTTTTAAACCAAAAATCGAATATGATAAACTAAGTTTAATACAAAAACAAAGTTTTACCTTAATATACAAATTTATCCTTAAACTATGACATAAAAAGCATTAATATGAGTTTTAAAACAAAATAGAAATTAAATTAGAGGTAACTATTTCATTTTTCCTCTTTTACCCAATTATTTTGCATTTTAGCCCATCATGCTTTAAGATTAGATGCCAGAATACAAATTTATCTTTAGACACATATACAGGGTGGTGCAAAAGTCTGGACCCATAGGCGGTTTATATGGAAAAAAAGTGTGGCCTGCAGGAAGTTTATTATGAAATGAAATTTAATTAACCATACACCAGTGACTAAATTATGTTAAATTTAACGTTCTAGTTCAGAATTTACAATAAGTGTAATGGTATTTCGTATAATCGAGGCATAAGGAAATTTGCGACTGAACGTGAGGTGGCTCCTTCTTTTGCGTACAAAAGCACAAGCTCTATTCTTTCTGCTATTGTTAACTTGTCTGCCATAGGGTAACAATCTGAAAAATATTTAGTAAAATTATAAACAAAAATTAAATTATAAAAACTATAAAAATCGAAAGATATTTTGTATATAGTAAATTGCCTATGGGTCCAGACTTTTGCACCACCCTGTATATCTTTAAATCTTATTAAAAAAGTATTAATATAACTTTATATTAAAAATAGATTCTAATTCGGGGTAACTATTTCATTTTTCCTCTTTTACCCAATTATTTTGTTTCAAGCCTAATAAATACAAATTTATCTTTAAGACACAATTATATCCTTAAACTACAACATAAAAACATTAATATAATTTTTAAAACAAAGTAGATTTAAATTATGGGTAACTATTTCATTTCTCGTCTTTTACCCAATTATTGTTTTTAAGTTAAATAAATACAAATTTATCTTTAAGACAAATATATCTTTAAACCTTATTACAAAAAATATTAATATAACTTATTAATATAACTTATTAATATAACTTATTAATTTTCCTCTTTTACCCAATTATTTTCGCATTTTAGCCCATCATGTTTTAAGATTAGATGCCACAATACAAATTTATCTTTAAGGCACAATTATATCCTTAAACTATAACGTAAAAAACGTTAATATAATTTTTAAAACAAAATGTAGTCTATTTCGTGGTACCTATTTAATTTTTCGTCATTTCGGGAATTATTCAAACAGACGGCTTATTTATAAGAAATTCCGTTTTAATATACAAATATCTCCTTTGTTTATATATATTCCCTTCAACAGAGTTATTCCTTCATATCGTTTATTTATATATATATATATATATATATATATATATATATATCCAGGAAAGCATTTGTTGAGTAATAAAACACAACTACATCATTCTGTTTATTTAGACAAGTTAATGGAAATAGTTCGCGAAATATATAGAAAATAAATATACATTCAAAATCGGGTTTGTTCTAACATGAAAGAGTCACGTGAATACTTGTGCCCATTATAGTGGGCAATCAGAATTTTTCCGATATCTGGGGCAATATCGGCTCTAATGTTTTATCACTCTCCAGAATGCGCACTAGGCAGTTTTGTTCATTTTCACAAACTAAACACATTTTATTCACACACCGGCGCACTATTTGAGAGAAACATGTGCCCATATTTTTCCTTTTTGCCTAGCATGCGATACACGTCTCTAAATTCTACTAAGAACTCGCACAGGCCTTTAACTACAACTTCACTGCGAACCTCGTCATGATATATATGAATGTCGTGGTAAAAGTATTTGAGATTGTCCATTATGAAGAGATTTACATTCTCAGCCGCAGGGTACGCGTACTCGGTATGGTGCAGCATGACATAATACCGCTTGTCACACCACTCATCAACGAGACTCACAGCCCATACCCGTTGCTTCTCTTCTGCACGTGTTGTTTCTTTCACTTCACGGTATATGTACGCTTTTATACAGTTTAGCCCTAAAATGTAGTTCATTACATCGTTTGTGCCGCGAAATCCGGCAATGATCTCGCCAGAATATCCATAGAGTATTTGAACATCTTGCCCCTTACGCTTCACACGGTTCAGTGTAGCCTTAAAAGTCTCAAAGGAGGGAGGAATAGGGATTCTTTGAATGTTCATCACATCTTCCGATTTTACTGAATACCACTTCATAAACGTCGAGCACGCAATATCAAAAGTAGCTATCACTATTTTTCGTCTACGTGAGAAATCTTCAAATATACGTCTGAGATCCAGGGCTTGCAGCGGTCAACTGAGCACGCAGGGTAGAGACATGCCCAGGTAGTAGCAGGAGACACGTGACCTTTGATCAATCATAAAGGGGGCGGAGCTAAGGACTTTTCTTATACATACGCTACTATTTAATTAGTTTGGAGAGATTTTCCCCAATGAGGTTTAATTGACTTAGAAATAAAGACAAACTTTTATTCCTTAATGTATATGGGGGGGGGTCAATTAAATATATGAAATAACTTTGCTTACCATACCAAATAAACTTCAAATATATATAGTAGTGTATTCCAGGCTTTAATTTAAAACCGCTGTACCGCTTAGAAGATTAATCCGTAAATTGAAATCTTACAACAATAAAGGAAATATACTGAACATTTTCTGGCTGATAGGCGCCAATGTGTGTGTCTGTTATTGGTTCTAAGTCATCACGGTACACAGTGGAGTGCCTCAAGAATCAGTTCTGGGTCCAAACCTCTTCATATTGTATATATACGATCTACCAAGTAATATAAGTTCTCAATGTAAAATCTTTGCTAATAACACTAAGGTATACAACTCCGTTAAAACCGAGGAACAAGCTCTTCGACTAACAAATGACGGCAAATGTAAAGCTATACACTCAGGAATTAACAATAACAGAAACACATACTATATGAACGGAACCCAATTGTCCGTGACTGAAATTGAGAAAGACCTGAGAGTTACAGTAACTTCAGATCCTAAATGAGGAGAGACTAAAGGAACTGAAACTTACCACACTGGAATGATGAAAGAAGATCAAGAGGAAATATAATAGAGACTCTCAAGATCATCACACTCAAATTTCTCTCTCTCTCTCTCTCTGCTTTGTCCGATAGATACCATTTTGTGTCAGTAAATGAGGTTTGCTCAACTAAACCTACCCTTCCTTGTTCGCTTTCGTATTCTCGTTCGCGTACATTGTTTCTCTTTTCAGTTTTATTTCAGTTTTATTCCTCTATGAGATTCGCTCTTAGCCTCCTCCTTCCTGCATAAAAAAAATTACGTTAAGTTAGGCTAGGTTAGTTTATTTTATGTCTAGTTTAGTTCAGTTAGATTATGTTGATTCTGATTGTTATAGGTTCAGTTATACAGTATATAAACCCAGATCTTATCTTGTTTTCTCAGTGTTCAGGATAAAATCTTGATGAAAACGACCTGTTGAAAAGTTATGAACCCGCATCCGTTGAAATATTCTCTAATTTATTATTCTTTTAAGTGTTATTTGACTTCAATATAAAAGTAATTGGGTTACAGTTAACTGGATTATGGTAGGTAGAAGGTTAAATTGATCGATGAATTCTTTCTGCGTACACTATTCAAAATCTTACAAATTTTCATTCACAAGCCAAATATTTAACACACAACTACCACTATCAAAACACCCTGCATAACTTACGCTGAGAATATACGCTAATTACAACCTATTCATTACTAATTATGATGATAAAATCTTTCTCCATAAATCTCATAGCTACCGTATTCATTATTTATATGTTAATGAACTTCCTTGTAGCCAATTTATTAATTCAAATGCCTACGGAAAGGTGTTAACATTTTACTCATTAAACTATGGTATGAAGGTTCATTGAAAGAGAAAAACACACAACACACACACACACACACACACACACACACACATATATATATATATATATATATATATATGATGCAAACCACAAGGAAAAAGAAAAATGATTCCAACTCATTTATGAGTTGAATCATTTTTCTTTGAAATCTCACAATTCTCATGAATTCTCATGGAATCATTTTTCTTTTTCCTTGTGTGTTTGCATCATTCATTCATTTCACGTGTTTAATTGTGAAATTCATCCCATATATATATATATTTATATATTCCTCAGCTTTCTCATTATCTAGGCTAGCATACATTAAACTAATCAGATATATGTATATTTAGAGCTCCAACTATTACACTCTTTTAAATTATTAGTAGTTCCTTGAAGCTTGAAGTACAATAAAGTTGAATCCAGCTTTTAGTACCTCTGTCAGCCAAATATTAATTTTATTTACACGAAACACAAGGCTCTCTCTCTCTATCTATCTATCTATCTATCTATCTCTCTCTCTCTCTCTCTCTCTCTCTCTCTCTCTCTCTATATATATATATATATATATATATATATATGTGTATATATATATATATATATATATATATATATATATATATATATATTTGCATGAATCCTTTTCAGATAGAATCGGATCCCTAGTTCAGGGTTTTTTGGTTTTAGAATTTATAGGATTATAAGTTTTTATGAATTTTGAAAGGGTGTAAGAAAATTAGAGACGTAAATTTTTTATATATTTATGGATCTAGGGTTTATTTTTTCCTAATATTCTCCTAAAATCATCATCATTATTAACGAACCCACGTAGACACATTTCCATACTTCCTGACCCCATATTCTGTATGAAAACTAGCGAGCCTACGAAAGTTCCACCAAAGTCATCTTACTTAGAGTCTAGCATCAGACTTTTTAAATCACAGAGCAAACTAATTTATCCAAACATAAATTAAATGCATTTTTAGTCAATATATAAGCAAAGTAGCGTATTTACTATACCTACAGTTAATAATGAGTCAGAGTAGCTAGCTGTCTGATCTCAGGTTTGGTAGGCACCCCAGAGGGGGCTAGAAGGTCTTTGAGGCATCCTTTTGTCCTTGTAGAGCTTTGTAACTCGCTCTATCATACACATTAGATTTCTTATATTTGACTGAATGGAGTGAATATAAAATAGAACTTCACTATGAAATTGATTCAGTATATAAATATAATTATGGGGTTACATAAATCAGACACTAGACTCTATGTGAGTGTGTAGGCCTACACTGATATTCTAATCATCAGCCGTGTAAACCATCATTAACGTAGCCTATATTTAGGTTCTATATGCAAAAATTCTATATATAGGCTCCATGGCTCTCTCTCTCTCTCTCTCTCTCTCTCTTTACCCTTGTGTTTAGGCAACCCACAATTCCATCTCTTTATTGTAATCTTTTTTGTTCTGCATACCGTATTCAATATTTGACTGCAGCCTCTGAATAATTGCATTTGCTCTTATTTAGCTATTTGTTAATTGTAGTTAAACAGTTGTGAACAAACCTCAAACAGTAGGCTGTGACCCTGACAAGCTTGCTGAAGTCAGAATGCTCTTCATAATTAGTGATTATCTCAATCTCATTTGAAAAGGTTAAATTTAATGTCACGTTAACTTGTTCCACCAGCCAATGGTCTGTGTTACGTATTCACTTAGACCCCATGAGGCAAGCTTTGATTAACCTCAACAACTTGTAGGATAATTCACTGGTTAGAAAGTCTGATGGATTTTGTTTAGTTGGATCATAGCAAAAGTTGATTTGTAGGCTCTCATTAGCTTCAGCTGATTCTAACTGTCGAGCTAGATGTGAGTATCAGTTATGTTTACATCAAAATAAGAAAACTGCAATAATAGCTATATAGAAATTTATTCACGCTAGAAGTTTATTGTACTTTATTTCTTTGAGTTTTAAAATCAGTCTTAAGTTCTTCTTGTGACTGAGTTTTTGATATGTCTGTGTTATTAATTGTGGACAAAACTTTGTCTGTTTTGTAAATTGATAGTACTGCAGGAAGTTCAGGCCTTAGTTCATCTAATGTTGGATAAATATCTACGGTCTTACGTTTCAAAAGGTAGGTCCAAAGCTGAAACAGGGCTCTTATTAATATTTCCATAAACTCAGCGCCTACTCTTGTACGAATTAGATTCGCTGCAGGTGCTTTGGTAACTCCAAAATAATACAACTCTACCACATATGCTGATAGGCCCAACCTAGGTTGATAAGAACAAGCTGGCCATCCCTAAAAATTCTGTAATTATAATAACCTGATTAAAGCTTTCATTTGTTTGTGTGTGTGTGTGTGTGTGTGTAACTTTGATAGTTGTTGGGGGTCAGTCCTTCACTGGAAAAAGCTATTCAGTTTGCTGTAACCTGTAGGTCTAAGCTTAATTAAAAGAAAGTCTAATTTATATAGTTAAAAAATGATTTATAGATTTTTACATAATATAAACATTAATTTCTTTTTAAACTATAAAGCTACTTATTTCCTATGTAAATAGCTTTTCTATAGGATAAGGGGAGGGGGGAAAAGCAAGAAAATCAATTTTTGGTACCACTATAAACTAGCAAGCATCTACATTATCATGCATATTAAGTCCAACAAATCAAAGCCTAAGCGATACTTGAAATCAACAAGAAAATACTCATTTCATTTGAGAAATGAACAAAAATGCCCAGTGCGCATTCTGGGGAGTGATAAAACATTAAAGCCGATATTGCCCAATGTATCGGAAAAATTCTGATTGCCCACTATAATGGGGCACAAGTATTCACATGACTCATCTTGGAACAAATCCGATTTTCTATATATTTCATGAACTATTTCCATTAACTCGTCTAAATAAACAAAATTATGTAGTTGTGTTTTATTATCCAACAAATACTTTCCTGGATATATATATATATATATATATATACATATATATATATATATATACAGGGTGTTTGAAAACTTTCTGTACAAATTGTAATGGGGGATAGGCAACACCAAGACAAACCCTTTTCGTCTATAAGTGTATGTCCGCTGACGTCACCATTCGGCGCGAGAGGGCGCCGCTGCAATTGGCTAAAAGGTGAATTGGGCTAGACTCGCGCTTGCCGCGGGCATTCTTAAATCGGACGTAGTACGCGTAACATGGAGCGCTTCACGACTGCTGAGATGGCTGACATGCATATGGTGTATTGGGCTGCCAATGGAAACGGAAGAGCTGCTGTGAGGTTGTACCGACAGCGCTTCCCAAACAGACGTGTGCCAAACCACCAAACGTTTGCGCATTTGCATCGGCGACTGCGAGAAACTGGAACATTCCACGCAAACATGCATGACACTGGTCGGGAGAGAAACGTGCGCACTCCTGACATGGAAGAAGAAATCCTACGGCGATTTGAGGACAATCCAAGCGCAAGCACGCGAGGTGTTGCACGTATCCTCCGTTTCATCGTCAGAGAGTCCAGGCATTACAACCTCGGGATTACCCTCTTCGTGTGGAATTCGCACGCTGGTTTCTGCAGCAGACAGCGGTGCAGCCTAATTTTCCGGCTTATGTGCTGTTCTTAGATGAGGCCTGTTTCACACGTGAGGGTGTGTTTAACATGCACAATTCTCACGCGTGGGCGCACGCAAATCCACATGCTACACGGGTGCATGCTCATCAAGAACGGTTCGCTGTCAATGTTTGGGCGGGTATCGTCCATGGCAAGTTGATTGGGCCGTACCTGCTGCCTGCCCGACTCGACGTCAGGAGTGCGCACGTTTCTCTCCCGACCAGTGTCATGCATGTTTGCATGGAATGTTCCAGTTTCTCGCAGTCGCCGATGCAAATGCGCAAACGTTTGGTGGTTTGGCACACGTCTGTTTGGGAAGCGCTGTCAGTACAACCTCACAGCAGCCCTTCCGTTTCTATTGGCAGCCCCATACACCATATGCATGTCAGCCATCTCAGCAGTCTTGAAGCGCTCCATGTTACGCGTACTACGTCCGATTTAAGAATGCCCGCGGCAAGCGCGAGTCTAGCCCAATTCACCTTTTAGCCAATTGCAGCGGCGCCCTCTCGCGCCGAACGGTGACGTCAGCGGACATACACTTATAGACGAAAAGGGTTTGTCTTGGTGTTGCCTATCCCCATTACAATTTGTACAGAAAGTTTTCAAACACCCTGTATATATATATATATATATATATATATATATATATATATATATATATATATGGGACCATTCTGAGTTTGTGTATATATTATATATATGTATATAAACGATATTAAGGAATAACTCGGTCAAAGGGAATATATATAAAAGGATATATTGTATATTAAAACGAAATTTGTTATAAATAAACCGTTGGTTTGAATAATTCCCGAATTGACGAAAAATTAAATAATTACACCGAAATAGAATCTATTTTGTTTTAAAAATTATATTAACGTTTTTTATATTATAGTTTAAGGATATAATTGTGTCTTAAAGATAAATTTGTATTCTGGTATCTAATCTTAAAACTTGATTTGCTAAAATGCGAAAATAATTGGGTAAAATAGGAAAAGGAATAAGTTACGCCGAAATACAATCTATTTTCAGTGTAAAGTTATATTAATATTTTTGGTAATAAGGTTTAAAGATATATTCGTCTGAAAGATAAATTTGTATTTATTAAGCTTGAAACACAATAATTGGGTAAAAGACGAGAAATGAAATAGTTACCCATAATTTAAATCTATTTTGTTTTAAAAATTATATTAATGTTTTTATGTTGTAGTTTAAGGATATAATTGTGTCTTAAAGATAAATTTGTATTTATTAGGCTTGAAACAAAATAATTGGGTAAAAGAGGAAAAATGAAATAGTTACCCCGAATTAGAATCTATTTTTAATATAAAGTTATATTGATACTTTTTCGTAATAAGATTTAAAGATATATATGTGTCTAAATATAAATTTGTATTCTGGCATCTAATCTTAAAACATGATGGGGCTAAAATGCGAAAATAATTGGGTAAAAGAGGAAAAATGAAGTAGTTACCCATAATTTAATTTCTATTTTGTTTTAAAAATCATATTAATGCTTTTTATGTTATAGTTTAAGGATAAATTTGTATATTAAGGTAAAATTTTGTTTTTGTATTAAACTTAGTTTATCATATTCGATTTTTGGTTTAAAAGATCGCCTACCCAACGTTAAGCTGGTATGGTGTTACACCATGAGAAGCTCTAATAGTAGCGTTGCTTCTTTTTTGAGACCGTGTCGGTCTACCCCCTGGCTCCATAAAAGTGTTTGTTTATGCTTAATAGCTTTGTCTATTAATTGTTTCGTATTTAGAGACCTTCTCGGTCTATCAGGAGCTTGTAAGTAAAAGCCGTGGGTAAGGTGGGTTTGGTTAGGTGATGGTAAGCTATACTTAGACGATTGGTGGTTGTGGTGATGGCTGTTGGGGGTATTATTTTTGTGTGGGAGTTATTCGGCATGCTCGTATATATATTGGGATAGAGCCTTTATATGCATCTATTTATATACGTTATGTATGTGTGTGTGTATGTGCGCTTTTAATTCGCTCGAAGGTTATTAATATATACAAGCCATATATACCTTTCTTCTAAGCCAGCTGTCAATAATATCTCCAAATAAATAGCGCAATCTGGCAACTGAAAAGTTACAAATATATACATATACACACACACCTACCATTTACTCGTTCTAAGCCAGATTAAGCCAAATGGCTGATTAAGCCAAATAGCTAAAAGACACTTATAAGGCAATTGATGTTGTAAAGAAATCTTATTATGCGTCTACCGGAGCCAGACGTAGGATGTTCTCTCTTCCTCTCTCTTAGGTTAGGTATACCCCTGTGGGGGGTGAGGCCGTCCCAACTTCTCCCCAAAAATCTCTTTGGTTAGGTGGACTCCCCCAGCTTGCTGGGGGAATTCTCACCCTTTTTTTTTGGCACCTTGGGGGTTAGCACCGTGGGGGTTGACACTGGCGGGGGAAGGGGAGGGCACATTGCAACGTTTGATGAACATTGCAATTGCTCTGCACTTTACCATTTTGCGGCCATGCTACTGAATTTCTTTCGGAGTTACGGATGGCGTGATTGATAGGAGCGCGAACTCTGAACACGCATGGGGTTAAATATATTTAAAAGTAATTAAATGCAAATACAAATACAAATACTTTAAATTTTGCGAAATACAAATACAAATACTTTTACAAATACAAATACCAGTCACTATTCAAGTGAGAACTGACTAAATTTTACAAAGCAACCTAAATGTAAACTTTGTTCCTGGGTAACCAACAGTCCAACACACAATTATGTTCTGTATAATATATTGCCAAGGTAAGGGTCTTCCAGATAACCTAGAAAGCTATAATACCTTTCAATATTTTTATTTTTAAATGTTCAACAATGAAAGCTAGGACAAAGTGTTATTTGGAAATTTTAATTACTTTTCAAAATAGTTCAAATACAAATACAAATACTTTTGATTGGAAATCTCAAAATACAAATACTTCCCTAAAGGTATTTAAAATAACTTAAAATACAAATACAAGAGTATTTCACCCCATCCCTGACTCTGAAACAGCGAAACGTGAGTTCGAGTCCCATTAACTCCTGTTTCCCATTTTATTTTCTTTTAACTTTACAGCTTATTTAACTGCGGTTATCGCGTTGAAAACGCTTATACAGTATATATATTTAGTCATAAATACCCAAGTTGGTCGAACATGTGTGTAAAATTTCGTCCGTGACCATTATTTACCCAGGTTATATATTTTATATTTTAAAATTTTTAATCACTTTCGCTCGTTTTAAGATAAGTGTGGGGTATCTATAAGAAAGTTTAGAGAAAGCGTTTGTTTTACCGCATACAATGATTATTTTTTTCGAATTTCTCTCGTGTTTAGGAATGTAATTAAAAACTTGAAGTCAAATAAAGTAAGTCTTCCTTTATGCTTCCTCAGATTTTACATACTCTCAGATTTGTTTTAGGTTAGGATAGGTTAAAATTGCCCTGCGTTAACCTACCCTAATCTAACCTAGTGTAACCTAACTTCAAAAAAGTGGGTCGTACAAGAAAATCCAACTTATTTATGAAGTTCGTTCTATTGGTAAAAAAGGTGACTTACTGTCGGCACTATATATATATATATATATATATATATATATATATATATATATAGTACAGGGTGTCCATAAATTATTCACCCCATTATAAGCCTTAATAAATTCGTTATTATAGGAGCTATCTTAAAACGGTTTGCGGCAATTAATAACAACTCAAGAAATTTTTGTTTTAATTCAGTAAACCTCCACGTGAGCCCCAGTGGTAGCACGTAGAACATCAAGGCGATAGATGATTTCGTTCCAAACATTAAGAAGCATGTCTTGCGTGATGGAAGCTAATGTCTCTTCAATCCGGTGTCTTCATTCTGTGATGTTATTAACCTTCTTTGCATACACCCTGTCCTCTGTGTAGCCCCATAAAAAGAAATCCAGAGGCGTGATATCCAAGGAACGAGGAGGCCATGGAATAGGGTCATCTCGCCCGATCCAACGAGAAGGGAACTTTTCATTGAGGAACCTCCGCACTTCTAATCCCCAGTGTGGCGGTGCCCCATCTTGCTGAAAGAACACACGGGGCTGCATATCCTCAAGCTGAGGTGCAGCATACCATTCAAGCATATCTAGGTAATTTGTAGCCTTCACAGTGTTCTCTTGGAAGAAAAATGGTCCAATCACACGGTCATGGGAGAGAGCACACCAAACGTTTATCTTGGGACTGTTGCGCTTGTGTTCAATAAATTCATGCGGATTTTCTGATCCCCATATACGGCAATTGTGTCTGTTCACTTTACCAGACAGATGGAATGTCGCTTCATCACTGAAAACGACATTGTTAAAAAAATGCTCATCTTCATCAATACGGTCAAGAATGTCAACAGCAAACTGTACCCGTTTGGGTTTGTCATTTGGTAGAAGTTTCTGCAAGGTTTGCTATTTGTAGGCATAAAGTTTCAACCTCTTGTGAACTACTTTATGCACTGTTGAACGCGGTATTTGCAGTTCTTGGCTTGCTCGGCGGATGGATTTTGTAGGACTTCGGATAAACGCCTCCTGAATTCCTGCTATCTTATCTTCAGACACACTAGGCCTTCCAGCTCCTTTCTGATCTAGCACACTGCCAGTTTCTTGAAATTGTTTCAGCCATCGCTTGAGTGATTGCTTTGTTGGTGGAGTTTTCTGATATTCCTCCCGAAAACGTCTCTCTACAGTAATTGGAGATTTGGTTTCCCACATCCACACAGCACATACATTGCTTTCTCCTTCACTGTCGTCATTGTGCCCCTAGTGGATGTTCTGCGAAATAAAAAAAAAAAAATTTTGAGTTGTGTTATTAATTGCCGCAAACCGTTTTAAGATAGCTCCTATAATAACGAATTTATTAAGGCTTATAATGGGGTGAATAATTTATGGACACCCTGTATATATATATATATATATTAGGGTGTCCCTTAAAAATGAAAGTTTGAAATTTATTTCTCTTACCCCCGCAATTTTGCAGTTCCTAGGAAAAACCCTACTTGCTAAATATTTTTTAAATCCAAGAATATTTAGAGGTCGCCCTCATGAGTTGAAGTTTTACTATTATACAGGAAGTTGTACATATACATGGAAGGTGTATCTAATACTCCTTTTTTCTTTCCTCAGGATGGAATCGAGAAAGAAGTTGTATTTGATCGGTTCTGTTGAACCGGAAATCAAGGGCGTAAATTGCCATCATATCGGCAAGCTTTTGGGCATTTCCTGTTCCTCCATTTGGAGAAGTAAAAGACCACACGGGACGCAAGTCGCGAAACAGTAGAGGCCATCACGGCGTTATGGGATAAAGCCAGCATCCCAACGCGAGCTGACCAGCATTCCATCAAGAAGCTGGAGGCGGTCTTCGAGGAGTGGAAAGCTCTGAAAAAACATTAGACCAGGACCAGTGCATCCCACAAGCACAAGGAACAGAAGTTTCAAGAGCGCTTGGAAGATCTCTTTGACATCGCTCATGCGGATGCACTGATCCTGATGAAGAGTCGTGAGGACCGGGCTTTCCTTCTAGCCCAGCGACAGAAGGGGAGGCGAGGCTGCATTGGCTCTGTGGATATGGTACAGGCCCGGAAGGACGAGGAATCCCGGAAGAGGTCAGAGCATGAGGCCAGGCAACGGAAGAGGGCACAGGAGGAGCAGGAAGCTTCAACCAGCCAAGCGGTGCTGGCATTATCTTCATCGTCAAGTGCGGCAGAGGTGACGGATGATGACCGGGAGAAGGAAGGTGCAGTTAGGGGTGCTGCCGCTGCGTCTGCTCCAGAAGGAGCCAGGAAGAATATCATGACACCTCAACTGGCTGCTGCCCTCGACCGGGCGCAGATCTCCTCCAGAAATGCGACCTACGTTCTTACCGAGGCCGCTGAAAGCGTTGGCCATGATTTCATCGACTTGAACATCAATCGGAACTCCATCCACAGAGAAAGGGCTCGCCATCGTTCGGCCCAGTCGAAAGGTTTGAAGGAGGAGTTCTCCACCGATGTCCCCCTTCCGTTCATTGGGATGGTAAGCTCATGGAGGATCTGACATCCCGAGAACATGTTGATCGCTTGCCTGTCCTCGTGTCTGGCCTCGGAGTTGAGCAACTCTTAGGTGTTCCAAAGCTTCCATCCGGAACTGGAGAGGCGCAAGCAGCGGCCGTCGTCAAGTGTCTCGAAGACTGGAAGATCGACGACGGGGTTCAGGCGTTAAGCTTCGACACCACAGCTTTGAACAGAGGTCATCGATCTGGCGCCTGTGCTCTCATCGAGGGAAAACTTGGCAAAGATCTTCTGTTCTTTGCCTGTCGGCACCATGTGTTGGAACTTGTGATTGGAGCCGCTTTCGAGATAACCATCGGGGGATCGACGGGACCTGAGATACTCCTGTACAAAAGGTTCATCAGTCACTGGCAGTTCATTGATCAAGACAATTTCAAGCCAACTTCAACTGATCCCTCTCTGGAGAGATAAGTGGCATCTTCGCGGGACGAACTGCTCGATTTCGAAGATAGACGGTTCATGTTCGCAACGATTACCGGGAGTTCCTCGAGCTCAATACAATCTTCCTTGGAGGCACACCAGAGCATGGGATCAAGTTCACAGCTCCCGGAGCAATGCATCGCGCTCGATGGATGGCGAAGGTGGTATACGCGATCAAAATGTGGTTCTTCCCAGAGCAGTTCCGGATGACACCATCGGAGGAGAGAGGAGTGCGTGATCTCGCGGTTTTTGCCGTGGTGATCTACATAAGAGCATGGAACACGGCTCCTCAGGTGGTGGGAGCCCCCTGGAACGACTTCCATCTCATGAAGGAGCTGATGCGCTACCCACATCGAGGGATTTCCACCGCCACCAGCAAGAAGCTTTCCTACCACCTCTGGTACTTGTCGGAGGAGCTCGTGGGGATGGCCTTCTTTGACGACAGAGTACCTTTAGCCATGAAGAAACTCATGGTCGAAGCCTTGGACGAAGATGCCGTTGACCATCCGCCGAAGCGTCCGAGAGTCGCCTTGAGTGCCTTCGTCGATGAGAAGAAGGGCCTTGAGCAATTTGTGACGAGGAACACCAAGGCCCTCTTCACTCGCCTCCAACTTCCGGATGAATTCCTTCACAAAGAACCGGAGAGTTGGCCGACGGAAGACTCGTCCAAAAAAGCTCTGCGGGTCGTTGAAAGCTTCGTTGTAGACAACGACCGAACGGAGAGAGGAGTAGCTCTCATCCAAGAGTTCAACAAGAAGTTGACTCGTGGAGAGGAGCAGCTGCAATTCCTCTTCCAAGTTGTCGCTGATCACAGGCGGCAGTTCCCGGATTGCAAGAAGACGACACGTGCACCTCGAGCCAGGCGACAATGAATGGAGTAGGCTTCCACGAGACCCCCGCCCGAGCGTCTAATACTTCTTGTTGAAGAAGGGGGACCTGGCTGCCTGAGTAAACTTTAACGGACGAGGGCGACCTCTAAATATTCTTGGATTTCAAAAATACTTTGTACACGTGGGTTTACTAGGAACTAAGCAAATTTGGGGGGGTTAGAAAAACAAATATCCAACTTTCATTTTTCTCTAGATATACTAAGGGCCACCCTAATATATATATATATATATATATATATATATATATATATATATATATATATATATATATATGTGTGTGTGTGTGTGTGTAAAACTGTATAATGAATAATTCTTATATTCATATATTCTTATATTCATTTTTACATATTGAGTCCAAACTCGCGTAACGCTAAATGTATATAAAACGCAAGTTCGGATAAATTTTTTATTTTCTTTCAATTTTGTTTTTGCTAAATAATTGATGAATTATTTCTTTTTTAAATTAGTTAATCATTTTTTTAGATTTAGCTTAATAATGTAATCGTGTAAATTCTGCAATGTTCATTTTCTTTATACATTCCCTCTTCGTTGTAAAAGATTAAGTTATGTCTTGCTTAACAAAACATTTAATTTAAAATTTTAAGCATTTAATTTTGGCTCATTTGCATGTTTAATTTTAGTCCATAATAAAATGCATACTTCAATTTCCATTTATAGTTAACTCGGCAGATCATGATAACATGCGGTTTAAAAGAAAAATATGGCTTCATCTTCAAATATTTTGCAAAATAATTCAGCCTATTTAGAATAAAAAACAAAACAGGTCAACATTAAATAATAATGATGTCACCAAAATTTATGTATATAAACGTACAGAATTTCTCCAGTGAGGATTCTGATTCTGTTTGTTCTGACTTAGAGGCTGAGCATTACCTGTAACATTTTAGCAGTAAACTACAGTAAGAGAATATCTTTGTCTTCTTCGAGCCTTGCTTCCTTTAGAGAACTTAGTCTTAAAATAAAGAAAAATAATTTCCCGATACGCTACAAGAAGAATCTGGGACCCCTTAGAGAATTTAGTAAACTTCACAGACTTCTCCAATCCCTACAAGAAGAAATCGGGGAGTAGTATAAGAGAAACTACTGCGATTCCTTACACGGTACCAACTACTCCTAGGTAACAAATCCGTTGTTGCCACCTAACCAGAACCCCCGTCAACCTCGAACCGCCCAAGGCCATAGATAGAGGGGTTAACATATATATATATATATGTATATATATATTCCAAAAATAACAGAATTAAGGATTCAACTCCTGTTCTATCTACCCTTGCTCCAGCTTTGCTTCGGCTTTGCTTCGGCTTTGCTCCGGCTTCATCTTAGTTTCAAAATTCATTTTATGTATTTTATGTTTTATTATTTGTTATTTAGAATAAACTGAAATATATACGATATACAATAACACATACAATAACACATATACGATATACAAATACATTTAAAACTTGGGAATAATTTTAAAAAGAATAATATCTATTTTACACCGAAAATTAAACCTTCTAAATTTAGAACTTATACCTTCTTTTTGAGGGTGCATTCTAGGCGAAGTTTTTTCTTCGTTTGGGTATCAAGGCTTCGGTGCTCTTCCAATACGTGCTCTACCGTAAAATTTACATTCCAATATGTGCTAACTAACGAAAATATCACGACCTAACCTAACCAATCGTTAGGTCAATTGTACGCCGTTGACGATTGGTTAGGTTAGGTCGTGATATTTTCGTTAGTTAGCACATATTGGAATGTAAATTTTACGGTAGAGCACGTATTGGAAGAGCACCAAGGCTTCTTGTCAAATGATATAATAACTTCCTTTAATGATACATAACTTCTTTACTGTAGATAGAAGAAATGGTCTTCAAAACTTCATTTATGAATAATTTGAGACAATAGAAGATATTTCTATGTATAGAAGGTTGCGCAAAGTCTTTGTTTTCTGTGTATGGCTGAAGCACAACGTGCTTACTACTACATTAAAAAAAAATACTGATCTTGCTTGTAATGATTTTTAAATTTTTTTCAAGAAATAAATATGTTATAATGGACAAGAAAATAACTAAACTAATTTTTTATATTGTATAGTTACTTTATGGGAGCATGCTAAAGACTCCATTATTTTAATTTAGTGGCTATTCTGGTACTTCATTCTCAATTCTGAAAATAAAATTGCCCTTAAGAAAGTGTTCGAAGCTGATGACTTGATTTGAAGGGACTGACTTCCTCCATTACGGCAATTTAAACAACACACTTAAAAATGGGAACTGACCTTACTCCCGAAACCACATTGTTCCCAAACAGACTTGCATTTCATTTTTATAAATAATTGTAGATGATGTCCCACAATGATATATATATATAATATACAGTATATATATATATATATATATATATATATATATACACCTTGGTACCTTGGTTAACCTTGGTTTGCTTCGGCCCGTATTGTTCATTCTGACGAAGGTCAAGCTTGTCACTCCACCTGAGACCTAGAGTTTTACGTGGAATCCGAACCACGCCCCACCAGCAGCCCAACTTCTTAACACTAGGCCACCCAGGTTACCCATTTATCTATCAACCAATTTTTTTATTGTATGGAAGGATGAACAGCTGGGTTTTGCTGCGCACCGCCTGCCGTCACCGGGTCTCGATCCCGGGGCCGATGGATTCGTAGTCAGTGACGCTAACCACTACACCACCGAGACGCACACACACACACACACACACACACACATATATATAATATATATATATCTTTCCTTTCAACTTTTCAAATGTTCCATGCGATGATTCCTCATTTCACGAAGGTCAAGCTTGTCGCCCCTCCTCTCGAGTTGGCCTGGTGAAGTAGACAGTTCGTTTCTTGTACTCTCCACCTCACATAGGCAGGTACGCCCGGCTGATCTGGGATTGTTCTGAGCAAGGCGTCTAATCTTTTGAAGATGTCCACCACAACACCACTCGTGTTCCTTAGTTCCTTAGGCAGCTGGTTAAACAGTCTTGGTCCTCTCACAGCAAAACTATTTTCCTTCAGGGTTGAGGATGTTCCGTCTTGCCTTTAATTTGCCTTTTCTACTTTCCACTGTAGGGGCTAGTTTTCCATTATTTTCGAAGTGTAAATAATGGTGTATCTCTCTCTTCTTCTTTCCAGTGAATATACGATGGTTGTTCAAAAAGTAAGTTTACAAGGTGTTCTGAAGAAACTGTTTTATTACAAGGCAAGTAATTATTACAAGTATTGCAAGAACTACTGA
>JAJOZX010007842.1:0-213558 GCA_023014485.1 Bathynomus jamesi | reverse complement strand
TTGACCGCATTCGAGCTGTCACATTTCGTGAAGCAAAGGAAGCTGGTGCAACTTTCATAACTCGACACTGGGTGGCTGAGAGATTAAAAAGATCAGAAGACTTTGTCAAAAGGAATTGGAATATGAAATCCTGAAGATTGTGAAACAGAATTTCGAGGAGGAAGACCGGAGAAATTATCTCAAGAATCGAAAGACATTGTGCTTGCTGCATCACGGCGCCGAAAAAAAGAGCTGCTCTGAGGTAGCGAAAGAGATACTTATCCGTCGTGGTAAGATAGTCAATCGGCAACTTGTGCATCAATTTCGAGTTCGCCAAGGCTTGAGTGCTTGGCATGAAATAGCTAAGCCACGGAAGAGTGATCTTAATATTGAAGATCGGCTATGGTTTTGTGATTATCTTGAGGAATGGACGGAAGACGATTTCCTTCACTTGGTTGTCAGCGATGAATTCTTCGTTTATGTCTCCAGAAAACCAAATTTTCAGAATGATCGGGTTTGGGCAACAACTCCTGATGAAGTCCCAGACGACCAGAAGTATCGAGAAATAATAAAAAATCCAGCATGTGTGGGGTGTTTTCATTATGTTCTCTATTCGGAAGCTCATCTGGGTTATCAAACCAAGAGGAAACCAGTTGGGATGGGCCTTATTTTCGAAATGTAATTTAGCCCAACATGTAATTCCGTTTTTGAAAGACCCCGAGTGTGTTTTGGATGTTGAACAGGCAAACCTTTCTTCACGACAAAGCCCCTGTATGAAAGCACTTGCGACTCAACAACTGCTTAAGCACAATAACATTGATTTTTTCGGAAATAATGAATGGCCTGGCAATTCTCCCGATCTTAATGTCGTGAACATGTCGGATCCATCATGAAGGATCGGGTGGAGTCCTATGCTGGAACAACCCATTCAGAATCGGTATTCAACAGAAATTATGACTGCAAAGATCAACGAAGTCCTTGAAGAAATGAGTCATGATACCGATCTCTTTGAGACACTTCTGGGATCATACCCCCGTCGATTAATAGCCGTCAGAGCTGCAAATGGGGGCAACACCCGATATTAAAACAAGTGTTTTTTATTCAAAATTAAACGCTCTTTCGCGTGGTTTTGTCTGTTTTTTTCTATTCCTTTCAGTTTCTTCTGTACAGGGGGGGCAATCATTTCCTGACACCCTTACCTGTTGAGTCTGAAATAAAGTTGTTTCTTTGTTTTATACAGACTACATGAGTAGTTTTACTTGTAAGCCGCACATGCGTAAAAATAAATCATAGCATCCAGTTTTGGTCTATACCTGAGATTTGTAGTTCAGAGACAATACAATGAATCTTATCCACACTGACTGTATTTAGTATACAAACCTTTTTTCTACGAAGGAATTAATCGCAGGAATGATATACCAGAGAGCTACTCTAAATCTCATCGCATTACATCGCTTCACGTTACAACAACGAGTTTAAAAAGCGAGGTATAAGTGAGTGAGTGAGTGACCTAGGGTTGCCAAGTGTCCTTTAATTCAAAGGACAGTTCTTTATTTCAGCTCATGTGTCCTTGTCCTTTGATAAACTCGGAAAGGACGCCATATGTCCTTCAATTCAGTAATTGACTCTCAAAATTTTATTCATCACTAAAAATTTGAGACGGAGGTGTTTTCAAACTTATTAATTCGTTAATCGGGAGAAGTGAGATTCAACATTCAGATGTGATTTCTAGTAAATCAGAGTTGGCAAACCTGCCCCCATTGCCCGTTGCCATTGTCATCCTTGCTGGAGAGGAACGAGGAAGGCATCGCCCGCTAACATATTTTTTGTGCTTTGCCAAATTGCCATATTAAACCGGCTTCATGAGTTTTTGACGGGATTCTATTTTTTATGAGTTTGAAGAATATCTTCAGATGAATACTTAGGTAAGAATACTTAATTATATACTAGGTTTCCCTCTCTTAGAAAGTTAGAAAACATTATTTTACGTGTCGCGCTACTGAAAGTTAAGGCTTGTTCGTGTCTAATTTTTTTTCTAATAACCTTATGCATTAAAGTGTTCACTCATTACGCATGTCTTAGCACCTTTTTTAGAAAAATTCACGAAAGACTTTTTTTAGTGATTTTTTAGAAAAAGGACCAAAAAACAAATATTTCCAATTTGTAAAAAATATTGCACAAGTAAATTTTTATCATGATAAACAATGGAATATATGGTAGCGTGCAAGTGTCCTTTATTCAAGATCTGTTGACTTGGCAATCCTAGGTATAACTTTTCCTTTTCCTTGTAAGAGTAGAACCCTGGCCATACGCATGTATACGTCGTATGACCTTAGGTCACGGAAAGATCACCAAAATGGACATTTCCATTCACTGCAACGATTTTAAACCAACTTCTCATTATCAAATCGTCATAAAACATACACCATTAGATTTAGCGTAATAGTTTTAGAAACGCAAACAACTTTCAGAAGTGTAAGATATCTTGATTCTTGACCTCACGTTACGAAAAGGTCACCAAAATGGCCATTTTGGTAATCCCCTCCCCCTTCCCTTGCTGACTAATGGCGAGAGCAGCGTATGGGCAAGAAAAAGGTTACCATTACGACACTCACTAGCATCGTTTCCTTATAAGGGAAGCGAAGACACTGAGTTTCGGGAGTTCGACTCCCGATCGTGCTAGTAACAATAATCTAGGAGTTAGCGCAATGGGCACATTAGCTTGGTCTGATCATTGTGCCATGTTTTAACTCTCCTAACTGATTATCATTGAGTGACGTTCTGTCTGTTCAGTAGTTGGTTGGGTGAGGTCTTCCGCGTTCACTTGATGTAGCTATTATCACCTATTAAATGGCTAGAACTACATGTGAATAGTAATACCAACAATATAATCTAGTGTCTTTATTCTTATCAGGTTGTATTGTCGACAACACAGGCAGTTATAACGGCGTGGTCCTGCTTTCATTTTCCTGCAGCGTCGTTGCTGGATTCTGCATGTCGGGTTGTTACTGGATTACTCGAAGAAGGCAAGAAGAGAGTCGCTCCCGCTCTCCTTCTGACGTTTAAACTTACTATTTTATTTTATTAAATATAATTCCGTTGCGAGGAATGATACATGAATTTTGAATTCTGCACCAACAGAGATATTAAGATCCCTTAATCTCTGACAGACAAATGCAATCGCATCTCTGTATTTGGGCAAAAGTAGCAATAGGTATATTATTATTATTATTATGCAAATTTTTGGTGCCCATATCACTTATAAACATATTTTTTACCATTAGTCAACAACTTTATGACGTAATAATAATAATAATAACATCAAGACATACTCGTAGAATTGTAGAAAAACAGAAGCGCTTTAGAAAGTATCCAGCATCCTCGAGTAAGCTATTAAGTATGCTCGAATGACTTAAGTTATTCTTTTGTTTTTACATATAGTATAACGTCATTTTGGCTCCCGTTATCTCAATGATCTCAATGTCGGACTGGTCGGTGAGGCTCTGGGTCCGCTTCCGGCTGCTAGCGTCTGGGTTGAGTTGGGCGGCCACTCACCCTGTTAATCGGGCTCAGATAACCCTTGGAGCATACTCACTCCCACGCTGTGGGGAAATGAGTTCCGGATGTTGCCTGGTTTTTATAACTTCATTTACGAAAACGCATCATGTACTAGAGACACAGAGATACAGGCTTTTTCGTAGGACTGTACACCATTTAAAATCTGTTTGGTGTACTTTTCCCATACGATGTAGATGTACTTTTACATCACCGTATATTGTGATTATTTTTTATTCATCTTGTATGTAGGTATGTATGTGTGCAAGAAAAGTAATTATTAGTGTCATTATTTATTATTAGAAAGGAGGAAGAATGCATCTAAATGATTTTTTACATATTTACAGAATTTGTACTTTGTTTTTAATTTATTTTTTTATTTTTTATTATGAATAACTGTACAATGACTAAGCAATTATCCGTAAGTTGTCTCATATTAACTGTTTTATGAAGGTTACCTTAAGAGTTGTTATAAAGAAGAATGAACAGAAAATGGGTCGTGAACCTGGCACTTCGAGTAAAGAGGTGAGGATAAGGACAGTTCTACTTTTTCGTGTGCCAGGTAGGAACATTGTTGGATTGTGGTTACTCGCACCTTCCAACTTCCAAGCAGTGTCTCGGTCCCCGCTTTTATTGCGGTTTTCTCTTATGGTTGTGATCGACTTTCATGGCAAACTAAACTGAATGAATAGTAAGTGTAAAGTTATATATATAATTCCTATCTTCTTCGAATAAATAAATGGCCGTATTTATGGTTACTCGCAATGAAAGTACGAAGTGTAAATACAAATTAGTGAATAATTTATTACTTTTGTTTTAAGTACTTTTTTTATAGATTGAGGCATTTTTTATAACGTTTATATTCACTAAATAAAAGTTTAAAAGTGCGAGTTTCTTTTACCTTTCAAATAAAATAAAATTTTAACCCTTTCTTGTTTAGAGTTTTTCTCGTGTAAGTTTAAATGAATAAGATCGTTTGGCGTTAGTCAGATCAAATTAATATGTGTAACAAACGGTTAAGACGCTTTAGGCAGGCCACACGTACCAAAGGGACACGATATTGCCATAACACGCTACTCGTACGTGTCACCAGCGTGCATGGCTACTAGAGCTGCCAACTCTCCAGTTTTCGCCGTTAGTCAAAGTAAAACGAGACGAAATCTCCGGTTTCTCAATTTGTTAGAAAATCTAGAAGAGAAAGAACCATTGTTGTCCCAAGGCGATATGATGACTAAGCTGATTGATGCAGCATTGCTTGTATATATTAAGTTAAGGTGTGTGTGTATCCATCTCAAAATTGTAAAGTTAGTGAAAAATTCACTTAATTTAGAGCTAGCATTTTTGGGCTCTTGTGGCATCATTGTTTGGGCACTCTTGTGGCATCATTTTTTGGGGCGCTGCGCGTCTTTTCTACTCGTTTGTGGAATGCCGTACTTACAGGGTGTGGTCTTATAGAGAGCTCTCTTGCAATTCAGTTTGGTTGTTTAGATACAAGATTGTTGCATCGTGCAATAGTGCAGGTTTTGTTGTTGTTGCAAGGTTTAGAAAGAAGACCATAAATAGTGCCCCTTTTGTTTTTTATCTTAAATTCATGCAACTGAGGCCTAAGGTAGGCCCACATCGAGTCAGCAACCCTGAGGTAGGACCTAATAGGACCGCCAAGTCCGTAAGTTTTTAAATCTAGCTTAACTTGGGCTGTAGGTTAAACTGGCCCTTCAGAGCTTGGCCGTTCACGGCTCAGCTGGGATTTTGAACCCAATAAAAAAAAATAATAATAATAACATGGTCCTTCCGAACCGGATTCTAGCCCAAGACTGAGTCAGTGACTATTTTTCGGCAAAGTTCTGATTGTGCAAATTGTAGCCCAAGTTAGGCCTAGACGGGTAGAGCATAATTGAGTTAAGGTCCCAGCGTAGAAAGTTTGGTCGCCCAATTGCGAAACTTGGCCACTCGTCTGTCGTTGTTTTTGGCCTACATTTTTACCGGTTTGGTTAATTTTGGTTTATTATTGAGTTAAGGTCCCAGGGTAGAAAGTTTGGTCGCCCAATTGCAAAACTAGGCCACTCGTCTGTCGTTGTTTTTGGCCTACATTTTTTCCGGTTTGGTTAATTTTGGTTTATTATTTGTAGGCGAAGGTTGCAGACTTCGGTGAGCCAGTTACTTGGGTGGAAAATTTGGTATTCCATACTGGTGGTTGGTCAGTACCCCACCCAGCAATTCAGTTTATTTGAAAAAAGCAAAATTTGCGTTTGATCAGTTTGGTTAAGTATTTTTGCCAATTCAGCTTATTTGGCATTGAGCCCAATAGTCCAGGCAATCTAGAGCAAAAATAGCTTCAACCTGGGCAAAATTGCTTCAGAAGCTGTCTAAACTGTTTCCAGCTCAGGAACCATTGCAGAATAACATATCCAAAATCCGACAAAATTGGACCACGGGAACACCCCCAAAAATGAAATTCAAAATGGCGGACTGGCAGTTTCCTACGAAATACAATAAATTTTAATTTCGCTTTGTAGAGAGAGTTATGACGTTTTTCTTGATCAGTAAAATGTTTTAAAACACATTTTCGTTTCTAAATTAACCTATATGACACTAAAAATTGTATTAGGCGGCTAGTATTAAACTATGACGTCACGTAATGTAAATAAAATATACTGTATGGAGTGTATGTGAGAATGGACATTGCTACATCTTTATAAACTTATATTATATACAACTCTTTAATTCCTACTACCCACTATCAAATCTGCGTATTTGTGCTTGTCATTTTCTTTAAAACTGTTATTATGTACTCCTTTTAAATACTGCAACACAGTTTATTAATTTGTGTTTTCTGTTTCAGACTGACTCGGTGTACGGCTGACTCGGTGTGCGTCCGCCTTCAAGAATGCAGACCCCTGAAGAATTGTGCGTGATTTGTAAGGAGAAATTGGACAGCGGACAGGAAGTGGTTCACATCTCGCAAAAAGGAGCAGATGGTATAAATGCATCCAGCCGCAGCCGTGGAAGCGATGTTGTTGCAACAGCTGGAATAAGTGTTCACGTTGTATGTAGGAAAAGGTTTACGGATAAAAAGACCATTGAAATAAAGAAGCGACAGACCGCAGCCGAGGCAATACCAAGGAAAAGTGCTCGTTTTCATGAATACGCATTTTCCAGTGCTACTCACTGTTTGTTTTGTGATACCTTTGTGGACTTTTTTTCCAAACACAAACCAAAATCAGAGCATGTCAAAATAAGAACTACAGAGTTCTCCGAAACCATAAAAAGGTGCTGTGAAAGCCGCTGCGATGAATGGTCGTTTAATGTAAAAGGCCGTCTGGAGTATTATCTTCGTGATCTTCCTGCTGCAGATTGTGTCTACCATCACACCTGCAGCGTAAATTTTCGAAGTGGAAAAAACATTCCTCGCGCATACTCCTCCGACGATCATGATTCGAAGAAAGGGAGACCAACTAATGAAGAGCAACACCAAGCATTCCTTCAGACCTGTGCTTACCTGGAAGAGAATGATGATGAACAACTGTTGATTGGAGACCTAATTTCCAAAATGGAGGAATATCTTCAAGGAAGTCAGAGCTCTGTCTACGAACGCAGGCACATGAAGAGAAAGCTTTTAGAACGTTACGGAGACAAGATCATAATATCAGGTGAAAGTGGGAAGGCAGATGTAGTAACACTACGAGAGACAGCTAATGAAATTCTTATAGATTATCACAAAAAGTCGAAAGAATGTGATATAGATATAGAGCTACAGAAGATTTACCTAGTAGAAGCTGCTGCAAAAATAATCAGAAGTGATATCAAGTCTGTCGACTCGCCTAGAAAAGATGTGTATCCATCTCCAAATGACATCACTGCAGAAAGTGCTCTTGATTACATTCCCAACAGTCTGAAATTGCTATTATCAAAAGCATTTGCGGGACAGGATGCTTCAAGAAAAATAGGTGCAATTGGGCAGAGCATTATGCAAGCAACCCGTCCTAGAGGATTACTATGTCCACTACAGATCGGTTTGTCGGTTCAGCTACACCACAACTTTAGGTCAAGGTACCTTATTGACGTTCTCCATCAGCTGGGTTACTGTTCGTCGTATGCAGAAGTAACAAGATTCGAAAGAAACGCGGCGCTGGCAAGTGGGTCTGGCTCTTTTACTGTTGATGAAAACACTGCAGTCCTTCTAGCAGCAGATAACGTCGATCATGATGTCTGCACTTTGGATGGGAAGAATACCTTTCATGGAATGGGTATGATTGCCGCAATAACTCCGAAGATCAAGATCCACCCTTCTATTCACAGGCGTAATGTTGGTGACAATGACATTAAGAAGATTGCAACCGTTGACATTAGGGAATATAGACACGCGAGAAGCATGTTGAGGGACATCTCATTCCGCGAACTTCCAGTACCCACTGCCACCATAAGTCGACTTAGTCTTCTCTGGCAGATATCTTCAGCAGAAAGATCAGGTCCAAGTTGGTCCGGAACAATGCAGGCAATTCACGGTGGATCAAGTGTCTCACATCCAGGTGTGGCGTCGATCACGTTCCTTCCCATCATAGATATGTCGCCAACTGACATGACCTGCATATACCTTTGATCAGCCTTTGTTCTGGAAAGCTTCCCAAATCATCAATGAACAGAGAGACCTGCAGGACATTGTTTTAATGCTGGGATCATTTCACACTCTGATGAATCTTTTGGGAGCAGTCGGTACTCTTATGAATGGTTCAGGATTGTCTGAAGTACTTCAAGAAATATACGGACCAAATGCCGTGCAACACATGATGTCTGGAAAAGCTGTTTCAAGAGCGATACGTGGTCATATGATAGTAGATGCAGCTCTTAGTACCTTACTAGTCGCAGACGTTTTCCCTCGTAATGAAGATGGAACTCCTCATGACCTCCATAAGGAAGCTTGTGACCTGCTCGACGATGTTATGACCGCCAAACAATCAGTTGAGGATGTGGAATCTTCGAATGCATTGTCTCAGATTGCTACCACTTTGGATGCGAAGAAAACTGACCTACAATCTACTTCGCAAACAAGTCAACTCTGGTTGGAATATCAGCGAATGATCAACATTGCACGTTCCTTGATAACAGCAGACAGAACCGGCTCGTGGGATTTGCACTTGCAAGCTATGCTGGAGACCATCCCCATAATTGCAGCAGCCGGACATCACAATTACCTGAAATCGATATACCTGTACCTGCAGAAAATGTTAAGTTTGCCTTCTGAAAATCCAGCCGTTAACAAAATGTTCCAGGAAGGTAAGTTTGTGGTAAGAAGAAGCGACAGATTATGGGCCGGACTCGGCACAGACCTGGTGATAGAACAAGTACTAATGCGTTCCCTGAAAAGCAGAGGCGGACTGACACGCGGAAGTGGATTTACAGACATCCAAAGGACAACGTGGCTCTTTTCTATGCCTCTGTGTTCCACTTATAACTTAGCAATGCAGGAATACACCAGAGTTTTGTTGGAAAGTAGTGAACAGCACAAGGAAATGAGGGGAAGTAGACAAATCAGGGACAGTAATGACATGAAGAAAGTACTTGAACGTCTGGAATCCTTATCCCCATTCCATTCTACCTCGGGTCTCTGCAACATTGTAACAGGGCTAACTGCTGATCCTGGAGTTAACGTTCATCAATTGCATTCAATCGGTACGAACATTGTCGTAAAAATGATTGGGAAACAAGCCTTTACATATTCTGCCAAAAGATCTGACAAAGTGAAAACACTAGGATCTGCTTCTGCCGTTGTGATCACTGATGCTTCAGATATAGAAGTAGATCCTGCACTACTGTTTCAGAGAATGATGACTGTTGCCACTGGCGGAGACATGAATCTTGAAGATGTCATGTGTTACGAACTGTGTGCATATCCTCCTGCATTGTTCGAATCACGAAGTATCTTGAGGAAACCCGATAAGTCTCAGCTAGCTCATGCAATAATCAAATACACTGACACTTTACGCATGGAAGAAGTTCAAGAAATTCAGTGCACAGACCAGTACGTATTGGATGGTGGATCTCTACTACATCGTGTTTCCTGGCGTCAAGATGAAACATATGACAGCATCGCCAACTCATATGCCGATTTCACTCTGAAAACATATGGAAAAGCAATCATTGTTTTTGATGGCTACAGCAGCTCTCCTACGATCAAGGACATGACCCACAGAAGACGCAGCACCAAGACAAGCAGAAATGTGAATCTCAGTCCAAGCATGAAGTTTGTTGGCCAGAAGGAACACTTCTTGGCTAATGAAAACAACAAGCAAGCATTTATTTCCCTCGTAGGTGAGATGTTGAAGAAGCACGGGTGTACTGTTCACAACGCAGATGGGGATGCTGATGTGGACATCGTTCGTGCAGCAGTTTCCTCATCAGAAAATGCAACTACAACAGTAATAGGGGAAGACACCGACTTGCTGATTCTCCTTCTGTACCATGCCAAGGACAGTGGTTTCAAGTTGTACTATCGCAGCGATATAAGACGGGGACCATCTCCTAATCCTGTGTATGATATTCTCAGCATTCAATCATTGTTAGGCAATGACATCTGCAAGTATCTCCTGTTTGTGCATGCTTTCACGGGCTGTGATAGCACATCCAGAATTTTTTCGATCGGTAAAGCCAAAGCATTCGACACACTGATGAAGGTGGCTGAACTCCGTTCAGTTGCAAATACATTCTGTTCTGATTGTTGCCAACACTCTGACATTGAAGCCGCTGGAAGAAAGGCAATGCTTCTGTTGTATGGCTGCAAAACACTTGAATCCACTAACGCACTACGTCATCGAATGTTAGTTGAAAAGGTAGCTACAGCTAAATCTTTTGTTACACCCGAACGTTTGCCACCTACCGATGCGTCCACAAAGTACCACAGCTTTCGCACATACTTTCAAATACTAATCTGGAAGTCTACAGAAGAGAAGATCGATGCAGAACAGTGGGGTTGGTATGTAAAGAATAATTCCTACTACCCTACAGCCTGCGACAAGCCACCAGCTCCAAATTATCTACTCAACATGATCCGCTGCTCCTGCAAGACGAAATGTGCTACTTCAAGATGTGGATGCAAGCGTAATGGAATGCCCTGTTCAGCCGCTTGTGGCGAGTGCCAAATCAGTGGTTGCGATAACAACCCAAGTACCGGTAATCTATCCGATGATAGTGATGAAGAGGATTAATTTCTGTATGTTTGTGACCAGGTATCACTTCTTCTGTAATGAACATAACTTGAAACTGGGAAAAAAATAATTGTTGTATTATTGATTATAAAAATCTGTAAAAAGCTATATAACATTATATTTGCGTAATAACTGGTTGTGTTGTATATTGTTGAATTATTTAAAACATTACAACTGAAAGAAAAAGCATCAAATGTATCTCTATAAATAAAAGCGTAAATTATATATTTTTTTTTTCGTAGGAAACATCCAGTCCGCCATTTTGAATTTCATTTTTGGGGGTGTTCCCGGGGTCCAATTTTGTCGGATTTTGGATATGTTATTCGGCAACGGTTCCTGAGCTGGAAACAGTTTAGAAAGCTTCTGAAGCAATTTTGCCCAGGTCTAACTACAAATTGCCTGGACTACAATTGTTGTTTGCATTGAAGATGCGTGCAGCTGAATTGAACAAGTTTAAAAAAAGGAGAAGCGTCTACAAAGGTCTAATTACAAAGGTCAGTGCGACTATAGATTCTGCCATAGAGCAAGAGGATTTAAGCTTAGTGACTGCGCAGCTTTCCATATTAGAAACTAAAAAGGTTGCTCTAAGTGAAGTAAATGTTAAAATTGAGGCTCTTATAGAAGAGGATGAAATAGAAAATAACATAATTTACTTTGAAGAGATTATTGATGATATAATTAAAGTATGCCACCGAGCAAAAGAGTTTAGCAGCTCAGTACAGTTAGAGACCAGGTCTAATAATGAGACACAACCCTCAACAAATGGTGTTTGTGAAGTTAAGGTTAACAGATCTGCAGTTCAATTACCGAGGCTTGTACTCAAAACATTTTCTGGGAGTATTCAGGAATGGCAAGGATGGGCAGGCAGTTTTGAATCAGCAGTTCATTCTAGTCAAATGTTAAGTGCGGTGGAGAAGTTTAATTATTTGCAATCCCTCTTGGAAGGGGAGGCAGCAAAGACAATAGCAGGATTAGCATTAACAGAGGCTAATTATAATGTGGCTTGGGATATATTAAAGAAACGGTTTGGTAAGCCAGAGATCTTAATTAAAAGCCACCAACGTGAACTTTTAGCTATACCTCCTGTTAATAATCCCAATAGTGTCAAGGAGTCACGGCAGTTATATGATGAATTTGAAGTTAGAACTAGGTCCCTGGACAACTTGGGTGTAGGAATGGAAAGGTATGGTATAATGTTGGTTACTGTACTGGAGTCTAAATTGACTAGCTCAATTTTGCTTGAATTAAGTAGGGGACACTCTACAGAATATGTGTTCATCCCCCTTCAGCAGATGTTAAGTCTTTTAAGCACAGAATTAGCAAGACGAGAGGGAATTGAGTTTGCACAGTGGGATGTTAAACAAGGGGACAAAGGCAGGCACAGCACCAAGGTTTCTACAAAAATGAATAGCCCAGGTACAGTGTCAGCTCTACATGCATCCTCTGAGAATAAATTAAAGGGAATCAAGGAATGCATATTTTGCGAAGGCAACCACAAGTCATATAAATGTGAGGTGGCTGAGGCTTTACCTTTTGAGGAGAGAAAGGACAGGGTAACTAAGTCCACAGCATGTTTTAAATGTTTTTTGAAAGGTTACAGAGCAAGGTTTTGTAGGTTTCAAATTTTGTGCAAAAAATGTCATGGCCGGCATCAGCCATTATTGTGTGAAAACACTCCTAGTAGGCCTACTCCAGAAGTAGAGACATCAGTGGCACATGCTACTGCTATGAAAGGGAGTAAAAGTAAAGGGGGATTATTGCAAACAGCTGCAGCCTTATTAATTGGGAATGATGGAGAAGCTACTGTAAGAGTGTTGTTTGATAGTGGTAGCCAGTGTAGCTTTAAGACCAGAATTTCCAGAAAATTGAAGTTTAAAGAACTTAACCCTAGAACACAAACCCTAGGACCGGGTTTGTTTTTTTCTGTTTAAGGTGCTTTCAACCCTGCTGGATTATTGACACCATTTTTTTTTTTTTTGTAGAGAAATGTGGTGAAAGATAAACCTTACTCACAATGCTTTAATACTACCTAACCTAACATTAAAATCTACTGTGAAGTTAATACTGCAGCTGCAGAGTTGAGCGTTGGCCTACAGTCACCAGAGTCATGAGAGCCTCAGCTGGCGCAGCCACAAGCCTCCTGGATCGCTACGAACTGTAGTGGAGATAGACAAAAACAGGGAAATTTTTGAGAGGCGAAAACTGACTTATATGCACTAAATATTTTTTGTAGATATTTATTCATCATTTATGAACACTTTTTCATTGCAGACAACTTCAAAGAACATTATAACTTACCTGGTATTATACACAGTCAACACAGACAGGGCAGAAGTGGCGAGGGCACACAGGTCCACGACACTTGCGGCACCTGTGCCGCGTCTTCCTGTCGGACCCCTTAGGGCACATAACGCAGCGCACCAAGGCACAACTACTCTCTGCTACCACCGTGCCTGCCAGGCCTGCAGCAGTGCCAGGTGAAGGGAGGTTTCAGATTGTGCAGATGAGTGTCTTGAGGGGGCGTGACAGGAACGGCGAGTCGAGCCTCTTCTCTGCCCAGGGCGTGATGAGTCCCAGTGCCAATATTTGCATATATTTCCTCCTGATGATCCTGTTGCCACCTGTCCTAATTGCATTTTCATTGTGGATGACCCAGGAGTTGAGTACACAGGTGTTCAGCATCCCATAAAACACACACAGCGGCCATCTCTTGGTCTTGCGTCCACAGGAGTAGTGGGCACACATCTGGTCGAATGTGTCCACACCACCTTTCGTGTGATTGTAGAACTCGATGATCTCCGGCTTTCCTGTGGGTCCCAGGGCTGGCTGTATGTGCATAGAAGACAACAGCAAGACGAGCTTCTTCTTGGTCTTGGACTTTGTTGGGATATATGTCACCAGAGTCATTTCCTTGGTGAAAAGGAATGCACTTGACCCTAGCCTGCGACTGGCCGTTTCCTTCATCTGCGACGGTATCTCCTTTTTATTTCCCATGACCGTTTCAACAAGGGTCATGCCACAGTCTAAGAGGTCCGTCACTAAGGGCACAGACGTGAACCAGTTGTCTGTGGTTACATTCCTTTGTGTCTGGTGGTATGGCCTGGTCAGCTCCTTGGTGTAGTAATGGCCAAGGTTGATGCCCTGCATGGGTCTTGTCCCATCCTTCCCCAGATAAGGGATCGCACCCACTAAGTACTTGCTATTGCTGTCATTGGCAAGAACAAGCTTGATCCCGTATTTAGCCGGCTTGTTGGGGATGTACATTCGGAAGGGGCACCTTCCTCTGAAACCAAGCAGCTGTTCGTCGACAGTCAGGTTCTCGCTAGGCACGTACATCCTCCCACAATTTCCTATAAAGTTGTCCCAGATCTTCCTAATGGCTGCGAACTTATCTGTCTTCCGCCTCTCCTCCCGTGTGTCAGGGTCATCAAAACGCAGACAATTCAGTAGGAACTCGAATCGACCCTGAGACATGGCCGCACGGTATGTGGCTGCGCCGGTGCAGGGGTTCCACATCTCTGATGTTGATAGATGATTGTCCCTCTGGCAGCCACTGAAGATGATAACCCCCAGAAGTGCACGCACCTCGGCTGGTTCTGTTCGAGAGTGTGTTCCAGTCTGCCGGCCGTACTTGGCAGCCTGCAAGTGGATTCGCTTGTTGCTCCATTCAACAATCTCGTCGATGATTTGGTCCTCAAACAGCAACGTGAAGCACTTGATTGGGGTGTCAGCACTCCGTGCCTCCGCTGTTGGCCCTGTGGTCATGCCGGATGGAAGGATGTTCCGTGATGGAGTTCTCATCGACGAACGAGACTGTGGCCGGCAACTCCACCTGAAGCCAGAAGTGGTTGCCAGGGTGCTGGTGTGGAAGTCAACGACTGAGGGAGCATCGTCGTCCTCATCAGGGCGCCTTTTTCTTCCCCTACGAGCAGCCGGGGCATCAGGAGAGGCGGCAGGGGCATCAGGAGAGGCAGGGCATCAGGAGAGGGCATGGGCATCAGGAGAGGCAGCAGACGTAGAGGCACCAGGGTCTGGGTCGAACACATGGCGGCTGGTGATAGGCCTAGCTGTCACGTGGGGCGAGCGTGGCTTGGCTGATGTAGACGTGTGCCGTGGTTTTTTCCATACACGGCGTCTGGTCTCCTCATCACTATGACTACTCTCATCATCATTTTCACTTGGTTCAGGTACATATTCTTTGGCAATATCACTATCATACATGACCTCATATTCTAGGTCATCTTCATTGTCTTCATCATCAGTTTCACTATAATCAGGTAATTTCCCAGTTGTGTTCATAATTCTTTCAAGCTCATCACTTGCGTAATACTTCACCAGTTTATTAGACATGATTCTTGCAATAGTAATAGCACTTTAGTACACCTAGAATGTCATAATCAATGCCTGTAAAGAAAAATAACGTAAATAGCAAACCAGAATATGTACACCACTGCAAACCTTGGGAGATTTCCACCCGCTAATAATTGCACCTTGTATCACAAACGTCGGGTGAAAATCACCCAAAATGTACTCTACAGGAAAAATCAAGCGAGCGACACTTAAACCACTACCTCTCTCGACCACGGCTAAACACGCACTGCAGCTACTGGGCAAGGCAGGTGGCTGCCACCACTCCCCACAACATGGTCACGTGATCAAAATATCGTGGGGTGATTTTCACCCGAGGTTTGTGTTCTAGGGTTAAGAGGGAAAATTTAAGAATTTCTGGGTTTGGGGGTTCCGTTCAAAACCGAACCAAAGTTAAGAAGGTAGAAGTTCTGGTTAAGGGGTTGTTACCACAAAGTCCCACTATCAAGGTCCAAGCTGTAGAGATTGAGGAACTTTGTGCTCCAGTCACTACTTGTTTAGATATGGCATGTGTCCAAGAATTGCAAGTTAAAGGAATTAATTTGGGCAATAATAAGTTTGAAGGAACAGAAGATATTAATCTTTTGATTAGAGCTGACTATTATTGGGACTTCATCACTGGTAATATTGTCCGCACATCTCGAGGCCCGGTAGCTATTGAAAGTAAGCTAGGCTGGATGCTCCATGGTAGCTATTGCAATGAAATAGAGGTTAAAGCTCTTTTTGTTAAGATTGAGGAGAACAGCCATGGTTTGGAAAGGCATTTGAAAGCGTTTTGGGAACTTGAATCCATTGGCATAAAGGACAAACAGGCAAGTACAGTGAACAGTGATGTTTTAGAGCAATTTGAAAAAGGGATTGGGTTTAGAGATGGTTGCTATGAAGTTGGCCTCCTTTGGAAGGATTCTTGCAAACCCCGTTCAAACCTTCAGCTAGCTAATCGGAGGTTGGAGACTTCATTGTACAGGCTAAGAAAAAATGAGGAGTTGTTAATTGAATACAATGAGGCCATCCTAAGCTATGTAAGGGAGGGCTATGCTGAAAGGGTGCAAGGTGAGCTGGTGAGCCAGGAGGCACATTATCTGCCACACCATGCAGTGGTACGGCGAGACAAAACTACCACCAAACTGAGGGGAATTTTTGATGGCTCAGCCAAACCCACAGGTGGTGTGTCCTTGAATGACTGTTTGGATGCTGGGCCAAATTTAAATGCAGATTTATTTTTCTTGTTACTGAGATTCAAGTTTGGTAGAGTAGCATTGACTGTGGATGTGAAGCAAGCCTTTTTGCGGATAAAGTTAAAACCAGAGGACAGAGATGCAGTAAGGTATCTGTGGGTGGATACGAAAGACTTGTTGGAAAATGAACCTAAGGTTCAAGCATATAGAATGAAGTCAGTGTTGTTTGGCCTCAGCTCTAGTCCATTTCTGTTGGCAGCTACTATGCAGTACCATTTTAAGAAATATTCTGAAGTCTATCCTAACACTATTGAACACATAAGGAAAAAATTTTATGTTGATGATTTGCTGTGTTCCGTGGATAATACAGAAATGGCTAAACAGATATTCATGGAGGCTAGAGCTATAATGAGGGAGGCTGGCATGGAGCTTAGAAAATGGCAGACCAATCATTCTCAATTACAAGAGTTTATGAGTCAGTCCTGTGTAGTACCTGATGCAGCAGAAAGTATTGAGGATTCTGGTATTAAGGAGTTGTGGACAATAGACGCAAAAGTGCTAGGCATTGTTTGGCAGCAAGGAGATGATTTGTTTACCTTCAATGGGAAATCTTTAGTAGAGCTGGCTGAGAATGAGACAAGGTGGACAAAACGTACAGCTCTTAGTTTGGCTTCAAAGGTCTTTGATCCTTTTGGATTCCTGGCTCCATTTGTGATAAAGCAAAAAATTTGGTTTCAGAGCCTCTGGGAAATTGGACTTGGTTGGGACCAAGAGTTATCTGATCATATGGTGGTAAGGTGGAAATATTGGTTCAAAGAATTGGCACATCTTGGAGACATTGAAATCCCAAGATGGTACTTTGGAGAGTTGAACAATAGTCCAGACAATTTGGAGCTGCACATCTTTTGTGATGCAAGTGAGGAAGCCTATGCAACTTGTATTTATATAAGAGGCACATTGCAAGAGGAAGTAAGTTGCAGGTTGGTTGCTGCAAAGAGCAGAGTAGCACCTTTGAAAAGGCTTTCTGTTCCAAGATTGGAATTGATGGGTGCAGTTATTGCTAGTCGGCTTGCAGTTACAGTGCAAAAGTCTTTGGCCCTCTATGAAATTCCAAGCTATTATTGGACAGACTCCACTATAGTTTGGCACTGGTTAAGAAGCCAGGCAAGGAAATGGAAACCATTTGTTGCCAATAGGGTGGAGGAAATTCAAGCGCACACAGATCCCAAGCGATGGAAGCATTGTCTAGGCACCCAAAACCCTGCTGATTTACCAACACGAGGAATTTCAGTGAAAGATCTTGCACAGTCAAGTTTGTGGTGGAATGGGCCAGAGTGGCTACAACTTCGAAGTGAAAACTGGCCTTCTAATCAGCCTATTGTAGGAGAATGCCAGGCTGAAGAAGCATGGGTGAGTGAGGTAAGAAAATGCGCTGTGAACAGTTGTCAAGTTATGCAGCAGGACCCCATATTGAGGCTTGAGGACATTAGCAGTCTGAAAAAGTTGTTAAGAGTGACAGCATAGGAATATAGATTTACCAACAATATTAAGGAAGAAACAAGAAGGGAAGGAATTCTGAACAGTAAGGAGATTCAGCAAGCCAGGAAATACTGGGTGGTATATGTGCAGAAGGAAAAATTTGGTGAAGAGAGGGAATTGCTCACCAGCCGTCCATTACAGGTTCTACAACACATTCTGCTCTCAAGGGTTTGGATGTGTTTTTGGATCAGGATTTATTGAGAGTAGGAGGTAGACTACAGTTTTCTGGGCTTCCAGAGGAGAAAAGACATCCAATTTTGCTACTTTCTGGAGGGCACTTTGTGGACCTTTTGATCCTGGATACTCATCATAAGTTGTTACATGCTGGAGTTAGAGAAGTGATAATAGAGATCAGACAACAGTTTTGGATTCATAAAATTAGACAAGTAGTGTGATAGCGTGGGGTAGACACCCCAGTTAGGTTACTTAGGTTCTAGCAAACAATCAAAAGCACTTACCGGTGCGTTAAATTAGATATTCCTTTGGGAGCCTACCATTAGATTCCTGTGTCCCACAAACAGCCTACCTAACTCTCTCTTACATTACCAATTTAGAAGCTATAGACATTACCCCTAACTATACTTAAGTACGGACAACTTTCTACCCCATTTGTCACCTTAGAAACACCACCTAATTACCTCAGCACCAACGATTAGGTCAGATAGGAAAAAACATCTCTCGGCTAGCCCAAAACAATACGAACCGCCGCGTTGGTTCGTTTATGACTTGCTCTTGCCATTCAGCTTAGATTTAGTGATATTTCCCCTTTAGTGACTTTTAGACTATATGCATATATATATATATATATATATATATATATATAATATATATATATACACGTCACCTCACTCCTCCCCTACAAGTTTAGTCTGTCAGGGGGATGAGGGACCCTAGACGACCTGCGGAGCGGGGTTGATGTAGTAGGATTAGGTGCAACCTGTATAGGCGGGCGAGTTGAACCATTTTCCGGAGGATCAGTTCTCTCTTCCGGAAGACTCTGGTCCTTCTGCAATTCACGTTCCCATATCTGGTCCTGATGGCGTTTAATAGAACGACCATCTTCTAGTTGGCACTTGAAGGAAACAGGGCCCGTTCTCTCCTGCACAGTTGCAGGAACCCATTTTGGTCCAGCCCCATAGTTGCGAATCATAACTGGATCATTAGGTTGCGCTTCTATAACTCTCCCTCTTTTAGTGTTGTGGTACAACTTCTGTTTTCCTGATGGCGTAAAACTCGTTGTTGTAACGTTTCGTTTGGACGTAACAAATCGAAAACTGAACGAATTCCCCGGCCAATCATAAGTTTAGAGGGAGACACCCCGTCGTGGTGTGAGGTGTTATTCGATATTTAAACAAAAATTTATCCAACACCACTTGCATTTCCTCCCCACGAGAATGACGCAAGGCCGACTTGAAAGTACGGACCATGTTTTCCGCGAGACCGTTAGTAGATGGGTGGAAAACACTAGACCGGACATGTCTAATGCCATTTAGGTGGACAAAAGAACGAAATTCCTCACTGGTAAAACAAATACCATTGTCGGGAACCAGGACTACGGGTAAACTCCATCGAGCGAAAACCGAACGGAGTAAGCGAATAGTAATACCCGAAGTCGTGGAAGTGGTTGGAAAAATTTCCACCCACTTAGAGTAGGCGTCCACAATGACTAGGAAATAAATATTATTTATAGGACGTGCATAGTCAACATGGATCCTATGCCACGGTATAGTAGGCCATTCCAAGGATGAAGTGGACTTTTCCTTGGGAGATCTCTGTTCTCTAGGCAGCTTTGACAGGAACGAACCAATGATTCGAGTTCTCCATCTAAACCAGGCCACCAGAAATAAGCTCTCGCCTCCTCTTTCATTTTTGTTGCGCCCATGTGTTCAGCGTGAAGTTCCTTCACTAAATTCGACCTGCCTTCATTTGGAATAATCACTCTGTGGCCCCATAAGAGACAGCCATTTTGAATGGAGAGGCCAGACTGACGTTGATAAAAAGGCTGTAATTCACTCTCAACCTTAGTAGGCCAACCAACTGAGCAGAAATGGATGACCCTAGACAGAATAGGGTCTGATTTTGTCCACTGCTCTATTTGTACCGCAGATACTGGAGTGGATTCCAAACAACCACTTGAACCCAATAAGCCAAATTAAACCAATGAGTCAAATTTAACCCAATGAACAAAATTTAATCAAATGAGCCAAATTTAATCCAATGAGCTAAATTAAATCCAATGAGCTAAATTAAATCCAATGAGCTTAATCGAATCCCATGAGCTTAATTGAATCCCATGAGCTTAATTGAATCCCATCCTCGTCACCAAATGTGATAGCGTGGGGTAGACACCCCAGTTAGGTTACTTAGGTTCTAGCAAACAATCACAAGCACTTACCGGTGCGTTGAATTAGATATTCCTTTGGGAGCCTACCATTAGATTCCTGTGTCCCACAAACAGCCTACCTAACTCTCTTACATTACCAATTTAGAAGCTATAGACATTACCCCTAACTATACTTAAGTACGGACAACTTTCTACCCCATTTGTCACCTTAGAAACACCACCTAATTACCTCAGCACCAACGATTAGGTCAGATAGGAAAAACATCTCTCGGCTAGCCCAAAACAATACGAACAGCCGCGTTGGTTCGTTTATGACTTGCTCTTGCCATTCAGCTTAGATTTAGTGATATTTCCCCTTTAGTGACTTTTAGACTATATACATATATATATATACACACGTCACCTCAAGTAGTAAAAAAGGTCTTGCATAAATGTGTGGTTTGCAAGCGTTGGAGTGCAAAGCCTTATTATGAAAAGGTGGCTCCACTTCCAAGAGAACAGTGTGTCTATACTGCCCCATTTGATGTAGTGGGAGTAAACTTCGCAGGTCCAGTCTATGTGTATGAGCAAGGGGAGTCTAACAAAGGTTATATATGTCTTTTCACATGTGCTACCACCAGAGCAATCCATTTGGAGTTCGTAAGCAACTTAAGTAGTGATGTATTTCTTTTGGCCTTTGAAAGGTTTGTGAACAGAAGGGGTTTCCCAAATAAAATCATATCGGATAATGGAAAAACCTTCAAAAAGGCTACAAAGGAACTCCAAGAAGTTTGGTCCTTGCTAAAAGAGGAAGGATTCCAATCCTACTTTTCACACCAAGGGGTACAGTGGGAGTTTATTGTTGAGAGAGCATGGTGGGGAGGATTTTGGGAAAGGCTAGTGAGAAGTGTAAAGTGTCCATTAAAGAAACTTTTAGCTAATGCTCATTTGAGCAAAGAAGAATTCTGCACTGTTTTATGTGAAGTAGAAGCAATGGTGAACAGTATGCCTATCACTTTTGTTTATAACAGTATGCAGGATGCAGAGCCATTGACACCAAATCATTTTCTTTGTGGTAAACGATTAACATCAAGCCCCAGTGTGCCAGAAGATTTGCAGCCTATCCAGAGCACTCAAAGAGAGTTAACCAGACGGTTCAGGTACCTTGAAGAACTACAAGATCAGTTATGGAAGAGGTGGCAGATGGAATATTTGCCAGAACTCAATTATTACCCATCAGGCAATGTAAAGGGCTCCAATGCAAATTGTATCAAGGTGGGAGAAGTGGTAATGATTGGGGATGAAAGAGCAAGGCAATGCTGGAAGCTTGGCATAATTGAAGAGTTGTTTGTTGGCAAAGACAATTTAGTTAGGTCTGCACTGGTAAAGACTTCAGGAGGAAAATTAAAGAGACCTATACAAAAACTCTATGCTTTAGAAATCAGCAAAAACACGGATAGTCAAGATGAAACATTTGAGTTACAGCCTCATGGAGAAGGCTTGGCTAACCTTGCAGAAAGTAATGACAACAATGCCTCTTCGGTGGGGAGTGTTAGAAAATCTAGAAGAGGAAGAACCATTGTTGTCCCAAGGCGATATGATGACTAAGCTGATTGATGCAGCATTGCTTGTATATATTAAGTTAAGGTGTATATACCGTATTTTCCGGCATATAAGGCGCACGAGCATATAAGACGCACCCCAATTTTGGCAGGCATATTCTTGAAAAAAAATAAAAGGTCATCTTCTGTGCCATCAAGGGCATTGCTAATGCCACACTTCTTAAAAGACCGTACAACTGTCTCCGTTTTAACTTCATTCCAAGCATTTTTGACCCACTGGCAAACCTGAGCTATTGTAGGCCTCTTAATCCGATCTATTGGTTCATGCTGTGGGAGCGTCATCCATTTGTTCCATTCTTCACGCATGTACCCCTTAAAAGGTTTGTTTATCGACACATCTAGGGGTTGCAATTGACCTGTTAATCACCCAGGTATTACAGCTAGTTTTGTTTTTAATCTGTTTACTCTACTCTTAGTGGCCTTTGTTATGTGAGACCGGAACTGGTCCCACACGAGAAGCGACGGCTTTTTGAGGAGTCCACCAAGACGCCGTGACCACACCTTTTCTAGCCACAGCTTTACGCCATCCTCATCCATGCGCACAGCGCAGCTGAAAGTGGTGGGACCTTGCTCAGCCTAGCCCAGCGGTCTTCAACCTGGGCGATTTGAGCTTTTAGGTGAGCGGCAAGAAAATTTATAAAATTCTTGTAAAATTCAACAAAATTTACAATATTGTATGCAAAAAATGATCGAATGTTTCGTCAGTTGTGTCATGACAATGATGAACAATTTGTTAGGTTATTATTACACACAGAGGTCCGATGGCTCTCGAAGGGTGCATGTTTAACTCGTTTTGTTGAACTATATGAGAGTGTAGTGCAGTTTCTAGAAGACCAAAATGAAGTTGATCTTAGCCAAAAGTTAAAAATTATAAAAAATGATGCTTGTTATTTGGCAGGAATATTTAAGAAATGCAATGATTGTAATTTGCAGCTTCAAGGAGCCAATATGACACTCATGAACTGCCAAAAAGTTATCTCATTATTCATTGAAAAGCTGGATTTATTCAGTCACAATCTTTCAAAAGGGAATTTCACCAGTTTCCAGAATTGTTATCTATTAAGGATATAACAACAATTGATACACAAAGGTTTATTGATCATCTCAATAAACTTGAAACGGATTTTGAAACTCGATTCAGTGATGTTTTAACCATGGAAGTATATGATTGGATGGTAAACCCGTTTACTGCAAATGTTACTGAAGCTGATGTAACATGTCAAGAGGAGCTATTAGAACTCAGACATGATGAGGAAAGCAAGGGAAATTTCAATAACGGTGGTTATATGCAGCTTTGGCAAAATAAAAAGATGTCAAATGTATATCCCAATATGTGGAAAAAGATTTTTAAATTACTGATCGCTTTTCCTACTTCGTACCTAGTTGAATCAGGTTTTAGTGCTGTGAATCACATTCTTACCAAAAACAGGAATGCTTTAAAAATCCCTGAAAGAGGGGACATTCGTTTGTTCCTCACTAAATTCGAGCCAAACATTCGGAATTTAGTTTCCAAGCATCAAGCACAAGGATCTCACTAAATTAAAGGTAAATGCATAATGTTTTATTATATAATATATATAATGTACCATACATAATTTTTAATATATGTTTGTTGGATTTTTAATTTTGGTGGGCGATTGGCTAATTTATCTCACATAAAAATAGTAAAAGTGGGCGGTAGGCATAAAAAGGTTGAAGGGCACTGGCCTAGCCTGTTGTCTGCCCCACCAACCACCAAAACAAACATGGCTGCCTGTTGTTTACAGTAATAATGTCAACGAGTTGTATAAAATAGACAACATGCACAAACGAGTGGTTTGTCGGACAAGGGCTAATGACCCTCATACTTTACGATTATTTACAACTGTTGAAGCTGGTTTGCTTATTACGTAATCTATAAATTATAATTTATAATAGTTACTAATCACTCTAAAGTAATCTGGGAACCAGTTTTGTAGGGGAGGTGTTTGGAGTTCAGTTTATCAATACCGCAGCACCGAAACCACCACTTGCCAGTAACCAAAAGCCTACCCATGACCCTGACCTTGAGCATATAAGGCGCGGGGTGATTTTCTGAGACTTTTTTGGGGAAAAATACCGCGCCTTATATGCCGGAAAATACGGTATATCCATCTCATAATTGTAAGGTTAGTGAAAAATTCACTTAATTTAGAGCTAGTATTTTTGGGCTCTTGTGGCATCATTGTTTGGGGCGCTGCGCGTCTTTTCTACTCGTTTGTGGAATGCGGTACTTACAGGGTGTGGTCTTATAGAGAGCTCTCTTGCAATTCAGTTTGGTTGTTTAGATACAAGATTGTTGCATCGTGCAATAGTGCAGGTTGTGTTGTTGTTGCAAGGTTTAGAAAGAAGACCATAAATAGTGCCCCTTTTGTTTTTTATCTTAAATTCATGCAACTGAGGCCTAAGGTAGGCCTACATCGAGTCAGCAACCCTGAGGTAGGACCTAATAGGACCTCCAAGTCCGTAAGTTTTTAATTCTAGCTTAACTTGGGCTGTAGGTTGAACTGGCCCTTCAGAGCTTGGCCGTTCACGGCTCAGCTGGGATTTTGAACCCAATAAAAAATAATAATAATAATAACAATTTATATAAAAAGTAAAATGTGAAAATCTCGTTTTTAATCATAATCTAATATATTACCAAGTCGGTGCTGGTTAAGTGTGCGGTCTACCTACGATTGGTTAGGTTTAATCATGATATTTTCGTTAAAACTAACGAAAATATCATGACTAAACCTAACCAATCGTCAAGGGCGATTGACAATGGGATGTAAACAAACAATTAGTAAACAAGATAAGAAGCTATAATTAAAAGGTAGACCGCCGAATCGTAGGTAGACCGCACACTTAACCAGCACCACCAAGTTTCATCATCTCATTTATGAGCCGTCATATCATACCAAAATGAATATACTATAATCTACATTCTACAACTTAAGCTTACTACAGTACAGTATTTACAATTATCGGAGCAAATGTAGTTTACGTCTGCCTGAAGCAAAAGGGGACACAAACTACATTAGGTCAAAGTTGGGGAACGTAAACTAACACTAGGATCTTTAGAATACATTTTTTAAATGAATCTATTAAATAAAACATTAAAACTAACGAAAATATCAAGACTTAACCTACCAATCGTCAAGGGCGTACAGTTGACCTAACCGGGCAGTCAATTTAATTTATTATTATATTTGGTACTGTAAAGCAAAAAACAAGAATACATGGGGGCCCTGATCTTCAGGTGATCATATATATATATATATATATATATATATATCGTAAAGAAACGACGCTTGTATAGGAGATATTCCGCGCAAGACGAGAGAGAGAACGGAACAAATGAAAAAATGAGGTAACCACCTGGGAATCGAACCCGGGATCTTCCGATTGCCGGTCAGACGCGATACCATTACACCATGGACCTCACTCTTCCAAATGCCGTAATTCTTCTACATACTCGCAGAAACCAATGCCCCAAGGGGGCACCTCCCGCATGCCGTAACATTATATACATTCAACTGCAAAGAACACGCAGTATAAATAACGTAAAGAAACGACGCTTGTATAGGAGATATTCCGCGCAAGACGAGAGAGAGAGAACGGAACAAATGAAAAAATGAGGTAACCACCTGGGAATCGAACCCGGGATCTTCCGATTGCCGGTCAGACGCGATACCATTACACCATGGACCTCACTCTTCCAAATGCCGTAATTCTCTACATACTCGCAGAAACCAATGCCCAAGGGGCACCTCCCGCATGCCGTAACATTATATACATTCAACTGCAAAGAACACGCAGTATAAATACGTAAAGAAACGACGCTTGTATAGGAGATATTCCGCGCAAGACGAGAGAGAGAGAACGGAACAAATGAAAAAATGAGGTAACCACCTGGGAATCGAACCCGGGATCTTCCGATTGCCGGTCAGACGCGATACCATTACACCATGGACCTCACTCTTCCAAATGCCGTAATTCTTCTACATACTCGCAGAAACCAATGCCCCAAGGGGGCACCTCCCGCATGCCGTAACATTATATACATTCAACTGCAAAGAACACGCAGTATAAATAACGTAAAGAAACGACGCTTGTATAGGAGATATTCCGCGCAAGACGAGAGAGAGAGAACGGAACAAATGAAAAAAATGAGGTAACCACCTGGGAATCGAACCCGGATCTTCCGATTGCCGGTCAGACGCGATACCATTACACCATGGACCTCACTCTTCCAAATGCCGTAATTCTTCTACATACTCGCAGAAACCAATGCCCAAGGGGGCACCTCCCGCATGCCGTAACATTATATACATTCAACTGCAAAGAACACGCAGTATAAATAACGTAAAGAAACGACGCTTGTATAGGAGATATTCCGTTCTCTCTCTCTCGTCTTGCGCGGAATATCTCCTATACAAGCGTCGTTTCTTTACGTTATTTATACTGCGTGTTCTTTGCAGTTGAATGTATATAATGTTACGGCATGCGGGAGGTGCCCCCTTGGGGCATTGGTTTCTGCGAGTATGTAGAAGAATTACGGCATTTGGAAGAGTGAGGTCCATGGTGTAATGGTATCGCGTCTGACCGGCAATCGGAAGATCCCGGGTTCGATTCCCAGGTGGTTACCTCATTTTTTCATTTGTTCCGTTCTCTCTCTCTCGTCTTGCGCGGAATATCTCCTATACAAGCGTCGTTTCTTTACGTTATTTATACTGCGTGTTCTTTGCAGTTGAATGTATATAATGTTACGGCATGCGGGAGGTGCCCCTTGGGGCATTGGTTTCTGCGAGTATGTAGAAGAATTACGGCATTTGGAAGAGTGAGGTCCATGGTGTAATGGTATCGCGTCTGACCGGCAATCGGAAGATCCTGGGTTCGATTCCCAGGTGGTTACCTCATTTTTTCATTTGTTCCGTTCTCTCTCTCTCGTCTTGCGCGGAATATCTCCTATACAAGCGTCGTTTCTTTACGTTATTTATACTGCGTGTTCTTTGCAGTTGAATGTATATAATGTTACGGCATGCGGGAGGTGCCCCCTTGGGGCATTGGTTTCTGCGAGTATGTAGAAGAATTACGGCATTTGGAAGAGTGAGGTCCATGGTGTAATGGTATCGCGTCTGACCGGCAATCGGAAGATCCGGGTTCGATTCCCAGGTGGTTACCTCATTTTTTCATTTGTTCCGTTCTCTCTCTCTCGTCTTGCGCGGAATATCTCCTATACAAGCGTCGTTTCTTTACGTTATTTATACTGCGTGTTCTTTGCAGTTGAATGTATATAATGTTACGGCATGCGGGAGGTGCCCCCTTGGGGCATTGGTTTCTGCGAGTATGTAGAAGAATTACGGCATTTGGAAGAGTGAGGTCCATGGTGTAATGGTATCGCGTCTGACCGGCAATCGGAAGATCCCGGGTTCGATTCCCAGGTGGTTACCTCATTTTTTCATTTGTTCCGTTCTCTCTCTCTCGTCTTGCGCGGAATATCTCCTATACAAGCGTCGTTTCTTTACGTTATTTATACTGCGTGTTCTTTGCAGTTGAATGTATATATATATATATATATATATATATATATATATAAATTGACGATTGGTTAGGTTAAGTCGTAATATTTTCGTTAGTTTTAACATTTTATTTAATTAGGTGTACGCAGATAAAGTTGGGGAACGCAAACTACACTAGGATAATGTAGGAGAACGTAAACTACCCTAGGCACCACAAGGGGACGTAAACCACACTTGCTCGCAATTATCATACTCTACACAGCTTTTTATCTCTTGGAAAGTAATGAAAAGTTATATTGGTCTTGTTTTCTCTAATCTGTACGCTACACAACCATAAAAAGCATAATCTGTATCAAATTCTGGCCTTAATCTGAAATTACCAGCCATTCCAAAAGTATATCCACTAGTGATGTAGGTCACATCCGCATCCGCGGAATATCCGCACATTTTCTCGCATCCGCACCCGTATCCGCACTTTGGACTGCGGATGTCGTGCGGATGTGGACCGTTGAGATAAAATGTCATTAATAAGCGGAAATTATGAAATTCTACTATATTAATAGAACTAGTTCATTGTGCGCAAAAGTGATGCAAGCGACAAGCCGAGAGGCTGTTCTTGTATGAAGTTACTCTCTTGCAACCTACTTAGATCCACGTTACAAAGCTAAGTTATTTTTACCTAGTACATTAGAACGAGTTAAATCATCACTTGGCAAAGCAGTTGAAGAGCTTCAATCTCTTGAATCTGTCGCTTCGCCACCCACCAAAAGAATAAAAGTTTCAGTGACAGAACCAACACCTTCAACAAGCAAATCTATCACAGAATCTGTCTCTCAGTTTCTTGAGTCAAGCAGCAATGACGAGACCTACGCGATGTCAAAAGATGTAGTAAAAATGATCGAGAGCTATCACCAAGAAAAACGCCTGGCTGCATGTGACAATCCTATTAGTTGGTGGGAAAATACGCAGAATATCTATCCATACTTGAGTAAACTTGCAAGGAAACATTTAGCCTGTCCTCCAACAAACGTACCAAGCGAGAGATTATTTAGCAGTGCTGGATTAATATATGATGAAAAGAGAAACAGACTGGCAGCAGAAAAGGCAGAAAAATTAATGTTCCTTAAGCATAACCTTCCTATAATTAAGTTTGAACATTAAACGATGAACATCTTAGTTTACTTTATTTTAATTACTCATTTATAAATATGCCTAATAAAACTTTAAACTTAATATAAATAGTTATCAAGCTAATTAAAGATCTCTTTCTATAAGGGTGGAGGTTGGGGAAAGAGGTCGGTGGGGTACATTTGAGTTGGGTTCACGTCCCGCATCCTGGTAACACAATTATGGTTTCTAATTGTGGCTGAACCTCAACAAAATATAACGAATTTATTTGCAGACGAATTCACTAATTGATTTCTATATTAGTTAGATGCTTGATATAATTTTATATGTTCAGAGAAAAGTACAGCAATTATTGTACAATTAATCAATTCTACTACATTATAGCTACAGCTCTCTCTATATAATAACTTATTATATACGTTAAACACAACAAATCTCGAATATATCCTAAAAAATAACGAAAATGTAGACATCCGCATCTGCATCCGCATCCGCGGATGTTGAAATCAAACATCCTCATCCGCATCCGCATCCGCGGATGTGAAAAAAATGACATCCGCTACATCACTAATATCCACCCCACCTTTGCCTTTAACTCTTTAGGCAGAGCTGGGCAGTAACGCATTACAAGTAACGGCCGTTACTTAACGCGGTACTTTTTTAGTAACGGTAGTGGTAACGGCATTACATTTCAAATCAAGTAACTCTTTCAGTAACGACGTTACTTTTTTAGGGAAATACATTCGTTAGTCGTTACTCGTTACTTTTTTATCGTAGCCTCCAATTAGTTTCTTTCGATCCTCACTCATTATTCATTAACCGTTAAAAATTTGTCCCTTCTCTATGAGCGAGGTGTGCATGTTGGCCGTTAGCATGCTGGCAGCCTACCCCCATCCACCCTCTCCCCCTACACTGACAGCACTGTCAAAGTAAAAAGGCGAAGAACCCTGGAGCAGGGAGGGACCTAAGTTCAACAGAGGTTTCGTCATTCCTCTCATCTGGCCCTTCACGGCACGTTAGCTCTGCATCCTTCCCATCCACTAACTTTAAAAAATATGTTTATTAAACTTAACACTCCTATAGGACCTATACCATCTAGTGCCGCTGTTGAGCGGGTTTTTTCAGTAAGGAAGGATATACTGCGTCGGAAACGAGGCTCGCTCTTAGATGCAACTTTTGAGAAGCTTGTTTTCTTAAAGGCCAATAAAGATCTTTTGAATAATAGTTCTTAAGTTTGTATATTTAGCTAATAAATGTCAATTATCATTGCCATGCACAATAACTCATTTGATTCATTTCTTTAGTATTTCGTATTATTGTTTTGTAAAACAATAATGCCCCAATAATGCCTTGTAATGCCTTATAAGTCATAACATCGCAATGAAGGAATGCACAGACTTCATAGCCTATACATTAATCAGTGGATACAAACCAACACTTACTCGCACAAGCGAATGTTTATATAATGCCCCAATAATGCGCTGCCGCAAATGTTCAACACTCCTAATTTTCTCTGCGTATACCAGCGCTTTCAAGTGGCCCCAGAGATAAAAATCTAGTGGCGTGAGATCCGGGCTTCTAGCTGGCCATTCCACAGGCCCTCGACGTCCTATCCAATGACCAGAGAATTGTTGGTACAGGTATTCCCTTACTTGGGTGCTGTAATGCGCAGGAGCGCCGTCTTGCTGGAACCATGTTGGGAAATTTCCTTCTTCGTTCAAGACACTGGGAAATGCTTCTTCCTTGAGCATACGTAGGTAGGTGCCTCCAGTGACCTGTTCATCGAAAAAGAGGGGGCCTATGATGCGATCCTTCCAAATGCCACACCATACCATCACCCGAGATGCACCTTGTTCCTTTGAAGAGGTATACCAGTGAGGATTGTTTTGAGACCAGTAGCGGGTGTTCTGTCGATTTACCTCACCATTTCCATAAAAAACAGCCTCGTCACTGAACAGAATGGTGGACGGGAAATTGGCATCCCGAGCATAAGAAAAATATGAATTATGGTTTGTAGAAATAGAAAAATATGAATTTCTCCTATGATGCCGGACTTATGGGACACCCTGTATATAATATATTTTCATTTCATTAAAAGTGACGGTAACGAGTAACGGTGCCGTTACTCGTTACTTTTTAAAAATGGTAACTAACGATAACGGCGTTACATTTAGACTGTAGTAACGGTAACGGTAACGGCATTACATTTATAAAGTAACAGCACTGTCTTTAGGGTAGGCGAACAGAGGTTTGTTTGTCTTTATTTATCGTACATACATGAGTGATTACGTTTTTTTCGCGACTTTTGTGATCAGAAAGTGACCATCTTTTTCAGAATGATCGCTCTGATACTCCGGTCCTGAATGCCTTCATACTGTATCATTGATGAATAGAAGATTTTTTATCGCGATCAAAACAATCATGATTTGGGTATCATTGACGAGTAGATGACGGCTTATATCACTCCCATTAAAAGCCGTGCACAACAACAACAACAACTGCATGATGTGTCAGTGATAAGTTTTTCCGTCATTTTGTCACTTTGGTGCGTGACTTGTATGACCATAAGAAATGGAAAGAGACAGACTGCAAAATTCTCGCGCAACGCTCCCGTTTTTTAAAAACAATTTTTATCGTTTTCCAAATTGCGAAACTTACGCAATGCGAAGATTCTCGCTTATAATACAGGGTGTCCCAAAAGTCCCTATCTATTTTGTTGAAATAGGCTGAATTTCAAATAAATGTTTCAATGACACGATTGCATGTACCTCTCTAGACAAATACATGCATTAGATTTCTATTTTAATTATTTTTAAATTTTTAATTAATTTTTTCAGATCCATATCATTGGTGATGGATGTGCATGAACGCGTTATGATAGTAATATGTCGCATCAGAGGAATGAAATGTGAAATTAGAGACCGATTCTCAAGAAGGTTTCATAAGCCTGGACCGACAGATAAAGCAATTCGTGAATTGGTGAACAAATTCAAAAGGACTGGATCTGTGCATGATGAAGGAAGAAGTGGTCGCCCAAGAACAGTACAACAAAACATTGAATCTGTTCGCATAATGTTCGAAGACGATCAAATAATGTCAGTTCGCCAAGCATCCCACAGATTGACCATACCCAAAACAAATGTTCACAGAATCTTGCGTTCGACGCTGAAGAAGAAGTGCTATCACATTCAGCTGTTACACAGCTTACACGAGGAAGATTTTCCAAAAAGAGCAGCAATGTGTGCGGAACTGGTCGAACAAATCCAAAATAACTATTTAATGGACCACATTTTGTTTAGCGATGAGGCGACTTTTCACACCTGTGGCAAAATCAATCGACATAATTGTCGCATCTGGGCTAATGAAAAGCCAACTGAGTTCACTGAATGGGAAAGAAACTCACCTAAAGTCAACGTGTGGCTTGGAATGACGAAGTCTAAGATTCACGGGCCCTTTTTCTTTGCAGAGGCTACAGTGACAGGGCCTGTTTACTTTGATATGCTTCAAAATTTTCTAGAACCTCAACTTCTTGAAGATGGCATTCTCGACAATGTAGTCTTTCAGCAGGATGGGGCACCATGTCATTATGCCAGAATTGTTCAGACATACCTAAACGAGCGTTTTCCAAATCGTTGGATTGGACGTGGGGAAAATAGGCCCTGGGCAGCGCGATCTCCGGATTTGACCCCATTGGATTTCTTTACGTGGAGTTTCATTAAATCAGAGGTGTATCGCAGAAATATTCGAGATTTACCAGATTTGCGAGATCGCATTAGGCAAGCAGTTGAGAAAATAACCCCTGAAATGCTCGGAAATGTGTTCCGCAATGCAGCTGACCGCTTTGAGATTTGCAGAGATACAGATGGAGCGCATGTGGAAACTACTAATTAAAGATTTTAATGGTGTAATACTTGTAATTTGTATAGAAATACATCTGTATTCAGGTCAGTGTGACATTTATTTGAAATTCAGCCTATTTCAACAAAATAGATAAGGACTTTTGGGACACCCTGTATACTAGCTGGTGTACCCGGTATTTCCCAGAAATTTAAGAAAAAACACGTCAGAATAATATCACAGATAACTTAATTGGGTGCTGGTTAAGTGTGCGGTCTACCTAGCTTTTAGTTAGCCTTATAAGGCTAACTAATGAAACTATCACGACTTAACCTAACCAATCGTCAAGGGCGTACAGTTGACCTAACGATTGGTTAGGTTAAGTCGTGATAGTTTCATTAGTTAGCCTTATAAGGCTAACTAAAAGCTAGGTAGACTGCACACTTAACCAGCACCCTTAATTGAATGTCTGGTTAATAATTCAGATAATTGAATGCCCGGTTAATAATTCAGGTAATTGAATGCCCGATTAGGTTAATTGAATTCCCGGTTAGGTCAACTGTACGCCCTTGACGATTGGTTAGGTTAAGTCGTGATATTTTCGTTAGTTTTAACGAAAATATCACGACTTAACTTAACCAATCGTTAGGGCATACAGTTGACCTAACCGGGCATTCAATAATTTTCCCGTAGGTTTCGATTAATTTTAAGTAACTTCTACCTAATAATTTTTTCTCTCGAGAAGCCGTTTCCGTGTTTTAGGGTGGGACAGACAGTTATATATATACACAGTATATAGCCTATGTTACGCGCAGGGCCACGTATAGTAAGCCTGCCAAGTTTGGGCGGGTTCAGTCCAGCGAGAGCTGAGAAAGTTCGGGGCAGACAGACATCGTTCATTTCGCTCTTATTTATATAGATTTAAGTCACGCTAATGCGTTTTAAAAACAAATATATCGTCTTAATTTCAGTCAAAATTTTAATTTTAGTTCAAACTTTCGCTTGACGCGAAAATAATTTTCGTTAAACCTTTCGCCCGATGCGTCGACCACGAGTGTTATAGAAAATAAATCTTCGCGCAACGCGTAGAAAAGTTCGAGAAGATTGTACAATGTGCAGTCTTGGGGTAGAAAAAAATACGTAGCAATAAAATTCTCATCTTATGAATATTATTAAATTATTACTGTATTTTTAATTACCAACCCAATAATTTGTAAGTTACGTGCAGTATACCCATAGTTAAGGAAAGATAACATTTTGACCAGTGGTGGTGAAAAGATGTACAAGTCAGATATTTTATTGATTTCAATGGTGGTATTTCAAAAGCTCATAAGTATCAAATTATAACTTTCCAAAGAGGGAAAAATTAATAATGTTTCATGTAGAGAATGTTTACGTTCAAAACCGCGTTGTTACGATGTGAAACGGAAATGGATTCTAATTTTTTTTATCAACAAGCATGAATTTTAGCGATAATAATAATAATAATAATAATAATAATAATAATAATAATAATAAACTAAATTGGGAGGAGAAAGCGTTTATGAAGTTTTGCAATATCACCACCTTTACATATCACCTTTACACCTATACCTATATACACCTATACCTTTACACCAGAGTCGGACTGGGACCTGCTTGGGGGTGGTGCCAATTTAGTGTGGCGAGGCACAGATTTTTATTCGTTCCAGTCTTCAACCGAAATTTACTAAAAACACGCGTTACAAAAAGTGATTGGATCAGGCAAATGATGGAAGACACAAAAATAATTGAAAAAAAAACTATTTAGAAACTAAAACCTTTTTATTATCCATAAAACAACTTTTATATTTATAAGCAAATTTCAGACGATTAAGCCCTTTTTGGTTCTTTTGCATTATCCTCCCAACACTAATTTTTTTATATAATGTTGGTTTGGTTTTGGTTATGGTACTTTATTTTCCTTCCATTATAAAAAAAATTAGTGTTGGTATTAGGTTTGGTTAGGTTAGGTTACGGTAAAAACAGCCCGCCGCGGCGTTAGCCATTATAAAAAAAAATTAGTGTTGGGAGGATAATGCAAAAGTACCCACTTTTTCATCTCAGAAGAAGTTTCTGAAAGTTTTTTGGTAAACGAGAAGGGCGAAGGGCGCATAATTGAGGGGGGCGACAGGGGCGCATGTGCCATGGTACAATGGCACTATGGCCAGTCCGACAATGCCTTACACATTAATGGGCATGTATATGACTTCTCTTCCATGCCCTAATAATCTCATTTCCATATAACGTAAATGCTCTAATTAATAAATTGTTTTTATGCCGATTAGAAAATTAGAAACAAGAAATACCCAAACTCAGGAACCGAAGTTCAATTAATTGCCAATTATATATATATATATATATATATATATATATATATATATATATATATGCTGCAAATCCACAAGGAAAAAGAAAAACGATTCCAAGGCCTTTCGTGTATTCAAAGCTACACCTCGTCAGGGAAAATCGTTTTTCTTTTTCCTTGTGGGTTTGCAGCATTCATTCATTTCACGTGTTTTATTGTGAAATTCATCCCATATATATATATATATATATATATATATATATATATATATATATATATATATATTGATTATAGTTAATTATCCTCCATCCCCCCCCAACAAAAAAAATCTGCATTACACAATCTACTACGTTAAAAATAGGCTACTTTTAAAGCTACGCATTCCTAAGCACATAACTAAACACACACACACACACACACACATACTGTATAAATTATATAGGTTTTCTGAACGACAACAACAACAATTAACTAGACACAAAGAATTGTTGTCAGAATTCAGTCTATTCCTAACGCAACATCAAATGTAGCTGAAATTGAAGGAAACTTTAAATTGAATTAAGTTTGTTTCTTGTTTTATTTTTGTAGTGATGGTGTCTTATTATTTTCTCTTCTTTCCTGTCTCCATCATTCTTACGAGGACGCCCAAATAGTTTGTGAACCTCTGGTGACAATCCAATGAATCTGCACAATCGCTCATGGGCATCTCCAGTACTGGGCCATTAGGATCTGAAAGGTAAGGTATATACTGTATATACCTCTTACATAATCGCGAATTTGAGGATATAATACGGTTATTACTAATTATATATATATATATATATATATATATATATATATGACCTCAGAAACGTTACAGGGGGTCAAAGTTGAAGTCTTCAAGAAAAGACTAGATGCCTGGCTCAGGACGGTACCAGATGAACCAGGTGTACTTGGCTATGTGCGGTGGAGAGCGCAAGAGAGCAACTCGCTCCTCCACCAAGCCAGGCCTAGAGGGGGCCACCAGCTTGACCTTCGGGGAGACCAACACACGGAACCTAAACTAGGTTAACGATATATATATATATATATATATATATATATATATATATATATGCGCCTCGGTGGTGTTGTGGTTAGCATCGCTCACTACAAATCCATTGGCCCTGGGATCGAGACCAGGTGACGGCAGGCGGCGCGCAGCAAAACCAAGCACTTCACTCTTCTACTCAATAAAGAAATTGGTTGGTAGATAAATGGGTACCCTGGGTAACCTAGTGGTTAAGACGCTGGGCTGCTGGTGGGTCGTGGTTCGGATTCCACGTTAAACTGTAGGTCTAAGGTAGAGTGACAAGCTTGATCTTCGTCAGAATGAACAATTCGGGCGGAAGCATAACCAAGGTTATAAGAAGAAACTGAATATGGATATGGATATTTTCTGGAGCTGACTAACACAGAGCATTGTTGCTTTCAGTGGTGATGAACCACGTCTGGAATCCTTGCAATGCTGCTGTGAGCTTCTCCTACCCTGAAATGGGCGTATGGGCGTAAGTTTCACTCTTCATATTTCCACTTAAATTATAAATGCATTGATATATATAATATATATATATATATATATATATATATAATGAATAAAACTACGAAGGAAGGGAAACACAGAATGGTGAGCAAGCGCTTTCGTCTAATGACATCCTCAGGAACACTCAACTCAAGTGTTCCTGAGAATGTCATTAGATGAAAGCGCTTGAGCACCATTCTGTGTTTCCTTTCCTTCGTGGTTTTATTCATCATAAATATTTTTCACGTGTTACTTTCGTGAAATAATTTTCATATATATATATATATTAGAAAGCTAATAACGGCCATAAACCCTAGATCCCCCAATATAATATTCTGCGGAGACTTTAACTTCCCATTTATAAAATACAAAAAGGTGGATAGGAATATATATATATATATATATATATATATATATATATATATATATATATATATATATATATATATCAGGACAAGGGGGCAGAAGAGAAGACCAGGAGCAAGCGAAAATGTTGATGACTCTCACAAATGAGTTTATGCTGACACAGGAGATAACAGAAAATACCAGAGAAAATAACTGCCTAGATCTGGTATTCACCAATAACACAAATTGATTGCTGATATAAAATTAACCCCCACCATTATCTCAGACCACAACTTAATCGAGATATCAAAAAATATGACGACAATATTAAAAGACAATACACATATTGAGGAAAGAAGCAAATTTGGGGCCTTTAACTTAAACTCCAAGACAATAAATTGGGAAGCAATCAGATCGCACGTGGACCAAATAGAGTGGAGAACAGTTTTAGAGAATAAAACAACTGAAGAAATGCTAACAACCTTAGAAGAAAAAACGTTGAGAATTTTAGAAAAATATGCTCCAAAATCACAGCCAAAAGGAAAGAGGAGCTGGCTAGAGAGGCAAAAGAGGAGAATATTACGCAAAAGAAAGAGAGTGGAGGCGAAGTTAGCCAATTGCGGAGATAATGCCAGGAAAGTAATACAAGAAAAACTGGAGGGTATCGATAGGGAAATACAAGCCCTGATTAAAGACTACTGTATACAGAGAGGGAAGAGGAAAAGGCGGTAGAAGCAATAAAGGAAAATCCAAAATACTTCTATAGCTATGCGAAAAGGAAAACAAAAATGCACGCCACTATTGGGCCCTTAAGGAAAAGAAATAATGAACTAACCGACGATCCAAAAGAAATATCTGAAACATTGAGAGCCCAATATGAATCAGTTTTCAGTACCCCAAAAAGTGACAAAGCGATACCTGACATAAATGCATTCTTTGAAGAGAAATTGCAAGGAGAGTGTATAACAGACTTTGATTTTAGCCCAGAAGATGTAGCGATAGCTATAGGACAAATGAAACCACATTTAGCTGCAGGTCTGGACAATTGAAACGCATTATTGATTAAAAACTATAAAAATGAAATAGCTACACCTTTATACTGGATATGGAGAAGATCCCTAGACACTGGGGAAATACCGAGCATCTTGAAAAGAGCAAACATTGTCCCTATATATAAAGAGGGGACAGATCTCAAGCAAAGAACTATTGACCAGTCACTGACGTTCCAACTCACCAAAGTATTTAAATGAATAGTTAGAGAGAAAAATTATGATTTCTTGGAGACACTGGAAAGATTCAACGAAAATCAGCACAGATTCCGATCAGGTACATCATGCTTATCACAACTAATAGAACACTACAGCAATATCCTAGATGCACTGGAAGGCAATGACAGTTACGATGTCATATACACGGATTTTGCTAAAGCTTACGACAAATGTGATCACGGTATAATAGCACATAAAATGAAATATATGGGAATAACAGGCAAAGTGGGAAAATGGATCTACAACTTCCTCAGAGAACATCTACAGGTCGTAAAAATTCAAGGTACATCATCATCAGAATCGGAAGTACGCAGCTCAGTACCACAAGGGACAGTACTGGCCCCACTCCTGTTCATTATCATGCTAACAGACATACACAGCGGAGTAAACAGCAACAGTATAGTAACATCCTTTGCGGACGATACAAAAATCAGCAGAAAAATCAGCGATGTAAATGAAGTGGAGGCCTTGCGGAGGGACACGAACAAAATATACACATGGTCAGAAGACAACAATATGACATTTAACACCGAGAAATTTCAGCTCTTGAGATATGGTAGAAATGAGGAACTTAAACAGACTGCATATTATGCTCCAGATAGACAGGAAATTCAGAGAAGCACGAAAGCGGTCGACTTGGGGGTAATAATGACCGATGATGCCAAATTCGAGACACAAAATCAGATAGCAATAAATAAAGCAAAATGAGTCGCGGGACAGGTACTAAGAACGTTCAAAAGGAGGGCCAAGACAGTAATGATTCCCCTGCTGAGAACACTAATCATACCAAAACTTGAATACTGTTCAGTTTTGACGTCTCCATATAAAAAGGAAGAAATTAATAAACTAAAAGAAACGCAGAGACATTTCACAGCCAAAATTGATGGCTGCAAAGAACTCAACTACTAGGAAAGACTACGTAAACTAAATCTATACTCCCTGGAAAGAAGAAGAGAGAGGTACACCATAATCTACATATGGAAGATGATCGAAAAACTGGTACCAAACCCAAAACTAAACCCAATTACCATTCAAACAACGCTGGAAAATAGGAAAGGCAGAATGTGTAGTGCTCCCAAATTAAAGGCCCGACAGGGGAACTCCTCAACACTGAAGGAAAATAGCTTGGTTGTCAGGGGGCCGAGACTTTTTAACCAGCTTCCAAAAGACCTCAGAAACGTTACAGGGGTCAAAGCTGAAGTCTTCAAGAGAAGACTAAGTGTCTGGCTCAGGACGGTACAAGATGAGCCTGGTGTATCTGGCTATGTACGGTGGAGAGCGCAAGAAAGCAACTCACTCGTCCACCAAACCAGACCTAGAGGTGGGGCCACCAGCTTGACCTTCGTGTGAAGAGAAACCAACATACGTAACATCAACGAGGTTAACGAGGTATATATATATATATATATATATATATATATATATACCCGCAAGGGGGTTCTAAGCTCGTGCTCTTGAGTGCTCTTTGTGCTCGTTTGTACGTGCTTGTTCCTGGAGGTTTCACGTGCGCCCTCCCGGCCCTAGCACCCAAGGATGATGGGGCTCGACCCTGCAGTCCTTGTCATCCTTGGTCTTTTTCCACTTCGACTGTCCCCTCCACCCTTTCTTTTTCCTCTGTCTTTCCTCTCACTTTTTCTTTGTTTTTCCGCCGAGATATGCCCTTTTAAATAGAGGCGAATCGGTTCTTCCCGAACATAAAAAAAAAAAATATATATATACACACAGGGTGTTTATAAATGTTTACCCTGAAAACAGTATGCTCTCATGTTTTAATGACGAATCTTACATCCGTTTTCTTTTTACAGGTGATCTCATACACGCATAGAGTTTCTGTGCTGGTGTGTTTCGTCTACCGCATTCGCCGCTAGGAGCGCTGTAGTAGCTGTTCAGTGGTAGAGTCAACAGACACAATGTGCGTATTTGGGGATCGGAAAACCCACGTGCCGTAAGGGAGCATATTCGGGGCAGTCCGAAGATCAATGTCTGGCGTGGACTAATGCATGACCAGATAATTGGTCCTTTCTTCTTCGCTGAGAACACTGTTTCCGTAACTGTGTACCTGGATATGCTCACCAATTACGCCATCCCCCAGCTGCAGGACAGGCAGCCAACTGTCATCTTCCAACAAGATGGGGCACCCCCTCATTGGGCGCATGTTGTTCGTGAAACTCTCGACGCAACATTTCCAAATCGATGGATTGGCAGGGACGGGCCAATCCCATGGCCCCCAAGATCACCAGACATTACCCCGTTGGATTTCTTTCTCTGGGGTCATGTTAAAGATTTGGTTTATGCAACAGTTGTTCCAGATATCAGAACATTGCGAGAACGCATTACGGATGCAATTGCAACAGTTAACGCACAAATGTTGGAAAATGTGTGGCGTGAGTGTGAATACCGTTTAGACATTTTACGTGCCACTAGGGGTGCACATGTGGAAGCTTATTAAGTTCATTAACTATGTATCAAAACTTTGTATGTTTATCTACTTATGATTAAAACTGTGTTTGAATACGAGTGTTTATTTAAAAGTTATAGCATGCTTTAATCAGGGTAATCATTTATGGATACCCTATATATATATATATATATATATACACTTTTCAACCTTTCAAATGTTCCGTGCGATGATTCCTCGGATCTTTTCCAAATGGACGACCCCACGGGATTTAGCTGAAAATTTGTATACTAATAAATTTTTATATTCTGATAACGAAAGTGACATTATTTTCTTGGAGAAATATGTGCAACATACGAAAAAAATTGCATTTATATGCGCACTAGTTTGCATGGCGCATGACTGTTATCTAGTTTACACCGCTCATGACGCCCGGATACGAAGCCCCCGGCCCCGTACAGTTGACCTAACCGGGTATTCAATTGACCTAACCTGGCATTCAACTGACCTAACCGGGCATTCAATTGACCGGGGGCAACTCGCAAGGAGATAGATTACAGCACTGCATTATCATATGCTCACACTACAACAATAATATTCAGACTAAACTAGTTTTAAGCAGGCAACAAATAAACATTAATAACAACAACAAAAATTACTGTTTATGCGAGATTTATTTATTAAAATATTATTAAATATTGCAAATTTTAATAAATAAAGGATATTATCCGCGTTTTATTTTGTAAAACCCACTACATAACACATTAACACTACATAATTTACATAACGGTCATGCGCCATGCAAACTAGTGCGCATATAAATGCATTTTTTTTCGTATGTTGCGCATATTTCTAGAAGAAAATAATGTCATTTTCGTTATTAGAATATAAAAAATTATTAGTATACAAATTTTCAGCTAAATCCCGTGGGGTCGTCCAATTGGAAAAGATCCGATTGCTCATTTCACGAAGGTCAAGCTTGTCGCCCCTCCTCTCGAGTTGGCCTGGTAAAGTAATGAGTTGGTTTCTTGTACTCTCCACCTCACATAGCCAGGTACGCCAGGCGCATCGGGAATTGTTCTGAGCCAGGCGTCTAATCTTCTTTTGAAGATGTCCACCGCAACACCACTCGTGTTCCTTAGATTCCTTAGGTCCTCATATATGTACTGTACTTATATATATATATATATATATATCGGTCGGCCCCTAAGATAAATACATATGTTTTGTGTAGAAGTTTTATTAAAATTAAATGACAAATGTTAATTTTATAGCCTTTTTAAAATGTACCTTTTTTATGGCACACCCGTTATATATATATATATATATATATATATATATAATATATATATATATATATATATATATATATATATATATATATATATACAGTATATATATAACGGGTGTGCCATAAAAAAGGGTACATTTTAAAAAGGCTATAAAATTAACATTTGTCATTTAATTTTAATAAAATTTCTACACAAAACATGTATTTATCTTAGGGGCCGACCGATAGTATTCCCAAAGTATCGACACCGATATCGATAGTTAGAGCAAAGTATCGGCCGATACCGATATCTGTCCAAAATATCAAAATATGATTCAAAGAATGTAATTCGACACATGTACTATAATTCAAAACATATATTTGAAGAAATAGAATTCCCAAAATAAAAGTCATGTAATGGAAACAATATGTAATTCAAAAAGTGTAACTCAATATAACAGTTCACTCAGTAATCAAAATTGAGGAACTTCAGATTTTTGGAGAGGATGATTTGTTCCTCAGCGTTGATTGGGGTGATGTTGGCTCGTTCCGTATTGATAACATCTCCAGCCGTTGAGAAAAGCCGTTCAGAATCAATTGATCCAGAAGGGCAGCTCATGCACTTCTCAGCAATTTTGGCAATCTCCGGGAAATCAGCAGAATGTTCTCGCCAGAAAATGAATGGATCCCTATCCCCAGCGATCCGAGGTTGCGACCAATAGGCGTCCAGGGCTACTTCCACTCGTGCGTCTGGGACAGTGAACCTCGTGTCCGTATCCCTCGTTTGGAGTTCTTCAACTAGAATAGGACGAACGTGATCGTCGAGATCGCTACCTTCTGAATAGGAAAGGTTTTCCCAAAGAGCGATTTTCTTGGACGAAGAAACCGGACCACTTCGGCGGCGTTTCACGGCAATTGGACCTCCAATACGCTTTCGTCGGGCCCCCTCCATGTGACTGCGTGTCTCTTGTCTCAACAATTCCTTGGCCTTTTCTCGCATGTCGTCGTCTATCAGCCCAGCTTCTTTGAATCGGGGGTCAACTGCTGTGGCTAGCAGCAGTTCCTCATTTGAATTATGCTCTCGAAATCTCTGTTCAAGAGAATCGCCCAGCTGGCTCTCTAGAATCTTGTAGGTAAAGCTTCTGATAAAAGTGAGTTTTCCTCACTGATTTTGAGCGTTGCAGTTTTGAAGACAGCAAGCATGTCAATAAGCTTGACCATAAGTTTCCATTGCGTTGAAGTCAACGTATTTTCCAGGGGCCATTCGACGTCATATTCAATGATAGCTTGCTTTTGGGAAAGGAGTCGCTGCAACATTTCCAGCGTGTAATTCCACCTGGTTGGCACATCTTGAATCAGCTTCAGTTGAGGCAAGTTAAGTCTTCTTTGAATTTGATGTAGGCTGTTGAACTGATTCACAACTTGCGAACTGAGGAAATGACGCCGCGATTGTTACGGGCTCGCTTTATATAGAGCGGTAATGAGTCATGGAAATTTCTGGAAACGCCGGGATAAATCGTGAACACACACGTAACTTCTCGAGCAGCCAGGAAGTTTCTATTTGGAAAACGCCCGTTTTTTTTATACTTAGAAACAAAAAACTATCTGTATCGGTAGCTACTAACCATTTGTATCGGTACCGATACCGGTATATCGGCTCGATACCGATATAACTACCGGTCGATGCCTAATTTATCTATATGCAAACAAGTTTTCAGACTAAAATATCAAATAATTCAAATTCTATCAACATTTAACGAAATAGTATGATTTCTCTACTTAACATGCTAAAATTATTAAACCTTTTTAATATTTTTGTATAAAAATAATTTTTAACGTAAAATTTACCTGAAATTATCATTAAAAAAATTATTCGAAATGCTTTCCTCCCACTTCAATAACTTTTTTTTTATTTTTGGCCGGAATTCATCTATGGCTCGATTTACTCGTTCCTGTGGAAGCTATTCCCATTTTTGAATGATGATCTCGCGTAAATGAGCGACATCTTTTATTCTAGTCTTGTAGACTCGCTCTGCTAAGTTCTCCCATATTCTGGCCAAGAATAAAAAAGTTATTGAAATGGAAGGAAAGCATTTCGAACAATTTTTTTAATGATAATTTCAGGTAAATTTTACGTTAAAAATTATTTTTATAAAAAAATATTAAAAAGGTTTAATAATTTTTGCATGTTAAGTAGAAAAATCATACTCTTTCGTTAAATGTTGATAGAATTTGAATTATTTGATATTTTAGTCTGAAAACTTGTTTGCATATAGATAAATACATATGTTTTATTGTGTAGAAATTTTATTAAAATTAAATGACAAATGTTGATTTTATAGCCTTTTTAAAATGTACCCTTTTTTGTGGCACACCCGTTATATATATATTGTTTGCTTGTACCTTGTCGTGAATGGGCGTGCTGTGTTTCTCTCTGTATTAACACCCAAATAAGAAGGGAATAAACTCAGCGGTTTATTCTGTTTACAGCCGAAAGTGTATGAAGTATCAGTGAATCCGTGCATATAATACATAAAGTGAAATTCATTAAAACTAAGAAAGTGCAATACAGTTTACATAATTTATCACCAGTTTTAACGTATATATTTAAAACGAAATACGGTTGGCATTCGAGAAAGTTTGAAACAAGACAGGAAAAAGGTCATAAAACGCAAAGGTCAGAAAATTCTCGAAAAACCCTCGACCATTGAAAGGAAAGAAACAAATAAAAATAAATAAATAAAGAAAGAATTTGTGTGGGTATTTCTTTTTACGCTAATTAAGGAATAGCATGGCTATGGGTCCAAATTCTCACTTAATCTGCAATTTGCTTAGTCTGAAAACAAAGGAAAACACGGCGATTCGGTGTGATTTCTGTCAACGACTGCAAGACTTTATCTGCATGAATTGGAATGAGAGGGAAATAACTCTTGTCTCGAACGCGAAACACGTCGTGGGGATCAAATTTCTATGTGGCGCATGTACACAGACGGTAAATTCATTCGCGGTATTTAAAGAAATGGAGATAGCAGGCTCGAATGTTACAAAAAAGAATAAAATAATGGAACACACAGAGATGGGCACCGTTACTCAAAATTGGCGAGCGTTACCGTTACTCGTTACTCTCTTAAAATGACCCAGGCGATACCGATACATCGTTACTTTGAAAATATCTTAAGACGATACCGATACTCGTTACAGTAACGTCGTTACTTTCGTTACTCGTTACATTGGTAAATCCATATATCATAATTGCATATCGTAATTAGAATACTAAAGCAAGTATAAAAAGTATGTAAAAACAAACGCAACTGTTTTTAGATAAATGGAAGTTTATTTCTGACAGATAATGATAACAGGACATTTTTGACAAAAAATATTATTTGAACAACAGAAAATTAAACATAGAAGTAAACAGAAACATTTCAATAGCAGCTGATGTAAAATAATAAAAAACATTTCCAAAAATATATTCTAGCTGAGAGGTATAGAATTAAATTTAACAACTTTAAACAAAGGAAATGCACACCGCACGAGTGCTACACTATAACTGAGCTCTACCGGCAACAAGACGGATGCAACGTGACAAGGACTGAACAAGTATGAACTGTATGATACGCCGCCGAAAGATGTATTTGTACTTTTCACACACAAGAAACAGTATGTAACGAGTAACGGAAATTCTCGTTACTTTTGCTAAAATTATTACGGGCGTTACCGTTACATCGTTACATTAGAAATCTTGCTAAGGCGATACCGATACTCGTTACAAAAGTAACGCCCGTTACTTAAGCCGTTACATGTACCGCAGTACTGCCCATCTCTGGCCGAACACAAGGGTCAGGAAATGTTCCAACGAAAAACCGGGTGAATGAGAGAGAGGACGAAATAACGAATAACAGCATAATAACGAACAACAATTTAATAACGAATAACAATATAAACAATGTAATACGGAAGGAAGACATAGCTGAAAGAAAAGAAATAAGTAAAAGTTGCGAAGTGGTCAAACTGTCCAACGAGCGAAATGATAAAACGATAATAACTAAAAACGTAGAAAATAAACAGCCAAAGAAAAATAATGATAATACCAAAATTAAGAACTTTGAAAATAATAAGAAAACAAGAAGTAGAAGCGTAGAAAATATCTTGTATAAATACTACGCAGATATCGGGATGGGCAATGCATATATGCACATCCCACATTATGCAATACGCATTACACAAGTGGATACTGCAAATTTCATAAGAAATGCAAGTTCCACCATCTTACGGTCTGCAACACCTATGCAAGATATGGGAGTTGCAAATACGAAAAAAATGCCGTTACCACCACCTTCAAAGGAACGCAGCGAGTGAACAGGAAAAACGAACATCAAAGAAGAGTGCCAATTTTTTAGACGCAACCAACACAATTCAGCTGCTAAATACTATCCACCAATTACAAAATCAGCTGACAAATATAGGAATCCGAGAGCCAGATAGAGGCACGCACAAAGACACTTCATGCGTTATCGGGACAACAGGTACAGACAAAGGTAAAAAGAGGTAAATTCTCGGAGGGCCACAAGGTAACGAAACCGGCACCCCCATTCGAAAACGAATTGGAACCACCTGTATGCGAAAACGATAGAGAAAAAAATAAAAATAATCCTAGCCAACATTCAGGGCCTTAAATCAAACCATTCCCCAAACAAAGTTTTATACCTGAAAGGACTCGTGCAAGAAGCCGGAGCAGACTTTGCATGCCTCAGGAAATTCATCTAAAGGACTGCCAGGCGAACTGCGAAAATTGTGAGTCCTGTATTGACAAAAAAGAAATACAAATTGACAACTATAATATCCTCCGAGCCGACAGAACAGTGAGACGTAAAGGGGATGTGCTATTTACACACGCGAAAGGCATATGGCAGAAATGACTATAAGTACCTCAAAGAGCTATGTAGAATGTGTAGCAGCAAAAGTTGAAAAATTAAATATGGTACTAATTGTAATGTACAGACCCCCAAACACGCCAACCTCAAAATTTTCAGATTCCATTACAGAGGTAAGAAACTGGATAAAAGATCTACACTTTCCAACCTCCAAATATTTTTCTCTGTGGTGATTTTAATTTCCCATTCATGAAATATAAAAGGATAGGAAAAAATATATGTATACACCAGGACAAGGCGGGCACACGAGAAGACCAAGAGCAGGTAAAAATGCTACTAGCTCTAGCTGATGAATTTATGTTAACACAAGAAATAACAGAAAACACAAGAAAAAACAATTGCCTAGATTTGGTATTCACAAACAACAGCAATCTAATTGATAATGTAGAAATATCCCCAACTATGATATCGGACCACAACATCATTGAAATAACAACTAATATAAAGGCAACAGGAAAGGAACGAACACACACAACAGAAAGAAGCAAATTCGAAATTTTTAATTTTCACTCCAAAGCTATAAATTGGGAAGATGTTACAGCCAGCATGGAAGTAAGAGATTGGAAAACCATTTTCGAGGCCAAGACAACGGAGGAGATGCTAATGACTTTCGAGGAGAAGACGTTAGAAATTGTGGAAAAACATGTCCCAAAAATACAACAAAGAGGAAAGAGAAGCAGGTTCGAGAGACAAAAGAGAGCATTGTTTCGAAAGAGAAAAAGAGTGACTGCAAAATTAAGTAACTGTAAAGATAACAACATCAGAAAAATATTAAATGATAAAGTGCAGAGTATCGATGACGTCATACAGCAACTAATTGATAAGCATACAGAAAAAGAAGACGACGACGCTATAGAAGCGATAAAGGCTAACTCAAACTACTATAATTTCGCAAAAAGACAGTCAGAAAACTATGCGACTATCGGACCTTTAAAAAACGAGAACAGTGCTTTATCTGATGATCTAACAGAAGTATCTGAAATATTAAGAGCTCAGTACGAATCATCTTTCAGTTTCCCAAAAACTGACAAATTGATATGCGATAGAAACGCTTTCTTTGAAGAAGAACTACAAGGGGAAAATATTACGGACTTCGACTTTACGACGGATGATATTACACAAGCCATAGGGAAACTAAAAACACACTCAGCGGCAGGACCGGATAAATGGAATGCCACACTGATCAAAAACTGCAAGAATGCAATCGCTGAGCCCCTATACTGGATATGGAGACGATCACTAGACACGGGAGAAATACCGGGCACCCCCGAAGAGCGCGAATATAGTCCCAATATAATTATAAAAGAGGGGATTGATCCGAGGCCAAAAACTATTGGCCAGTGTCGCTTATATCTCATCTCACTAAAATATTTGAAAGAATAGTTAGACAGAAAATCTATGACTTTTTGGAAACTCAGAAAAAATTCAATGATAACCAACATGGGTTTCGGTCAGGCAGATCATGCCTATCACAACTAATGGAACACTACAACATTATTGATGCACTTGAAAGTAATGAAAACTATGATGTAATATACACAGACTTTGCCAAAGCGTTTGACAAGTGTGACCATGGAATCATAATACATAAACTGAAATATATGGGAATAACAGGAAAAGTAGGGAAATGGATATATAATTTCCTTAGTGAGCGGCGGCAAGCCGTTACAGTACAAAGGGTATCTTCATCAGAATCAGAGGTCCTCAGCTCAGTACCACAAGGAATAGTATTAGCTCCACTACACTTCATTATCATGCTATCTGACATAGATGAGGACGTTACCAGAGACAGCACAGTAACATCCTTTGCCGATGACACAAAGATCAGTAGAAAAATAAGAAACCCAGAAGATATAGGATCTCTACAAACCGACATAAACAGAATCTACAAGTGGACGGAAGACAACAATATGAAGTTTAACACCGAGAAGAGAACACCGAAAAGAGAAGACCTAAAATCCATAGAATATTATACCCCAAATGGACACGAAATTCAGAGAAATTCCAGAGCAAAAGATTTAGGGGTTGTAATGACAGATGATGCGAAATTTGAAACACAAAATACGATAGCAGTAAGCAGAGCAAAGAGAATAACGGGGCAGATATTGAGAACCTTTAAACGAAGGGATAGGAATGTAATGATTCCTCTACTGAAAACCCTGATCATACCCAAATTGGAATACTGCTCGGTCCTAACATCCCCATATAAAAAAGAAGACATTAGACAGCTGGAAGAGATCCAGAGAAGCTTCATAGCCAAGATCAACGGTGCAGAGAACTAAATTACTTTACGCGAACTAGACCTATATTCAATGGAAAGGAGAAGAGAGAGAGAGATACACCATTATTTACACTTGGAAAATAATGGGAAAACTAGTCCCTAATCTGACGCTGAACCCTATAACTCCCCAAACAACGGTGGAAAGTAGGAACGGTAGACTGTATCGTATTCCCAAATTAAAGGCGAGACAGGGAACATTCTTAACCCTGAAAGAAAATAGTTTTGTTGTGAAAGGACCAAAACTGTTTAATCAGCTGCCCAAAGACCTAAGAAACATGAAGAGAGTTGCAGTGGACATCTTCAAAAGAAGATTAGACGCCTGGCTCAGAACAATCCCCGATGAGCCGGGCGTACCTGGCTATGTGAGGTGGAGAGCACAAGAAACCAACTCACTACTTCACTAGGACAACTCGAGAGGAGGGACGACAAGCTTGACCTTCGCGAAATGAGGAATCATCGCGCGGAACCTATGTAAGGTTGTAAGGTAAGGTGTGCAAATATATTATATATATATATATTATATATATATATATATATATATATATATACTTCGCGTTTAAACTAAAAAGAAAAAAAAAGTTTAATTTACATTCCAACCTTTCCGGAGCAGTGAGACTGTCATATCCCACCGGAAATAATAATATATACTGTATACAGTACTAAAATGCAATTTTCTGCAAATGCTTCTACATGTTTAAATAGGTTTAGTTGTCGGAAAAGGAACCCAAAATGTAAGTGTTACTAAAATATTTGTTTTTGAATAACAAAAAATGTTTTACTTTTTTAACTTAAAGAAAATATATTCGTGGAAAAAAGTATTAATATAGCACAATTGGGACTTAGTAAAGCGCATCACGGCTGTTTGTTTGAATCGTGCCTCGCCTAAAACCGATTTTAGCCGTTTTCATATTAATTAATCACGGTTTGAATATTTTCAAAATCTTTTCACTGAATTCGATACACTTTCAAACCCGACTGTTGCCGAAACAGCTCTAATTGGTTTTAAGCGGGATATGGAAAACTGATACGTGTGGGTAGTCGGGAGGTAACGAAAATGGTCCACTGAGTTGGTAGATAGGTAGTTAATCTAACAATTATTAAACTCTTTTATGTCAATGACTGGGTGGATGAAACCAATCGGTTGCTGACCAAAGTTAATCTTCACACTAGTATTTATATACTGTGCGATAAAGCATACTTGGTAGTATTGAAACAATGACACTACCAATCAACCAACCAACACAAAAAAAGCTGGGGGGAAAAGCCAGAACAAAGAACATGCGGGAAGAGCGGCATGGCGAGCGAGGGACTTGAAACGGGAAGAACATACACCAGCTTAAACTGTGCTCACCTAAATTAAGCAAATAGAAGAAGGACTCTATTATGAAGATCAGGCCTGGCTGAAGAGATCAGGACTTATCTAATAACACTCGGTAAGTGAACCAGAGCATTTTTTAAGCTTTTCCCACTGGGCGACAAAAGCAGATCGGGAAGTGGGGGGGATTAAGGCAGGGGTGTGCAGCAATTTCTTAACAACTGGTTCTGATACAGATAGGGGTGTAAATCGCGAGTCATTAAGTTAGGGGGTCTGGAATGAGCGGTAGCTCCCCCAGCGGGGTCAGGGGTGCAGCCCCGGAAGCCAACGCATTTTAGCTTTTCCAAACAGTATTTTGTAACATTTTGGCAGAAATTATTTAACATATTTTTTATACTCACTAATGACATAATTATCTAAAAATGAACTAATTTTTCATCAAAAAATAAATAAATATTGAAACGACCACTGCTTGTGATTTCTACTGACTTAAATATTTGTTAAAAACAAACGGTTCGGTGATCCAATCAAAATTTAACAACCGGTTCGGGCGAACCGGACCGAACCAGTCCCAGCACACCCCTGGATTAAGGATACTATGGATCCAGATGTTCCCTAATCAGGCCACCATCCCCGTGTGGTCTGAAATAACACTAGCATTATCTATACAGGGTGTCCCATAAGTTCGACATCATAGGAAAAATAATAAAAAAAGGCAAAACAAAAGCTTTTACTTACAGAACGTGCTCAATATGTCCACCATTGTTTTCAATACACAAATTTAGACGTGATACCCAGTCAGCAAGCACACGGTGAATGATGTCAGGAGTAATGGTGTTACATTCCCCAATAATGCGCTGCCGCAAATGTTCAACACTCCTAATTTTCTCTGCGTATACCAGCGCTTTCAAGTGGCCCCAGAGATAAAAATCTAGTGGCGTGAGATCCGGGCTTCTAGCTGGCCATTCCACAGGCCCTCGACGTCCTATCCAATGACCAGGGAGTTGTTGGTACAGGTATTCCCTTACTTGGGTGCTGTAATGTGCAGGAGCGCCGTCTTGTTGGAACCATGTTGGGAAATTTCCTTCTTCGTTCAAGACACGGAAATGCTTCTTCCTTGAGCATACGTAGGTAGGTGCCTCCAGTGAAATGTTCATCGAAAAAGAGGGGGCCTATGATGCGATCCTTCCAAATGCCACACCATACCATCACCCGAGATGCACCTTGTTCCTTTGAAGAGGTATACCAGTGAGGGTTGTTTTGAGACGAGTAGCGGGTGTTCTGTCGATTTACCTCACCATTTCCATAAAAAACAGCCTCGTCACTGAACAGAATGGTGGACGGGAAATTGGCATCCCGAGCATAAATTATGGTTTGTAGAAATAGAAAAATGTGAATTTCTCCTATGATGCCGGACTTATGGAACACCCTGTATATAAATATTCAATGTAAATTTCATATTTACATTTAGGATAAACAGTTCTAATTGTGGCAAATGTGCATGTATTATATGTATTTATATGGCTTCCAAGACAATGCTCCCAAGACAATTCTATTTTTACAAATTTTGAAAATTCCTTGTCGCCCAGTACCCTAAAATTTCATTTACTGGGCGACAAATTTTCTTCACTGGGTGACATTCATGTCGCCCATTCACTAGGTTAAAAAATGCTCTGAAGTGAACCGTTATATTTCTAAGCCCCAGTTTAGTGATAACAGCTTAAACTAGGTCTAGTTAGATTAGGCCTGCATTGTGATTTAAGACCTAGCATCAACTCATAGTTTAACAAAGGCTACGGTAAAGTACCCTAACCTAATTTGGTGAGGAATCCTACTGTGGACCTCAATTTACTCTACCCAGTCTGGACCATTTCCAGAATCTCTCGGCTGACCCTACAACCCTAGGCCTTACCTACTCTACAGTTAGACTGGAGACGTTAGGGATGGGTTAAATGGGGACCAATTCATACAGAGCATTTTTCACACAGGGTATGATTCAGCTGTGAAAAACGGCAACAAACGACAGTGTGATATGGGTTTAACGTTTCAATTAGAACACACACACACACAGGGCCGGCGCTAGGAAGTGCGGGGACCAATTAGAAAATTGTTAGCGCCTAGCGGGGCCCTCTACCCGTTGTCGTTTCAAAGTTGGAGTGACAAGAAATTTCGCTAGAGCACCTCTTTGTTTTTCATTTTCAGCTGCCTTAGCCTTGGCCAGTGCTCGTTTCTGATTGCCGCTCAAATACTTTCGCCCTTTGTCTCTATCTCTGCTTGTGCTTGCCATGATGACGATGATGTAAGGGCTTTTTCAATTACTTTTCTTTTAAAAAAGCTAAACGGCGACGATAAACTGAAATTACAAAACAAAAAACAAAATCATTCACAATAAAGACTCCCTGGCACTGAAAAATAATAAAGATGTGCATGTATGCATCTAATGATTAAAGCAAAAGATTTCATGATTTTTAAAAGCCTGGGAGTAAGAAGAAAAGCGCAGGGGGCAAAAGAACAAGCTCTAGTAAATAGAAATGTAAATGCTCTCTATGATAATGAGGCAAAAACTAGTTAATTTAATATGTAGGATCTACTTACCACCACGTTTCTCTGTTACATGCAGGCTTAAGACACTTCAAGTTTGCAGTTTGGACATATAAACAATTTGGACATATTTAACAAACAACACAACTTTACATTCCAAGCTTTATGTTATATAATCTCATTAACAGCGCTCTTTCTGTGTTGAGGGTTTGAATATCGTCCACAAATTACCTTTTTTTTAAAAAAGCTAAACGGCGACGATAAACTGAAGTTACAAAACAAATAAACAAACGATTAGCAATAAAACATTGAAACATAGATATACGAGGACGGACTGAATAGTTTCACTGCCTTCACAGTAACAAGAAACTTCGTGCACACTGGACACTCATTAATTCATCATAGCGTCCCCCACTCGAGCGCGTGCGCGGGGTCCCCTCGGGGCGCGGGGCCCAATTTGAACAAATCGGTCTAATCGGCTTAAAACCGGCCCTGCACACACACACACACACACACACACGTATGCATCTCCGCAAAAGTGAGGTACCGACTTTTTAAATCCATATATCTAAAAAACTAATCAACCAAGCCTAATTTAACCTAATCTAATCTTAGTGCCATTGAACCGAGAAGGGTGTGATGAGAGTTTCGGACGCAGGTGAGGGTTCGAAGAGTGTTTTCTGTTAAGTCATTAAAAAGTGAAGTACTTTCTAATCTAGCCTAAGCTAAGCTAACCTAACCAAACTTTAAATAACCTAACCTAATCAGGAGAGTAGTATAGTTGCAGTTGAGGAGAAGGAGTAATGGGGGATTGGGGTGGGGGTGGGGGAAAGGGAAAAGGGGGAGGGTGACAGTAGAGCAAAAGTTTATCCCCTGATAAGATCTTAATCAGTTAATGGCTTTTGATTAAAAAAAGATAAGAATAAATAATAACTAAAAAATAAATATATATTCAAATTCAAACTTTATTCAGAAAAGAATACAAGTGGCAGAGTTTTAAAATTTTTAAGTATTACGACATTATACAGTACTCATCTGAATATGCCTTTGGAAGCATGGAGTCTTTTTAGGCAAATTTGAAGGCATTTAACTTATTTATTACATAAAAATAGTGAAAGTGGTAAGTAATAGTAATAGTGACAACAAAAAATAATAATAATAATAAATACAATATAAAGTTTACAAAATGTTACATGATTTTAAATTAAATGATTTATTGTATATTTAGTTGAAAATAAAAGCTGCTTAATAAAAAAATAGATAAAAAGAATAGATTACGAAATTAAAGGTGCTTAATAGACTTAGCATACTTTAATTAATTGATTACAATGGTAAAAATGGCAGTAGTGAACTTATATATCAGTAAGAGCTAATGAAGTGCTTTTTCAGTGATTTGCGAAGTACATTTAGTGATGAAGACTGCCTGATATGCATGGGAATTGCACTCCATACATCTGCTCCTTTGTAGGAGAGTATATTTCCTGCAGTTTCTATTGTAGAGTTAGGTTTGTGTATAAAACCATTGAGCAGTCTGGTGTTATAAGGATGGTGTATTTGATAGGGGGGTGATTGCTGTTTGAATGGGTGATATATGCCGATTTTTGTTAATAATTTGGAACATACTGACAACAACATTAAATTTATATGTCATTTATTTTTAAAATATTTAGCTCTTTAACTCTTTATCGGGCAGTGTCACTTCATTGATTTTGTTCTGACTAACACCAGACGATTTTATTCAATCTCAGAAAGACCTCTGTGCAGTAAAGGATTAAGCAAACGTTTCTTAACCCTTTACTGCACAGAGGTCTTTCCGAGACTGAATAAAATCGTCTGGCGTTAGCCAGACAAAATCAGTAAAGTAACACTGCGCGATAAAGGGTTAAATATTGGGGAAGTGTGACTATGGAAAACTGGTACGTGTGGACAGTTGGGAGATAACGAAATTGGTCCTAGACTGGGTGAGTGAAACCAATCGGTTGCTGACCAGAGTTAATCTCCACACTAGTATTTATATACTGTGTGGTAAAGCGTGCTCGGTAGTATTGATACAATGACACTACCGATCAACTAACCAACCAACGAAAAAGCTGGACAAAAAGAAAAAAAGGCGGGAACGTGCGGCATGGGAGGCCGAAGGCTTGAAACGCTAACAAAAAACAACTATTGATTCAACAACAGAAAAAAAAACAGCTTTAAAAGTGCGCTCTCCTAAACTTAACAAATGGAAGGAGGACTCCTCAACAGGAATAAACCGAATTGAATAAACCAAAACTTATCTAAGAACAATTGATTCAGTAATTTAATCGTTCTATTTCTAAGCCCCAGTTTGGTAATAGCAGTTTAAACTAGGTCGAATTAGATTAGACCTACGTTGTGGTCTAAGACTTAGCATTAATTTATAGTTTAACAAAGGCTACGGTGAATTGCCCTAACCTAATTTTGTGAGGAATTACACTGGGAACCTCAATTTACTCAACCCGCTCTGGACCATTTCCAGAATCTCTAGGCTGACCCTACTAGACTAGGCTTAACCTACTCTGAAGTTAGACTGGAGATATTAGGGGTAGGTTAACCCTAGAATGCATAACCCGGGCCTCTGAGGCCTGCCAGGTGTTATATTTATCCGGGTTATGCATTCTAGGGTTAATTGGGGACCAATTTAAGCAGAGCATTTTTCATAGTGACATTGTCTGTTATCATTATTCGAGAGAGTTCGCAAACATTTTTTTATAAATTACTTGCAAAGGATGTTTTATATATTTCTTAGAACTACCCAGTACCCATGCTGTAATATAATAAATGTGGATGGATAAAGGAATAATATAGGGTAAGGAGTACGTTTCTGAGGAAGGGTATTTTTGTAGTTTAAATAATATGAAGAGAAATCTTGATATTTTTTATTTGATATGTTGTACATGACGTGAAATTTAGTTTTTCGTCTAAATTAATGTCAAGTACTTTAACCTCATTCACCCTTGCAAGAGTAGTATTCCCAATTTTTATTTCACAGTGTGTATTAATATGTTTTGTTGTAATAATCATATAAGATCACTTTGTCAGGTTTAATAAAAGTTTATTAGCGCACGTCCATTTATGTACATTTTCTAATTGCCTGTTCCTTTCATTACTTAGAAAGTCTGCGTTATGATGGGAAGAAGTAGGTGTGGTAACATCTGCGTATTGTACGCAATTTAATGTGGTGGAGAGATGAAAATCGTTGACGTGTCTTTTAATATGATGTACTGATGATTTAAACCAATCGAGGATATTTCCTCTTATTCCACATATACTGTATGAAGTTTATTCAATAAGATTTTATCCTAAAGTGTATCAAATGATTTTGACAAGTCGAGGAAGATCAACGCAGTGTTTTTTGTTGTTTAAATCTGTGTCACATTTTCTAACTATGTTTATGACATCTTCCGTTGTATGTCCACCTCTAAACCCAAATTGTGTTTTTGTTAAAATATCATATTTGGGTAAGAATTTAGTAAGTTTTATTGTAAACGATTTTTTCAAGTACTTTACTTAAAGTTGGCAATACACAAATGGAAGGATAATTGGATGGAGTATTTGGGTTTCCCAACTTAAATACAGGGCATACTCTGGCTTCCTTTAGATTGTCAGGAGATATACCTAGTGTTACTGATTCATTCATTAGCTTAATAAATGGTATTGTAATTTCATCGGACACTAATTTGTGTATTTTTACTGGGATCGTATTGACGTCAGAATCTTTACTTTTTAGATCTTTTAGTGCAGAGAGATATCGTATAGTAGGAATGGATCAAAGAAAACTTAGTTTGGATTTGGCTGTGGCATGTATTGTTGGTAGTGAGTGTCTGTAATTGGGATCGAGGTTGCAATATTGGAGCCGATATTTGCAAAGCTGTTTAATAAGTTAACTGTGAGGGAGGACAAGGGATTTCTTTTACTCTTCTTTGTGTTAATTAATTCTTTCAGAGTGTTCCATATCTTTTTTGGATTTGATTTTTTCATCGATTTTTGAACAATAATGATCTGTTTTTGCTTTTTTAATGACTGTGTAGTGAATACTCTTATTTTAGTTTAAAGATAAATGTTAATTTTACCGTCTTGAATTTCGGAATAGCTATAAATTCATTTTAAATTAGTTACCCATCATAATTCAATTGTAAACCAACAATTGGTGACCCCGGAGTTGGATTCCCCCCTTTTACCCGATCGACTAGGACTAGACTGTAACGTCGTTCGTGCCCATCACCCCCTTCACCCGAGCGACTAGGATCAGACTGTAATGTCGCTCGTGCCCTCTGCCCCTCACCCCTGCCCGTGCGCTCTGTGCCTGCGCTCGTCTCAACCTCCACTCCTTCGTTGGTAACTTGTCGTCTTGCTTGTACGTCAGCAAGCATAGAGAAGATGCCTGACGACGCTGGTGCCATCTCCCACTTGAGCGTAAAGCTCCCCGTCTTCTGGCCGGGTGATCCATTTATTTGGTTCCACCAAGTGGAATCACAATTCAACTTGGGAAGGATCACCGCTAGCAGGACAAAATACGATCATGTTTTGTCCTCTCTACCAGCGAGCATCATCTCTGAAGTCCGTGACGTCATCGTGTCTACTTCCACGAGTGAGGACCCATACAACGATCTGAAGTCTGCCATCCTGTGCCGCACCACTGTCTCCGAGCGTGAGAAACTACATCAGTTAATCTCAAAAGAAGAACTTGGAGACCGTAAGCCCACTCAAATGCTGAGGGCTATGCAGTGCGCTCTAGGCGAACGCGCACAAACCTTCGATAAGGACATCTTTAGACAGTTGTTCTTGCAGAAACTTCCTCCATCAGCTCAGCGTGTCTTGGCCACTATGGATCCTGCTACTCCAGTTGATAAACTAGCAGAAACTGCCGACAAAGTAGTGGAGATTGACACAGCTCCGGTCAACAACGTGAACACACAATCGGAACTGGAATTGAAAGTGAAAGAGTTAAGTCAACAACTCAACCACGTTTGTTCTCTGCTACAAAATCAACGGCAAAGAAGCCATTCTCGGTCAAGATTTACGAAGAGGCATCGTTCGAGTTCCGGGAAGATCTGCTTCTACCACGCTAAATTTGGAAAGAAGGCTAGGAAGTGCATCTCCCTTTGCAATTTTTCGTCGGAAAACCCCAGCAGCGAGTCCTAATGGCGTCTAGTACTCGCACTGCCAACCTGTTATTCATAAAGGACAGGAACTCTGGTGTCAATTTCTTGGTCGATACCGGAGCGTCAGTCAGTGTATTCCCTCAAAAATCTGGTCATACGCACTCGGAATCTCCGCCTCTATACGCTGCTAACGGTTCACGCATACCCACGTACGGTACTCAGTCGCGTGAACTAAACTTGGGCCTTCACCGATCCTTCAAGTGGATTTTCATCTGTGCTCAAGTGCGGCATCCCATAATCGGCGCTGACTTCCTCCAGCATTTCAAACTCCTGGTGGATCTTGACAAGCGACGCTTATGCGACCAGGCCACACTGCTTTCTGTTCTTGCCAAACAGGTTGCCCTTCCGGACGCCTCGAACTCTGCACTTTCCCTCGTTCCCCCTAATTCCATGTACCAGTGCCTTTTCCAACGATATCCAGGAATTCTTCAACCTATGCAGATGGGTGATACCATTAAGCACACCATTACCCATCACATTACAACAAAAGGTCCCCCTGTGTTTGCAAAACCCAGACGTCTTGCCCCGGACAAACTGAAAGCTGCCAAATCGGAATTCCAGCTTATGATAGATCTTGGGATAATAAGACCTTCCAAAAGCAGTTGGTCCTCTCCCCTACACCTGGTCCAGAAGAAGTCAGGAGACTGGAGACCATGTGGGGATTACCGGTTTTTGAATTCGACAACCATCCCGGACCGATATCCGGTACCAAATGTCCAAGACTTTACTTCTCTTCTCCACGGCAAATCTATCTTCAGTAAAATAGACCTCGTTAAGGCTTTCCACCACATTCCCGTAGAGCCTTCGGATATTCCCAAGACTGCAGTTTGTACACCATTTGGGTTATTCGAATTTGTGAAGATGCCGTTCGGGCTACGGAATGCTGCGCAAACCTTTCAGAGGTTTATAGATGAGGTCACCAGAGGCTTAGACTTTGTTTATGCCTACATCGATGATTTGCTTGTGGCCAGCTCAACGGAAGAGGAACATAAGGAACATCTTTCACTCCTCTTTCAACGCTTAGAACAATACGGTGTTACTATTAATGCATCTAAGTGTGTGTTTGCACAGCCAACCTTGGAATTTCTTGGTCACACGATTTCGCAGCACGGAATTACCCCCCTTCAGGACAAGTGTGAAGTGATAAAAAATTACCCTATGCCAAATAATCAGCGTGAGTTACGTCGGTTTCTAGGTTTGGTAAATTATTACCACAAGTTCATTAAAAACTGTGCCAGTGTTCTTGCTCCTCTACACGCTATGATCACACACAAACGCAAGGTAACGAAATTGGTATGGTGTAGCGATAGTTTACAGGCGTTCGACAATGCCAAAAATGCTATCAATAGTGCATTGTCTCTGTCATTTCCTATCAGTGATGCCCCCTAACTCTGACGGTCGATGCATCAGATGTTGCGATCGGTGGGGTGTTGGAACAAACCATTAACGGTCAACAAGCACCCATCGCGTTTTACTCGAAAAAGCTGCAGCCAGCCCAAACGCGTTATAGTGCTTTCGGACGTGAACTTCTTGCTATTTACTTAAACGTGAAGCATTTTCAACATTTCCTTGAAGGCCGAGAGTTTTGTGTTTTTACCGACCACAAACCTTTGGTCACTGTCTTCAATAAAAACAGCTGTAACCACTCTCCCAGAGTCATCAGGCAACTCGATTATATCTCGCAATTTACCACAGATATCCGCCACATCAAAGGTGTCTTGAACACTCCAGCGGATGCACTTTCAAGAATAGAGATTACTTCTGTTACCCTCAGCTCTACACTGTGGAATGCTATTGCACAGGATCAAGATAAGGATACGGAACTACAAGACCTGCTCAGAGAAGACTCCACTCACTCACTTTCCCTCAAGAAAATGAGTATGCCAGGATTGTCTGTGCCCCTCTATTGCGACGTATCAACAGCTGCTATTCGCCCTTATGTCCCTCCATGTCACAGACAAGCAGTCTTCACGGATCTTCATAAGCCCTCCCATCCTGGTATCCGTGCTTCGCAACACCTGGTTACCTCTCGCTTTGTTTGGCCCTCGATGCGGAAGGATGTCAAACATTGGACCAAAACGTGCCTTGCCTGCCAACGTGCCAAAGTCCAAAGGCACACCAGGTCCCCCTTTGACGCATTTCCGCCCCATCCCAGCGATTTGAGGTAATTCATGTAGACATTGTTGGCCCTCTTCCAGTGATTCAAGGCCAACGTTATCTGCTCACCTGTCTCGACCGCTTTTCCAGATGGCCTGAAGCCATCCCACTTCCTGATATCCAAGCGGACACTGTTGCAAGAGCCTTTCTTCATGGATGGGTATCAAGATTTGGATTGCCGACAAAAGTCATCACTGACCAAGGTCGCCAATTTGAGTCTTCGCTTTGGAAGAAGTTTACCAGCTTGTTGGGTACAGTACATGCGCATACCTGTGCGTATCATCCGCAAGCTAACGGCCTCGTCGAACGCTTCCATCGCCAGCTGAAGTCATCCCTTATGTGTCACGAAGACTCCCATTGGATGGATAAGCTTCCACTCGTGTTGCTTGGTATTCGCTCTGCATTTAAGAGTGATCTGAAGACTACAGCGCGCTGAACTAGTCTATGGAACAACACTGCGGCTACCAGGTGGCTACTTCACTGCAGGGATAAGTCATGTGATCCTACGGAATTCGCTCAAACACTTTCCTCTCACATGCAGTCCCTTCAGCCTGTTCCCCCTCGATTGACTAGCCAACAGAACATCTTTGTTTCCCCAGCCCTCCAATCTTGCACCCACGTTTTCGTTCGTGTACCTCTCCCAAAACGGCCTCTCCAATGTCCATATGACGGGCCCTATGAAGTTCTCCGACGTACGCGCAAATCATTTCTCATCCAGCGCGGTTCCAAGGTCGACAAGGTTTCTATCGATCGTCTTAAGCCTGCGTTTTTGGAATCAACCTTAAGCGAGGTACATGTAGCTACCAAAAAGGTCCAGGGAAAATCTGTGTCGTTCGGAACTCTTTGAACTTCCTCTCTGGTGGGGGAGTGTGTAGTGAATACTCTTATTTTAGTTTAAAGATAAATGTTAATTTTACCGTCTTGAATTTCGGAATAGCTATAAATTCATTTTAAATTAGTTACCCATCATAATTCAATTGTAAACCAACAACTGCATTAAATCTGTTACAGTAATTTTTGTATGTCTGTTCGTTAATAAAATCAGTTTTCCATGGTTTAAAAAGTGTATGCTTACGCTTAATATTTACAGTGAGTGCTGGGGTGATCCATTGGTTGTTGTATTTAGTTTTAGATATTCCTTTTGATTTAAGTGGAAAGTTTAGGTTGAATATATCCATTAGTGTGTCTGAGAATGCTCGAAATCTTGTTTCAATGTTATGGTTACTTTCGATTCGATTATTCTTGTCCAGTCAAAAGCTGTTATTTCGCTCAGAAACTTTAATTTGCTATTATAGTTGTAAGATCTACGTATTGTCAACTTTTATGGTTTCCTTTGCAGAGAAATGCGTGATTTGCATGGTGTACATAGGCAAATGATCTATGATATTTAATATAATTATACCCGAGATATAGTCAAGCGGGGACCGCACCCAGATCTGGTCTAACAGAGTCGAATTTCGAATGTCCTTGAAGTCTAGTTGGCTTTGTAATAGCTAATTTAAAACAACTTACAGTCATGATGTTGTGAAGGAAGCTTACGTTATTATTTGAATGTTCTTTTGTGAAATCAATATTTACATCTCGTGCAATAACACATTTGTTACAAATATAATTGGAGGTTAGAATTCTATCGATATTTGTAATAAAAGTTAGTACATTACCAGTTGGTGTCGGTACATACCCAAAATTGAATACTGGGTCTTATGGATAAAAATTTCAGTTGCAAGTGTTTCTGAGATATTGTTTATGCTTGTCAGTTCTTCGATACTTTTGCTCTTGTAGTTTGAGTCTATAAATATACTTACACGTCCCCCACCCCCTATTATTTATTAGCCCTATACACATGGTAGATTGTGTACCCTGGAATGTTAAAAAAGATCTTATTTTTATTTAACCAGGTTTCAGTTAATATAATGCGCGTTAATTTATGTTGTAGTAATTTTAGGTTAACTGTCAATTCGTCAAATGGTTTGGGAGACTGCGAATGTTTAAGTTTATGAGAGACAGGGTTCCATTGTTGTATTTCTTGTTTTAAGAAATTGTCTACTGAGATATAATCGGAGTTGACAACGTTTTCAGATTCAGTCATTTCATTTACAGTATTAAGAGTATTTAAAGTGTTGATCATGATGTGAAGATTAGGGTAATACGCTAACAGAAATAATAACAGTTATGAAAAAAATATACAGCACATATACAGGATCTTTTAAATTACCCCCCCCCCCCCCCAACATACTCTTTTCAACAATCACCACCCCAATGTGGATCTTTTTAACTATATCACCCCAAAAGTTCAAACTCTGCAAATTAACCAAAATATCACGACTAAACTTAACCAATAGTCAAGGGCGTACAGTTGACCTAACCGGGCATTCAAATTTTATCCTATGGAAATAATGGTTCTCTATAAACCAGAAATATGATAGAATATAATAGAATTTTCAAGATATGTATCTTATATAGTATATACATATCTTAAAATTCTATTATGTGAATAAGATAAGTAAAACCTATTAAATTATCTCCCCCCTAATATTGACCTTTTTAAACTATGTCCCCCGCTCTCTGAAGCTGGGGGGGGGGGGGGAATAGTTTAAAAGATCCCATATACAGACACACACACATTATAAAATTTTAAGTTCGAAAGTTATAGTATTATAAAAACTTAAAATTTAAATTTAAATTAAAAATAAGTAAATAAATGTAACGTCACACTATGAACTTTAGCAGCCACCATTTTAAAAGCTAAAAAAAAAATTAAAAGTATATAAGATCTACAGATCTACAGAAGCTAAGGCTAACAAAGACCCTAAGATCCACTCTAAGGTTAGCCCGAGAGAAAGGAAAGAGTAGCGGGTTAAGAGAAGAGAAGAGAATAAGGGGTTAAGTAAGAGCAACACCTATCACTCATGGGTTAACATTCATTCAGAAAAAGAGGAAAAGTGTCTCACCATCATCATCCGCCGGCCACTGCCGACAAGTCAGAAAAATAGTCGGAGAGAATAGGAGAGGGGTGAAGATGAAAAGAAGTAAAATAAGAACGCTTACAAACCATGCAAACACAGTCTTAACTCACTGTCATACCATGCAAACTACAAACATGCAAGAAGAGAGTTAGACATGCAAGGTAAGGAAAAAAAAAAAAAAAAAAAAAAGTAGGTAAAGTTAAACAAAAGTGGGTTAGTTTACGCTATGAGCTACATCTACATTCGTGTTAGTCTAATTTTTTTTTTTTTTTTTTTATTGCTGGCATCACACGCTGGCATGTCACAAGCTGGCATTCATCGTCAACAGACTCATCCTCGAGCACCACCACCAGAGCTCCTGTTGTTAACTTTTTTTTAATTTTAAACAACGTTAATATTTTTAAAATGTCTGTCAAGACGGTTCTTAAACACATTAACGCTGGTAGAATGAACGACTGACGCGGGAAGATTATTCCATTTATCAATTACTTTAAACGTAAAGAAGTTTTTAGCGATATTAGTAATGAAACGTCTGCCACGCAACTTGAATCCGTTATTGCGAGTATTACTATTATCGAAAGTGAACAATTTGTCAAAATTTACGTTATCGATGTTATTAACGATTTTGAAAACTTCAATAAGCTCCCCCCTTAATCTCCTAGTTTCGAGTGAATACAAGTCTAACACTTTAATCCTATCTTCATAAGGCTTATTGCGCAATGCCGGAATAAGTTTCGTGGCACGACGCTGAACCCTTTCTAACCTATCAATATCCTCACGCAAGTACGGGCACCAAAACTGAACGGCATATTCCAAATGAGGCCTGACTAGGGACTTGTAAAGGGGCAATATAATATCCTTCGATTTAAATTCGAAATTACGCGCTATGAAGCCTAACATCCTATTAGCTTTTGCGCAAGACTCCAGGCACTGGTTCCTAACCTTTAAATCTTTAGTTACGCGTACGCCTAAATCTACACCTGATGTGATGCAGCACGCTGACACATGCATATACACTCGCACACCTAACTTAGAGAGCGCAACCACGGCAAAAATAATAATCCTAACCTAACTATGCGCCTCGGTGGTGTAGTGGTTAGCGTCGCTGACTACGAATCCACCGGCCCCGGGTTCGAGACCCGACGGCAGCCGGCGCGCAGCAAAACCCAGCTGTTCATCCTTCCACACAATAAAGAAAGTGGTTGGTAGATAAATGGGTACCGTAGGTGGCCTAGTGGTTAAGACGCTGGGCTGCTGATGGGGCGTGGTTCGGATTCCACGTTAAACTATAGGTCTAAGGTGGAGTGAAAAGCTTGACCTTCGTCAGAATGAACAATTCGGGCGGAAGCTAACCAAAGGTTAACTTAACCTAGCCTAACCTAGAACACACAGCTTCGACAGAATCCACCGGCCCCGGGTTCGAGACCCGACGGCAGCCGGCGCGCAGCAAAACCCAGCTGTTCATCCTTCCACACAATAAAGAAAGTGGTTGGTAGATAAATGGGTACCGTAGGTGGCCTAGTGGTTAAGACGCTGGGCTGCTGATGGGGCGTGGTTCGGATTCCACGTTAAACTATACTGTAGGTCTAATGGAGTGAAAAGCTTGACCTTCGTCAGAATGAACAATTCGGGCGGAAGCTAACCAAAGGTTAACTTAACCTAGCCTAACCTAGAACACACAGCTTCGACAGCACGCTGACACATGCATATACACAGAAGTTCAACAGAACAGCGGCACACACACACCCACACACACACACACACACACACACACAAAAGATCTGAATTACATTCTTTCAGAGTATATACTGCACTCGTCCCTCATTCAGTTGTAACAAATATCTACCGTCGAAACTTTTGTAAATGTAGATAAAATATAGTCATTACTTTTGCTAATTTTATTATCGCTAATTAAGTTTAAACAAATATTTCTCAATTAAGAATTTTTTTCTCTAAATATTAATTTTACAATCTCTAAATGACATTCTCAATTTTAAAAATCCTATAAAATAGGTTTCTCTGTTTCATTCAACCGCCAATTGAATTAATTAACAAGTCAGTACCTTTATTTATTCTGTCTTTACAAAGAGACAACATGAATGTAATCCTTGAAAATTATCCTATTGCTGAATGCATTCGTCATGTTCATAAGCGGCTGAATGGGGTAGGGGCCTCTTAAATTGACAGAGGGGGGGCTTCAGGCTCCCCTTGCCAGCGAAGATATTTTGACATTTGAAACTTTGAAAAACAAGTTTTTCAAATTAAATGTAAGTAAACATTTACTTTGTGTTTGGGCTATATAACACATTCGTAAATTGTAAGTTCGTAACTAGCACTTTAGCATGTTCACGCAATATAGTGAATGTAGTCTAGTAGTATGCTAATCAATCGTATTTGCCCCATCCCCAGGGCCGACGAGAGCTGCCACGGGCCCCGGGGAAGGATTGGTATATGGACCTCCCTGTTTACTTAGTATTTTATTATGAATGTTTTTTGTGTACATAAGCAAACTGATTATATGTCCGAGTCACTATTCAAAACATACAGTATGAATAAACAACTCAGAAAAAAAATGACCATTTTATATTCTATCACCATACAATTTACAAATGCAATATCAGTCCATGCAGGGAAGACAGTTGTTTACTGCAAGATTTTCATAATTAGAAGTGTACTTTCTTGCCTTCTCTCTTGGGCATTGGTGGACCGCGGATAATATTTTATCTGTTTCAGTTTGACTATGATAATCTCTATAAAATGTATGTTCATTAATTATATTTCTTCTCTGTTATTTAATGAATTGCTTTATTAATATTTTTAGATTTTATCCCTCCTCTTTCCGGGCCCCTAAAGGTCCGGGCCCGGGGGATTTATCCCGGCTTCTCCGCCCTCTCGGCGGCCCTGCTCACCCCCCTTGCACGCTGACATTCCGCCGCCACTGGGACTGACATTGAGAAACTGGTGTACGCCAACAGATGACAATATAAATATTTTTTTTTAATAAATTTACCCATATATCAAGCGTTGTACCCTATGCCCCCAATAAAGTGGGGAACATAAGACTCGAGCCTGGGCTACCTTAGCCCGAATCCCGAGTCAGTGAAAGGAGAGGCGGCCGGCCCGACGCTTCGTCGTGACGTAAGATACATAAAATACAAACTTCCTAGCTCTAGACAGTACTGGAGTTCGAACCCACGACTCAGTGCAGTCTTAGCACTGCCGGGTGGCGCCCTAACCGATCGAGCCACGAAACGATCAAGTGTTGTTTATTACTTTTTAAATGTCTTTTTCATAGACATTAGACTTTTAGTTAATCATTTACTTCATTGTGAAGCAAGTCTAAAACTTATTGCCATTTAATTAAATTTATTGAGCTGTTTAACATGAAAATATTGCAATACAAACTGTTATGAATATACGAGACCTAAAATTATAAGCACCTACGCTTTAAATTTAATCTCAGAATTGAAATATTTCTTAAATAAATGATTGACTTTGAAATATGTCTACCTGGTTGGTTATTAACACCTATAATGAAGAGAATATTCCCTATCCTTAGGGTCAAAGACATCAGGTGGCCTACCTCTGTGATCAAGAATGAAGTAGGCAGAGTGGAAAAAACTAATAAGAAGAAAAATGGAAAGAGAAAGGTAGAAGGAAAAACGGGGATGCAAGTAAAAAATATGCCTGGGCTCAACAAGACTTGCTAGCTGGGTTTTTACAACAACAACAACAACAACAAACACTTTATTTCAGATTCAACAAGTACAAACTAGGGCTGAACATTTCCCGCTCTTTTCTTAATTCCGGGAAACGGATTAAAAAACTTGCAATCCCGGGATCCTGGGAAATTCCCAGAATTAAAAATAAATAAATAAGGTTGAAGTACTGAAATAAATTAAATACCTAAACAGAAAATTTCCTTTTACTGAACAAAAACATGCTCTGATAAAAACTTTCTAGAGACTAATAAAACTTAAATTATTGATTTATTTGGATTATGATTTAAAATAATGCCTTAAAAAACACACAAAATTAATTAATACTATTATCACTTAAAGATGTTCGGAGTTTTGTGATGAATAATCCTACAGCAGAAAATGCTCTTTCCGACTCTATTGAAGTTGGAGGAATTGTCGCCAGAGCATTAAATAAGAGGTTTAAATTTTCCCTTCTATTACCAGTGGCTTCATAAACATTCATTTCTTTTATGATGTTCTTTACGTCGTATCTCAGGCGCAAATCTTGTTGCTCTGTGGTTCCCATTTCTTTCTGCACAACTGTATCCAATTTTTCTTCCAAGGACCTTTGATTTGAAGATGAGTTCGAGGAAAAGACTTCGAGTTCTAGTGATGCATCAAAAAACTGTTGGGGTTCATTTACATCAGTACCTTCTGCCACTACGTCCGTCTCACTTTTTCTGAAAAGCCTAGCAAACAACTCTTTGGCAGTTGTTTGCAATGTTGGTTTAGAAGGCAGTGAAAAATTAGTACACATTGAATTAAATGCTATTATAGGATTTTTTAAATATTTATATAATCCTACGAGCTTATTATTACGTTTGTCTTGAAGTCTTTTTTCATTGATTGTTTTAAGGTGGTAGAAAAACAAATTTTCTGTTCTCTCACCTCATTTACAATAAAAGCAAATACACCTTCTGCAGTGAGCAATGTTGCATCTCTGCTACCAAGCTATTCATTCTAGGAGTTTCTAGAAAGAACGAACTCAAAGCGATAAGATAGTTACCCATAAGTCATCACCCAATCAATTTTCAGTTTCACTTTTCAGTAGGAAGAAAATTATATTATTTCACCCCATACTCAAGCGAAAACGGTTTTCAAAATTTAAAAACCAGGTGAACGAAAACTTCAATTGTGAAAAGCCTTTGCATGAAATAAATATACCTCACAATAAAACTGTGTTTAAAAGTTTCCCTTGAAAGTAAAACACCTGGAAATCCCGGGATCGATGACAGTTTTTCCGGGAAATGAGCTGTCTACTTTACTTCCGGGATCCTGGGATCCCGAATGCCCAGCCCTAGTACAAACATTATATAAGTGGTCCATAGAAGGTTAAGAGATAGTTGTCTGGAGCACTGACTAAGTAGGCCAGTGAATCGCTATGCATAATGAACATACTGTACACTTGCCTACGTCAATGCTTCCAGATTTCAGATTTATAAAATATATCGGAGATCAGTCCACTAACCATGGCTTCTATTTTATTGACTGACTCACCAAGCCTAATGATAAATCTAAATACAAAAGGATGCAAGCTCATTTTTGCAGCTTTGGGACCTCTGTCATTAGATACTTCTCTATCTATCTCGGAATCCACATCCTAGTGATTTTTTTCATAGCCCCTACCTCTAGGCAGGACTATTGCATTAAAAAAAGGCATAACCTTAATAACTAAATGAGAACCAACTCTTTGTGATCGTTTATTTATTTATATAAAGTCAAACAATGACAACGGTCTTCTGAAAAAGGAATAAGCATAATAAGTAATCACTTGAATAAAACATAAACATAAACATAAACATAATCATTGTCCTCTATCTCCTCCCAAGTCTTTGATACTAGATGTGATATGAGGTAATTGCAGTACGGTAGTGCAAAGACTTATATTGTTTTATAAAGTGAATACAGTATAGTACTTTAATAGGAAAACATAGATACTAGTTTATTTAAGAGTAATATGAGAACATAAGGCTTTGCTATTACATCATGATGAATACGATACTGTAGAAACTAAAATATAAATACTTATGGAATTATACAGTACATTATATCCAATCAAACATATTACAATACAATTAGAGAGTTCAGCGAGAGATTGAATCATATATTAAAATAAGGGTTGTACAACGGTATTCCTGACAAAAGTAATAGTACAGTAATGAGGTTACAGCTGTATTGGGAACACAATATAAAGTTCTTAGTAAGTAAAGTGTAAAGTGTACTGTACTCTATCTCTCCCCCAAGTCTTTGAGCCAGCAATTTTATAAAGAAGATTATTAAGGATAATATGGCAAAAAAAAAAAAAATTTGTATGTTTACGGATAAAGACTAAACCTTATTTTGTCAGTGCCCTTAATTTAAAGCATACTTGATTGGTTACTCTTCTTGATTCATATGGTAGTCTTCATGCCAGGTAGGGGGGCGTCTGGTACGGTTCGAACGCCTTAGTGGAGTTGCAGTTTGGGGTGCCGTACCCATTGGCCTAGGGGGTGCAGGTGGTAGTATGTCGATGGGCGGCGTTGACATGTCTTCTTGGGTGGGGGTGTGGTCTCTTCAGGGGTCGGGCGCCTGCGTTCAACGTGTGGGCTGGACCGTGTCGGACTACGGGGTGAAGCGGGTGTCTTTGGTCCTGGTGCTGACCTGGCAGGTGTAGGTGGTGCAGCAGGTGGGCTGTTGGTGGGCACCGCTAGGAAGTTCTTCAAATGTTGGTCTATGGTCATCTTTGGAGCAGGTGTGCTGAAGGGTTCATATTTTTTAAGGAATTTCCTGTTCCTTACAGTTACCCTCCCAGATCCATCGACCCTAACCACGTACTGGTCAAACTGCCTGACTTCGATGACCACACCTGTCTTGTCCCATTTACGGGCGTGTGGACCGACCTGGTTCTGGATGCGTATAAGGTCTCCGACTGCTAGTGGTGGGAGTCTCTTGGTGTGCTCTGACCAGCGTTCCGCTCCCCTCATGTGGCGGTTCCTCAGAGCTTCTTCTCGGGTGGCCAAGTTTTCACGCCACGTGTCGTGTGGTTTATATCGGCCGGGAAGGATTGGAATGAAGTCCCGGATAGGGCGGCCGAATACACACATTGCTGGGGAGTGTTTTGTATCTCTATCCGGCGTGTTTCTGTATTGAAGCATGGCCCGTTGAAAGTTTTCGGTGTTGAGGTCGCCGTTTGGTCCAGTGTTGTCGGTTATTAGGCGTTTCGTTGTCTTGACACCAACTTCTGCCCGACAGTTGCTGTGAGGGAAAGCCACTGATGAGAGTCGGTGGTGTACGCCCCAGTTTTTGAGGAACTGCCGTGTGGCTGCTGCGGTAAATTCAGGGCCCCCATCGGAAGCCAGTTCGTCGGGGATGCCGAAGGTGACGAAGGTCCGTCGGAGGCAGGCGATGAGTCCAGCAGCACCATCTGATGACCTCTCTACTATTGGCCAGTTAGAGTATCTGTCCACCACGACCAGGTAGTTTACTCCTTTGTAGTGGAAGTAGTCCGCGCAGACGCACTGGAAGGGGTATTCTGGTGATGTTGGTGGAGTGGGTGGAGCGCTGGGCTGGGTTGGTGCCATGCGGTTGCAGTGGTTGCAGCTAGCCCGTAGTGCTGTGATGGCTGGTGTGATGCCAGGCCAGAAAATGGAGTCTTCTGCTCTGGAGATCATGGATGAAGTACCTTGATGAGCTGAGTGGAGTGAAGCCAGTACTTCTTGCCTGAGGGCCGGCGGGATAACCGTGCGGTTCCTGTACATTACCACGCCGTCAACAGTGCGGAGGTCGTCGCGAAACTGGTGATATTCCCGCAGCTGTGCAGGGAGTGCATGGCGGGATTCAGGCATGCCGGACTCTATGACATTGGCTAAACTATTCATGACTTCATCGCTGGTCGTGGCGGTGCGTACTCGATCCCATGTCACTGATGCCAGGCTCAGCGAGTTGAGTGTTGATGCGGCTGCAGAAATGACGCAGGCTTCCATGCCATTACCATCTGTCAGTGATGTCCGTATGCCGGCTAGGAAGGTGGGGGGGGGGAAAGAACGCCGTTCCCTCGCATGGTTGATGGATGGCTGCTACGTCATCGGGGAGTGTCAGTGGTATGGGGTCGCCAGTGGGGTATCGTGACACCCCGTCAGCAGCTTTGTGTTTCGCGCCTGGTACGTGGATCATCCGGAAGCGGTACCTGAGGGTTTTTTCCTTCAAGTTTCTGAGGCGTGTATTAGATATGTCCTCTAGGGATCTGTCACCAAACACTTTGAGGAGAGGTTTGTGGTCCACTGCAATTATTAGGTCTTCGCATCCCAGCACGAAGTACCTCGCCTTGTCAAGGGCATCGGCGACAGCAAGTGCTTCTCCTTCTACTGGTGCATAGCGGGACTCAGCTGAGGTAGTGAATCTACTGCCGACCAATGTGACACGCCATCCAGTATGGCAGCAGAAGGGTTCGACTCGTGTACAGGTGCAGTGTTTCTGAAGTAGCCAGTAGCCGATGCCTGTTTTCGACCAGTCTGTGGCGAGGCATGTGGGCTTGGTTTTGTCAAAAATTTTAACACCCTCCTCTATTTCTGTGATGATGACATCCTTTGATTCTTCGAAGATGGTTTCCAATTCGTCATCCCACTTGAAAGGTGTTCCTGGCTTCAGAAGTAGGCGGAACGGCTGCATCCTCTTGGCCATGCTGAAGGCATACGACACCTGGTTGATGAGCCCGAACCATGATCGAACGTCGGTGATGTTCTTTGGAGATGGAAACTCTAGGATTGCTTTGAGGTATTTTTTACAGGGTCGGACACTGTCAGATGTGATCTCGAAGCCTGCAAATTCAACCTTGTCCTGACAGAACACAAACTTGTCGGGGTTCAGTGTGATTCCGTGTCTGCCGCAGGTGTCAAGCCACTGGGTGGCCTGGAAGAAGCTCTCCTCCACTGTGTCTGACCAGAGCAAGACGTCGTCAATGCACTTTGTATTGTTAGGGATGCTCGATACAATTTCGTCGTACCTTCTTGTGTAACCGTCACCAGATGCAATGTAACCCTGGGGAGCGGTTTTGTAACGGTAGCGACCCCAGGGCGTTATGAAGGTGGTCAAGTGGCGGTCTTCTTCACAGATTGGTACGCTGTGATATCCATTCCATGCATCAAACACTGTTTTCTTTTTGCCTTGCGGTACTGATCTGGCCTGGTGGAATGGCGATTGAGTGTGGTGTGTTTCGCGGGTGGCGTGAGCGTTGAGGGGTTGAAAGTCAACGGTACGCCTTGGTTTTCCGTTCTTTTTGGCGCACACCACCATTCTGTGACACCAGGTTACGGGCTCACCAACGGGTACTGGTTCAAGGACACCCAGTCTGACATCTTGGTCGAGGCCAGCCTTCACGTCCTCCTGCCAGTGGATTGGTACTGGGACGGGGGTGTGATGTGCGACTGGTTTGGCATTGGGGTCCACCATCAATTTCATTGGGGGGCCGTCCATCATGGGCAGCGCTTGGTGGTCACAAGTGTTGAAGGTGCTTGATTTGTAATAGTCCAGCAGGTATTCCTTGAGCTTTTGCTGGTTCGCCGCAACAGCGGGTAGCGGTAGCTCGATTGGAGGTGATGGAGGATGTTGGCGTCTTGGACAGTCACAGTTAGTTACAAGTCCGCTGTCACTGTGTGGCGTGCTGGCACTGTTGTTACAGTATTGTGCTGGATCCAGTTGGACTTCCCCCACTGTAGGAAATCTTCCCGAGATAATGCCGAGTGAAACGCATGCCTCTCTGCTGATGAAGAACTTGTCAGAAGAATCTGTCACATATGTTACCTGTCTCGTTTCTACTTGTTGGCCCTGTTCATCCTTGCCAGTGAGGCGAAGTATGGCTGCGCCAAGGATTTTGATGCCCTTGTTGTTGGCGGCGTGCATCTTCATGGTCACAGGGATGAGGTCAGACTGGAGAAGCCCGAGGCGGTGGATAACCTTGATACCGGTGAGGCAGCTCTGACAGCCTGTGTCTGCCATGGCAGGCAGTACCACGGTTTTTGGGTGGGCATTGAGGGTTGCCCCAAGCGCCTCGTAGTCTTCGGGGAGAGTCCTGACTGTCAGGTTGATGTGTGGCTGTGGTTGTGAGTTCTCCTTGATCCATGTCCGATAGTTCATTGTAAATGTGATGGTCGAGGGCGATTGCTCTTTTCTTATGTGGCTCGGAAGTGTTGCTTGTGGCGCAGAGAAGATCAAATACCGCACCTTCGCACTCATCAGCTTTATTAGGAGTGGCTGAAAGGCTCTTGTCCTTGTCTTTGCTCCTGCATACGGATTCCCAATGGCTGTCGCGCTTGCAAATTTTGCATTTGTGGTTGTACGCAGGGCAATCCTTCTTGCGTATGTGGACTGGGGCTCTTCTGCCGTGTCCTTTTTTACCACAATATGAACAGGGGGCATTTTTGTCTTGTGGGGGTATTTGCTTACTTCTCCTGTATGTGCTGCCTGCGGCCTCCACGGCATGGGAGTCCAGCAGTCGTGATGCTGAGCGCTTGCCTGCTTCCTTCGCCTCGACAAACTGAAAGACGTCTTCCAGGGTCATCTCCTGGTTACTGTTGCCGAGGAGTTCCAGTTGTATTTCCGGGTCAGCAATTCCGCGGGTAAGGACGTCGCGAAGGATGGGGTCAGTGTAATTTACGTTGTTGTTGCAGCTTGGGCATTCAACAAGAAATTTGCAGACTCCGGCCTGACCACGAAGACGGGCTCCAAAACTGCGCACAGTTTCGTCGCGGTCTTGTCGCATATTGTGTAGGGTAACCCTGGCTACCATGGTGTTCTCCTCTCGGACAGCTAGTTTCTTGATTGCAGCAAGGACTTCATCTTCGGTTTTGTTTGTTAGGCTTCCACCTGCGGATCTTGTCAAATCTTTGCGGAGTGAATCGTCGCAGCATTCAAGTAGTTGTACCACTTTGTCCCTACCAGTGATTTTTGTAGCTTCCGCATAATCTGTCCAACGCGACGTAAAATATGCCCAGTCTTCACTGGTACCTGCAGCCGAAATGGTTGGCCGTCTTACTTTCTCAACCTTTGCAGAGACTGTCGGGCTTGGGACATGGGTCGTGCAGTGGGCTGTTATAAGTGCGGCTACAATGGCTGGGTCCAGGTCTGCTGTGACATAGGTACAACCTGTGATAGGACATTCTACGGCAGGCATTGTGGATAGCGTTTGTTGAAGTTGCTTAATTAGGTTGGGATGGTTGACAGTTGCTTGAATTTACCACGTATGTAGACTTATTTTATTATTTATTTAATTAATCAGTCATTTGTACCTAAGACCGTTGTCATAAATGAGAACCAACTCTTTGTGATCGTTTATTTATTTATATAAAGTCAAACAATGACAACGGTCTTCTGAAAAAGGAATAAGCATAATAAGTAATCACTTGAATAAAACATAGACATAAACATAAACATAAACATAATCATTGTCCTCTAATAACCTTAAATATTAAACTTTAAAGCGTAATTACCCTGAATAATGCCTAAATCGAAATCTGGAAGTGCTTCCTTGATGAAGGAAATGAGCTTAGGATTCACTGTGGTTTTATGCAGACGCGGAGGCACTTTGGGCACTACCTCGTACCTAAAATTGTCTGAAAAAGGAGAAAAATATTGTGTAAAACAAATATGAAAAGTCTCTTACAAAAGAACATTTTATTCCCTCAAGTTCTAAAATTACTCAGCTGTAACAAACTATTTTACCAAATAACATCTAGAACATTGCAAGAAACAATCCTAAAGTATGGTATGTCCAATATTCACTAAATTTTTTTCATGCATAAATGTTATATATCTGCCGACTGTTTTATTTTAATGGGCTAACGATATCTGATCAACTTGATATAAAATCAACAAGTTATTAATGGTGTAGATTAAGTTAGGTTAGGTTGTTAGTTTTTAGAGTGTCTATATTATGTCGACCAATTGGGTATAGGTCCTATTTTAACGTGAACAACTGTAATTATTTGGCATGCATGACTTACTCGGCCGAGATAAGACAAGCGGGGCAGCGAAAAGAAGGCAAGACAAAAAGACAACGAGGAACCTGTGTCGTATCATGACCAGTAAATCTGAAGAAGGAAGGAAAAATGAGAAAACCCAGTATACTGTATAGTTAGTTATTGGTGGCAACCAGTAGGATGATTCCAAACCACTCGCGTGGTATCAGAATCGCCACTTTAACCCACTGAGTTATCCCGACTCTAAAACAGTAACCTTTACAGCCCAGATAAATCTTTACGGTATTCATTTTGCCTTATATATAACATATGAGTATTTTAAATTAATATACTAAGGTATTTAGATACTGAAAAAAGTAAAAATATTCATTATTAACTACAATTCAAACGTTCTCCTTGATTTCAAAATGTGTTCAAGTTTTTAAACTAAAAAGCTAAGGAAAGTGCAAATGAACAATTACAGTAAGTACTGAGGAAATAGTTCCCTCCCCAACCTTAGAAAAATGACATTAGCAAAGAATTAGCTTCGTGCCACGCTTTCGCTTTTTTAGGACTGGTTACTGAGACACGACATGTTTTCTGAGACGTGCTCGTAACCCTTCTCAGAAGGAAATACATAAGAAGGAAAAGAGGACAACACATGCTACCGATATCTCCAGTGCCGCTGGAAGTTAAAATTTACCGTGTACAGTATTGTATCAACGAAATACAGCTGCAGATATGTTTGAACTCTGAAATAAATAAAGATTTGCTTGCACTTTCGCTTTTATTAATGAACAAAGATAAATCATAAACTATATAGTGACATATTTGTCTCAACACCCACCCCGAACCCACCAAATTCAAACAAATCAGCGGTTCGTAAGAATACCAGATCGGAACAAACGAACTCATCAAATCGTGTTAATATGAAAGAAAAGTTACTTATTTTTTAATTAAATACGGCTGATGATACAGATTGTAATTGAAAAAATAAGGTTTTGTTGAATTTATTTTTGGTATGTTAGTGATCTCCGATTCGGTCCGTGATAGGCGTCTTATTCGATAGGTTGTGCTGCTTGTTAGTGAAGGTTAGGTTAAGTTAAGGAATGAGACGCACATCACGAACCGAATCGAAGATCACCAACATTCGTTTGCTCCGACTCGGTAAATTATAGCTCCGAGACTCCGCCGATTCAGTGTTAACAGCTCCAATCCGGTCCGATTCGGTATTCTTACGTACTCACAACTCCTCGGTGCGTATTTATATAAACTATTTATATGGAGAGTTATATAGATATTCTCTACAACAGAGCATTGATCATATTATCTATTAACATCCATATTTTTCAATGTAAAACCTCAAACGTGAGGAAACAGTTAGAGATATGTTTCCACTGACTCGAGCATCTCTGATCACTACTTTAAGTGTATTTTTTGGTGAATTTTTTTCCACATTTCAACATTTCCATATCTCTACATCTTTACATATTTACTTTCAATAAACGAATACGATTATATAGAATGTTTTTTTAAAGAACAATGTCATTATTTACTTATTTAAAATAATAAGAACTGGGAAGTTTTGGATGTTTGTGAAAGAGTAGAGACACACTCATTTGCCAAGAAAAGAAATTAAATATAGTTTGATGAATTCCTTTAAGGGCAGGGCCGCATAGCTCACTGGGCAACAATAGGAATATAGCTGAAGTTATTATTAATATTATTGTTATTATTATTATTATCCTTATTATTATTATTGTCGTATTAATTAAAGTTTGGAGGTCCGGTGCTAGTGTCTCCGAGCAACTGACACAATGAGCAAACCAAACCAACCAAAGTTTTTGTATGAGACAAATGTGATAAAACAGAGACAAACGAAACGTTTTGGTCATTATGTGTAAATAACTATTGTGTGATCTTATTTCTATATTATTTAACTTTATTCTTACTATATGCTTATACTTTCATAAATGCTTAATTTTTCTACTATTGTAAAACATTATTTCACTAATTTACTAATTATTAAGAAATTTTGTAACACTTTAAAACCTACGATTATTTTCGTTATGTTTTCAAGTTTATTAATTCTTTTCTCATCTTTTTCAGATAATGTGAATTTTGTTGGTTAAAACCTAAATGGTCTGATTATTTGAATGTATATGATTAACGTTACAGTTATAACAATTATTATTATTATTATTATTATTATTATTATCATCATGATTATTATTATTTAGCAGATTAGGTGTGATTAACTAGATGTGACTTCGTGCATCTTGGAAAATGAAACGACATTATCCATCAGGAGCTGAAAAATGGAAAAAGAAGAAAATAGAGGAGGAGAAGCTTTCCAGTAGCACAGGTGAGATGTGCCACTTGTATATTATTATGATTACAGTTCAGGCAACTAGGTTAGGTAGACCATCAAGCTAGGCAAGTGCTCAGGAATCGTGTAGAGCAAGCTAGTCTCTGTAATATTTATAATATTTCGAAATGTGAAATTTAATGGATCACATCACCTCAAATTCTGTTCACACAGATCAATTATTATCAAACAAGATAAGAAAGAGTATTTTAGCAAAAATTAACAGAATATGTAATGTTATGTTCTTCTCAGGAGCACTACTGAAATATTTGGAAAAGCCATCCTCAGCAAAGCATGATGAGCATCATGAGCCAACAGCAGGACCATCCTCTATGCAACCTCAAACACCAGTAGAAGTAGAGCCTGATGAACCAACAAGTGGCCCATCTTCTGTTCAGCTTCAAACACCACACACAGGCATTTCTACTGAGCAACAAGAACCAAGATCTGCTCCACCGCTTGATCCGTATGACTGGCCAGTTGTCCTGTCAGATGCCTTGAAGACAGATCTGGTGTCTCGAGAACCATTTCAAATCAGTCCAGATTTCACATTCCCTAAAAGAGAGGACGGTAGAAGCTTTCATCACCATTACATGTACAGAACATTAATGGGAAAAAATAAAGCGAAGCTGGCTGATGTACTCTAGAAGGAATGATGCTTATATTTCTGCTGCAAGGTGTTTTCAAGGAAGTCGTACAAACTAATTACGGATGGACTTTCAGACTGGATAAACGTTGGTTCGCTTCTGAAAGGCCATGAAAATAGTTCAGAATATGCAGATAACATGGCAACATGGAAGGATCTGGAACTGCGGCTAAAAACTGGGAAGACCCTTGACCAAACTGAAATGTCGTTAATGGAGGTAGAGCGAAGACGTCTTGTAAGTATAATCCAATCACTGGCAGAGAGAAACCTTGCTTTCAGGGAGTCTTCCTCTACATTGTACAATCGAGACAATGGCAACTTCTTGAAGGAGGTTGAGCTGCTTGCCAAATTTGATCCAGTGATGAAACAACACATCAGCAGAGTCGAAAGTGGCCAATATAGTCATTCAAGTTACCTAGGAAACATCATTCAAAATGAGCTCATTGGGTCCATTAGTGGGAAGATCTTGGATGCCATTGTTGCAGAAATAAAACAAGCTAAATATTACTCACTCATTTTAGACTGCACTCCAGACATAAGCCACCAAGAACAAATGTCGATTATTATCAGAACTGTTAAAATGGGTGAAGTACCAGAAATAAAAGAATACTTCTTGGGCTTTCTTGAGGCTTCAGAAAGTACAGACCTCGGTTTATCAGTTCTGATTCTGAAGAGACTAGATGAACTGAATATTCACTTTGATGACTGCAGAGGACAGTCATATGACAACGGAGCGAACATGAAGGGCAAGAACAAAGGTGTTCAGGCAAGGTTATTAGAGAAGAACTGTCGTGCACTCTATGTTCCATGTGGGGCTCACACTCTGAATCTTGCAGTGGCTGATGCAGCTAAAGCTTCCACAGATGCCATCAGCTTCTTTGGCAACGTACAAAAATTGTACAACCTTTTTGCAGCAGCTAGACAGAGATGGACAATCCTAAAGAAGCACGTGAACATAACACTCAAGTCTTGGAGTGAAACCAGGTGGGAGAGCCGGCTTAAGAGCATTGAGGCTGTGCGATACCAGAGCCACAACATCAGAGAGGCCCTGTTGGAAGTCAGAAACAATGCCACAGATGCCATAGCCAGGACTGAAGCACAAGCACTTGCAGAGGAGGTAGGGTCTTATCGCTTTCAGATTTGCACAGTAGTATGGTATGACATTCTTCATCAGTTAACCATGTGAGCAAACTTCTGCAGTCTCCTACAATGCAGTTTGATGTGACAGTCAACCTCCTCACAAAAACAAAAGACTCACTCACCAGCTACAGAAACACAGGTTTTGTTGCAGCACAAGTCGTAGCTAGGGACATATGTGAGGAAATGAATGTGGAGACTGTGCTGAAGGAGAAGAGGCTCAGATCCACAAAAAAACACTTTGCTTACGAAGCTCCTGACGAACCATTTACAGAAGCCTTAAAGAGGCTGGAAGTCAAATTTTTCAATGTGGTGGTGGATTGTGCCATCGGGTCAATAAATGAGAGATTCAAAACATGATGATGTGAGGGACATATTTGGGGTTATCCTAAACTTCACCACAATGAACAAGGAAGACTTGTCCTGCAAGTGTGAAAAGCTCTCTAAGATACTAAGCTCTGGAGCTGACTCTGACATTGATGGAAGAGAACTGGCCCTCGAAATTTAGAACTTGCCGACTTTACCTTCACACAACATGACTGCATTGGAGCTTCTCTCCTTCATTCATCAGAAGCAACTGGAGGAATTATACCCCAATCTCTGGGTTGCACTAAGAATTGCCTGCACTCTACCTGTGACAGTAGCGTCAGCCGAGAGGAGCTTCTCTAAGATGAAGCTAATCAAGAACTACCTCAGATCATCAATGGGGCAGGATCGCCTCAGTGGCCTTGGCATCATAAGCATCAACCAGGACGTTGGCAGAGAGATTTCATATGATGATGTTATTGATGATTTCGCCCAGAAAAAATCTAGGAGGCAAAAATTTTGAAGATACAAACTGTTCTGTATAACTGTTAGATATTACACGATTGTATCGTAGAGTTAGTAATTGTTTGGTAGTTGATAATTGCATTATTTTTTTATACATAATTCTGTATCATTTATTATAAATAATGTATAAGCTAATTTTCAGGAATTTCATGAAGAGTATTTTTTCTGTTTGTTTCTGAAAGTACATATTTGTTGTTTTGGACATAAATGTTTCATTAAAATTGTTTCATAATTGTTTTTTATTAACACAGCCATTTTTTGTATGTGTGTGCTGAGGTGATGTAGTAAGGCGTGAGTTGGTGGATGGAGGGGTGGGGCCTCAAATGGGTATACTGCTTAGGGCCCCCTAATGGCTAGAAATGGCCCTGTTTAAGGGTAAGGTTAATTAAGAGCAAAGAGTGGTCAAACTGGAAACAAAGCCTACTAGGGAGTCTTATCATAAAGTTTCATTTCATTGATAAATGTTTATACAAAAATTGACTCGCAGCGCCCTCTAAAGTGATGTATACAAAATGCAAACCCAGATGCCGAATTTTCTGGCGAGTCTGCGTCATGGAATTCAGTTGGGTAGATGTCGGTCTGAAATGGTTCCTAATTTTGGTCTCATGTTTTCTGAATGAAATGTAAATGCAAATAACGTCCAGATAAAAGGAAATCTGGACATTATAACTTTCCATTGTTTCCCACAAGGTAAATCTTTGGTATGAAGTAAATATTTGTAGTAAGTTGTAGACCTCACTCTGTATGACACCACATGAGTGATATGATAAAACTCTAGTAGGCTTTGCTGGAAAGAGACAAAGAAGGAAGCTTTCCTCTAGTTCCTTTAATGCCTCGTTTGTTGTGTACTGAACTTAAATGCATGTAAATACAATTTTAAGGAATGGTCCCACATTCGCTTCTTCGCATCATACTCGATATATATATATATACATATATATATATTATATATATACACTTTTTTTAACTGCAAACAACACACAGTATAATTAATGTAAAGGACGATGCTTGTTTAGAAGAGTGTCCGCACAAGAAGAGGAGAGAAAACGAGCAATGAAAAATGAGGCACCTCTCGGGAATGGAACCCTGGATCATTCAATTGCCGATCGGATATGATAACCACTACACCAAGGGCCTCGATTAAGCAGAACTCGTAATTCTCCTACATACGAGCAGAATCGAATACCCTTTTGAGGGGCACCTTCTCATGCTATATATATATATATATATATATATTATATATTATATATATATAATATATAATGAAAATGGCACGAGAAGGTGCCCCTTCAAAAGGGCATTCGATTTTGCTCGTCTGTAGAAAAATAGAAAAATTACTTGCTCTGATTAATCGAGGACCTTGGTGTAATGGTTATCATATCCGACCGCCAATTGGATGATCCCGGGTTCCATTCCCAGGAGGTCCCTCATTTTTCATTGCTCGTTTTCTCTCCTCTTCTTGTGCGAACACTCTTCTAAACAAGTGTCGTTCTTTACACACACACACACACATACACACACACATATACCTTACCTTATGAACCTTATGTTGTTTCGTGCGTTGGTCTCTCTTCACACGGAGGTCAAACTGGTGGCCCCCGCCTCTAGGTCTGGCTTGGTGGAGGAGCGAGTTGCTTTCTTGCGCTCTCCACCGTACATAGCCAGGCACGCCCGGCTCATCTGGTACCGTCCTGAGCCAGGCATCCAGTCTTCTCTTGAAGACTTCAATTTTGATCCCCGTTACGTTTCTGAGGTCCTTTGGAAGCGGGTTGAAAAGTCTTGGCCCCCTGACAACCAAGCTATTTTCCTTCAGAGTTGAGGAGGTCCCTTGTCGGGCCTTTAATTTGGGAACACTACACATTCTGCCTTTCCTATTTTCCAGTGTTGTTTGAATGGTAATTGGGTTTAGTTTTAGGTTTGGTACCAGTTTTTCGATCATTTTCCAATGTAGATTATGGTGTACCTCTCTCTTCTTCTTTCCAGGAAGTACAGATTTAGTTTACGTAGTCTTTCCCAGTAGTTGAGTTCTTTGCAGCCATCAATCTTGGCTGTGAAATGCCTTTGCGTTTCTTCTAGTTTATTAGTTTCTTCCGTTTTATATGGGGACGTCAAAACTGAGCAGTATTCAAGTTTTGGTGTAATCAGTGTTTTTAGCAGGGGAATCATTACTGTCCTGTCCCTTCTCTTGAACGTTCTTAGTACCTGTCCCGCGACTCATTTTGCTTTATTTATCGCTATCTGATTTTGTGTTTCGAATTTCGCATCATCTGTCATTATTATCCTGAGATCGATCGCTTTCATGCTTCTCTGAATTTCCTGTCTACCTGGAGCATAATATGCAGTCTGTTTAAGTTCTTCTTTTCTACCATATCTCAGGAGCTGAAATTTCTCGGTGTTAAATGACATGTTGTCTTCTGACCACTTGTATATTTTGTTCGTGTCCCTCTGCAAGGCCTCCAAGTCATGTACATCGCTGATTTTTCTGCTGATCTTTGTATCGTCTGCGAAGGATGTTGCTATACTGTTGCTGTTTACTCCGCTGTCTATGTCTGTTAGCATGATAATGAACAGGAGTGGGGCCAGTACTGTCCCTTGTGGTACTGAGCTGCGTACTTCCGATTCTGATGATGATATACCTTGAATTTTGACGACCTGCAGACGTTCTCTGAAGAAGTTGTAGATCCATTTTCCCACTTTGCCTGTTATTCCTATATATTTAATTTTATGTGCTATTATACCATGGTCACATTTGTCGAAAGCTTTAGCAAAATCTGTGTATATAACATCGTAGTTGTCATTGCCTTCCAATGCATCTAGGATATTGTTGTAGTCAGAGAAGGGCAAGATCACCAACTTTGGTGATCTTGAAGATCAAGATCAGATCACCAGAAAAATGTGATCTTGAAGATCCAGATCAAGATCGTGATCTTGAAGATCACTTTTCAAGATCACTTTTTAAGATCACTTTTATATGAATTGAAAAAAGTTGTACTCTTGTAGAGTAAACAAAAACAAATTATTTTGTTAATCACTCCTGAAAAGTATCACTCCTAATACTCCCCTGAGGGCTGAGGCAATACAAGCATCGCATCCTACCCATGTCACCTGATCTAAACCACGGGGATTGACGATTCCCCTTTCAGTTTTTCAGGTGGTAAACTTAAAACTTAGTATTATCATAACTTATCAGCAAAGAAAAAACTATTAAATGACCTACATATAGTTTTTAGTTCTATTTTTCTCAATTCTCATTTCACCAGGTCCATAACCCATATCAATGAATGGTCAGCATATATAAGTAAACATTTTTTACATAGAATTTAATTTTACAGTTTTACTGCAGTACGCAATTACTGACAATATAAGGGTAAAAACCGCAAGTTAAGAGTGTTAATTTAATGTTCAACCGCTGTAAACATTTGCTTTCAGCAAAACCAATTGTTCAAAGTTACCATCCGAGAGACGACTTCGTTTGGGGCTATGAACCATGCCAGCAAACGAAAACAACCGTTCCACTGGTGCAGAGGAAGGTAGCGTGGTGTTATACCTCTTGAAGATCTTCTTTATAGCAGGATACCTATCTAAAGAGTCGAGTGCCTTACTGGTGTCCTGCAAATAATTGAGGACTTCCAAGTCTTCCTTGTTGTTAGGAGCAGAGAATGAGCCGTCCATAGTTCTGAAGAAATCGTCTTCAGATGATGAGTCTGAGTTCACCGAACTATTACCACTGCTGTCAGAATTACAATTTCTTACAGCCATTTGCAGCTTGTCTTTTACTTGAGACTTGATTGCTTCATGATCGCCGAAATTAGGCCCTTGCAACAATGATATCCATCTAAGTTTGAAATACGGATGAGATACTGAGGCCAAAACGGCATCAGTTACCTCGGGGCTCAACGACAAAAAATGACCAAATCTGGCATTGAAGCCAGAGACGACTGCTGCCAGTAATGGCATGCAGTGTCTCAAGCGCAGGTCGTTTGGTTGGATAGGCTCCAATCTTGCGAGGGCATCTTGAGTCACTAGGACTGTTGGAAGAAGACAACCGTAGTAGCATTCTTTCTCTGCCTGTAATTTGTTGAGGGCTGCTGCAATTGGTTTTAGAACAGACAAATATTCTGAAATAAATTCCAATTCATTGTCTTTGAGGATGGGTAGATTCAGTTCTTCAAGAGCTACATTCACGTCGTTCTTATGTTTATATATTTGGCTTAATGAGTCGTACATTGAGTTCCATCGGGTGACGCATGGGTACCTAAATTGGACGCCAGTTATTTCCTGTATTTTTTCTGCTGACTTGGGTTTACCAGCAGCATTCCACAGCGCCGAACATTTTCCCATTGCAGAATGCTTTATCTTCTTTAGTCCAGGTGAATTCAGTCCTTTATCTGCATCAGTTGTTGCTACCAAGTTCAATGTGTGGGAGGCACATCGAATATGGGATGATAGTTTCACTGACTCCTCTCCATGCTCTCCTGAATGTTCAGGAAAGTTGCTGATGATAACCTCTTCATCTGAATCTTTTTCATCATCATCTTCATCTGCATCATCTTCATCAATGTCGTCAGTACGATTCTGAACACGAACACCGAACTCTTTAAAGCATTTCACCATGTTCGATGCATTGTCGGTGACTGTAGATACAACTTTTCTATAAGATAAACCATGCTCCGAGTTGATCCTGTCCAATATTCCAGCAATTTTATCAAAGCTATGTGTTCCACGAAATCTTCGGCATGCCAGTGCAGCTGATCCTCGCGACAAGTCATCATTGATCTGTAATGTAAGAATATAAAATCAATGTTTGTATGAACATTTTTTTAAGCTTAATTTAATAATATTGGTTAGACACGCACCAGCTAAACTGCGCCACCAAACATTGAAGAGAAGAACTATGTGATATAAAGGAGGCAATTCAGCGATGAGTCGCCTACCATACCACCACATCAGTGACCCATCCCATAAGAGCAAAATGTGGAAGAGTCCATATTCACAGCCTGTGAATATGGACTCTTCCACATTTTGCTGTGAATCAGACACAATGACAGATGACAGAATCAGTGAATTAGTGTGAAATTACTGTGAATCACAGCAAAATGAAGACTCACCAAATTAATGAATGAGGAACACATGTCGAATAATTGAAAAGATTATACTATAAGTCTATCAGACTATCAGTCTATCACCAATGGTCAATTTATCAATTATATAAAAATAATACACTAAATCAATAGCATACCCAATGCGCAGTGACTCCCATGAAACTGCGGTGATTAGTTGACCATATGTCGCATGTAACACACACATGGTCAACTGCTGCCAGTTTTGCTTGTATGTCTTCCTTCATTGTACTGGTTGTTGTTGCAAGAGATCTAGCCAGGGTGCGTCTAGATGGCACCTGAACAGCCGGGTTGACGTCTGAAAAAAATATTTAAAAATTAAAACAAATACAATAGATTAGCTATGGAAAAAATATCAAAATATTTAGCTAGGCTAGCGATAGTCTAATGTTCATACAAATAATATGATTAATTATTTTAATCAGATATTAGCTATGGAAAAAATAGCAAAATATTTGAGTTATACTAACATGAAAGAAGATCCTTAAATTCATGTAGTTCAACTAGGCTCAATGGTAGGAGCCCATTAGCCACAAGCGAGAGAATCTTCTTTTCAAGGATATCCTTGCATATTGGTGGTCCTGGTTTTTGCTTGGAAATGTGGAACATGCTTAGTGTTGACTGCTTGGCAATTTTGGCAGGGCCAGCATTGCTGCCGCTGGCATCTTCTTCTTTAGCTGGACGCTTGCGAGATTTCTTCTCCGATTCATATTCACCCAAAAGATCCGAATGTAGTTTCTGCACAAGAAAATAAATTATTATCATGCGGAGAGACTTCTTGAACACCCTGTATAATATTTATCAGAGTATCAAACTTCTAGTTGAAATTAATACTTAACAAGATTCTAAAATTTTGTTATCTTTAACTAAAATTATTTTCACCATGATCAGTGCATTTTTATCCTATGTTAAATTGAAAGCCGAATTTCGTCCTTCAGTAACTAAATAGGAGAAATTACAGACATGGATCAGACAGAGAGAAAGACAGATACACCTGGCGTTTTATTATAGTTGGATATCGGCAGTTTTTAATGTAGTTACTAGTCCATAATCTATTAATATCTGAAGTGCACAATATATTCAAATGGACGTCTATGTAAATGTAGCATTAGTCTTGTATGGCACCAGTCACTTAAAATATGACTTGAACCATTATGTTAATGTTGCTACTTACTACTTAGTTACTAAGTAGTACTAACCCTGAGGTGCCTCAGAAGATTGCTTGTTGAGTCGAGGCCAGCAGACAGAATTGTAGTTTTCTTTGTACACTGCCTACAAATAACTTTGATACTGTTTCCAGTTTTTTCGACAATTTGAAAATATTTTCCGTTCAATAGCACAGATTGATCCTTATTACCAACATTGTTATCTAAATATATTGAATACTGTTCTGGTGACAACCTAGAATATTTGGTTCCCTTGGGAGCCTGTTGAAGTTGTAAAATTGCACTCATTATTAAAAAATTCAATCTGTAAATAAAATATGTTTAGAATTAATTTATTATGAATACGGACCTATAGGCTATATTTTATGCCTATATATAATAATATATTAATAGAACACTTTTAACATAATTGCACAGTAAATTACACTTTTTACGAGCCTAAATTCCACAGCAACTACACCTTCCATGAGCCCACGCATGACGCAAGTCACCCAACTAACAGAAAACATAAACAGTCGGTGCTGAACAAAGTTGCCACCAAATGTCGCTTGGACAAAAAACAAATGACATTCGCATAGCGGCAAATTTAAGAATCTGAAATTAAAAGTGATCTTGAAGTCTAAAGTGATCTTCAAGATCAAGATCACAAGAAATAAAGTGATCTTAGATCAAGATCAAGATCACCATAATAAAAGTGATCTTCAAGATCAAGATCGTGCCATCTCTGGTTGTAGTGTTCTATTAGTTGTGATAGGCATGATCTACCTGATCGGAATCCATGCTGATTTTCGTTGAATCTTTCCCGTGTCTCCAGGAAATCATAAATTTTCTCTCTAACTATTCTTTCAAATACTTTGGTGAGGTGGGACGTCAATGACACTGGTCTATAGTTCTTTGCTTGAGATCTGTCCCCTCCTTTATATAGAGGTACAATGTTTGCTCTTTTCAAGATGCTGGGTATTTCCCCAGTGTCTCGGGATCTTCTCCATATCCAGTATAAAGGTGTAGCTATTTCATTTTTACAGTTTTTAATCAATAATGCGTTCCAATTGTCCGGACCGGCAGCTGAATGTGGTTTCATTTGTCCTATAGCTCTCGCTACATCTTCTGGTGTAAAATCAAAGTCTGTTATATACTCTCCTTGCAATTCTTCTTCAAAGAATGCATTTATGTCAGGTATCGCTTTGTCACTTTTTGGGGTACTGAAAACTGATTCATATTGAGCTCTCAATGTATCAGATATTTCTTTTGGATCGTCGGTTAGTTCATTATTTCTCGTCCTAAAGGGCCCAATAGCGGCGCGCGTTTTTGTTTTCCTTTTTGCATAGCTATAGAAGTATTTTGGATTTTCCGTTATTGCTTCTACCGCCTTTTCCTCTTCCTTCTCTGTATGGTCCTTAATCAGGGCTTGTATTTCCCTATCGATACCCTCCAGTTTTTCTTTTATTCCTTTCCTGTCATTATCTCCGCAGTTGCCTAGCTTCGCCTCCACTCTCTTTCTTTTGCGGAAAAGTCTTCTCTTTTGCCTCTCTAGCCAGCTCCTCTTTCCTTTTGGCTGTGATTTTGGAGCATATTTTTCTAAAATTCTCAGCGTTTTTTCTTCCAAGGTTGTTAGCATTTCTTCAGTTGTTTTATTCTCGAAAATTGTTCTCCATTCTATTTGGGCCATGTGCGATCTGATTGCTTCCCAATTTATAGTCTTGGAGTTTAAGTTAAAGGCCCCGAATTTACTTCTTTCCTCAATATGTGTATTGTCTTTTAATGCTGTCGTCATATTTGTTGATATCTCGATTAAGTTTTGGTCTGAGATAATGGTTGGGGTTATTTTTATATCAGCAATCAAGTTCGTGTTATTTGTGAATACCAGATCTAGGAAGTAATTTTTTTTGGTATTTTCTGTTATCTCCTGTGTCAGCATAAACTCATTTGTGAGAGCCATCAACATTTTTGCTTGCTCCTGGTCTTCTCTTGTGCCCCCTTTGTCCTGGTGAATATACTGTATATATTTCTATCCACCTTTTTGTATTTTATAAATGGGAAGTTAAAGTCTCCGCAGATCATTATATTGGGGGATGGAGGGTTTATGGCCTTTATTAGCTTTCTGATGTCATCAATGGCCTCCGAGAATTTTTCGGTTGGGGTGCTTGGAGGTCTATAGATGACTATTACTATCACGTTTAGTTTTTCTATTTTCACTGCTAGGAGTTCCACATAGCTGTTTGATTTACTTATTATCGTCTCTGTCATATGACCTTCCTGTACATATATAGCACAGCCACCTTCACGTCTCGTTGTTCTATCCGCTCTTAGTAAGTTGAAGCCCTCTATATTTACCTTTTTCTTATCAATACAATGTTCACAGTTTTCACAATTTCCTTGGCAATCTTTAAGATGAGTTTCTGTGAGGCATGCGATGTCCGCCCTTGTTTCGTCCATAAATCCTTTCAGGTACGAAACCTTATTGAGTGATTGGTTTGGTCTTATTCCTTGAATATTAGCCAGGACAATTTTTATGTTCTCTGTTTTTCGTTGCCTCTTGCGCATTTCAAGTTCGTTTTCCTTCGATATTGCTTGATTCGTTGCCCTATGATCCTCCGAGAGAGACCCGTTTCCGCCTACTTGTACTGGTAGCTTTTTGCCCGGTAGCGGTTTGGCTCGGGGGTTTCCAGCTGCGTCAACTGCATGTGGATGACATTTAGCATCCGTAACGTGTCCGCGATGTTGAAAAAAATTTTCTTGTTCGTTTATTGTGTTCCTATTGTTGTTCCTATTATTGTTATTCCTATTGTCATTTAAACTTTTTCCTTTGTTCTTTGAGTCAGTCGGGAGATGTTGATAGTAGCATTTTTTCCCGAATTTGCAGGTTCCATATTTTACGTAAGTCCTGCAGATGTCTGGGTGGTAGAATTTACATCCGTCTCCAAATTTACAATGACCATTATTATAGAAGAAATTGCATATTGGGGGATGTTCATATATACATTGTCCTCTTTTAAATCTGCAATTATCTTTTATATAATACCTGCATATAATTCCTTCCCCATATTTACTCTTGGCCTTTGTTTTTTTGCTCTTTATTGGGGGACAGTTTCACTCCGTTTTCTTGACTGCCTTCTTGTCTTGTCCTATTTGTGCTACTTGTGCTAGTTGTGTTTGTGTCCTTCGTTGCCCTTATGCTGTGTGTTGTCTTTACACTCTTTGTCGCCTGTGTGTTTTCGGCCTCATTTTGTGACGGTATTTGATTTTTTTCTATTTCGCCTTTCTCCGTTTCTTCCGTTTTCCACTGTTCTTTGTTCCCACTTTCTTCTTTCATTCTCTTCTCGTAGTCTCTTTCTGCTTTAAATGCTGTAAAAGAGTTTAATTCGGTGAAGCAGTTTTCGCAGAAAAATTTTATCCCATTAAACTGCTTTGCGTTCGTTATAAGGGAGATTTTTTCATCTCCCCATTCTAGACATTTAAAATCAAAAAGTAGCTGACAAAAATCACACCTCATCGCCCCTGTCTCATCTGTTGCATCCTTACAGATACCAGAGAGTTGCGGGTATGTATTAATTTCCATGTTGGTGAAGTGAATCAAAAAGGGGTATTATGGGAGGTATTGGGTGGGGGATGACTCAAGCTGGGTGAGGGAAAGAATTTTCCGTTACTCCGGGGGGAGGGGGATGGGGGACGCTGTATACTTCTCACTGATTGGTCCTCTCGACTGTGGCTGCGGGGGATAATATATATATATATATATATATATGCTGCAAACCCACAAGGAAAAAGAAAAACGATTCCAAGGCCTTTCGTGTATTCAAAGCTACACCTCGTCATTCCCTGACGAGGTGTAGCTTTGAATACACGAAAGGCCTTGGAATCGTTTTTTTTTTCCTTGTGGGTTTGCAGCATTTATTCATTTCACGTGTTTTATTGTGAAATTCATCCCATATATATATATATATATATATACAGGGTGTCCGGGCTTAAATGGCAATAAAATACATGTTTATTTTATTGCCATTTAAGCCCGGACACCATATATATATATATATGTTAAACACAGACCGTGCATGGAACAAGGAACTCTTCTGGGAAAATTAAATCCACTATAGTCCGAATAAGTAATGGTAAATGACAAATACCATAGTTTTTTTCCTTTTTCATGATTTTAGCCCGACGTGGGCAACGGGTCTCTCGCAAAGAGATCCCATAAATATAGCTTCCCTCACCAGCTATCTGCAAAGCAGACAGGATCCAGCTTTGGGACGTGGATCTAGGGTTTAAAGCAAACCTAGATCCCTACACTCAGAACCTCTATATAAGTAAAAGACTCGTTGCATTCACGTCGTGTTGAATAAATCAAAGAAAAAGGGGGTAACTATTGTATTTTTAGCCAAAAAAACCAAAACTTAAACCTCAACCGGGACATTGAGCGTCCACTTTTCAAGGCACGAAACACGTCCGTTTAGTATACACAAACTCAGAATGGTTCCCTGAGAACATTATATATTAAACACAGACCGTGCATGGAACAAGGAACTCTTCTGGGAAAATTAAATCCACTATAGTCCGAATAAGTAATGGTAAATGACAAATACTATAGTTTTTTTCCTTTTTCATGATTTTAGCCCGACGTGGGCAACGGGTCTCTCGCAAAGAGATCCCATAAATATAGCTTCCCTCACCAGCTATCTGCAAAGCAGACAGGATCCAGCTTTGGGACGTGGATCTAGGGTTTAAAGCAAACCTAGATCCCTACACTCAGAACCTCTATATAAGTAAAAGACTCGTTGCATTCACGTCGTGTTGAATAAATCAAAGAAAAAGGGGGTAACTATTGTATTTTTAGCCAAAAAAAACCAAAACTTAAACCTCAACCGGGACATTGAGCGTCCACTTTTCAAGGCACGAAACACGTCCGTTTAGTATACACAAACTCAGAATGGTTCCCTGAGAACATTATATATTAAACACAGACCGTGCATGGAACAAGGAACTCTTCTGGGAAAATTAAATCCACTATAGTCCGAATAAGTAATGGTAAATGACAAATACTATAGTTTTTTTCCTTTTTCATGATTTTAGCCCGACGTGGGCAACGGGTCTCTCGCAAAGAGATCCCATAAATATAGCTTCCCTCACCAGCTATCTGCAAAGCAGACAGGATCCAGCTTTGGGACGTGGATCTAGGGTTTAAAGCAAACCTAGATCCCTACACTCAGAACCTCTATATAAGTAAAAGACTCGTTGCATTCACGTCGTGTTGAATAAATCAAAGAAAAAGGGGGTAACTATTGTATACTAAACGGACGTGTTTCGTGCCTTGAAAAGTGGACGCTCAATGTCCCGGTTGAGGTTTAAGTTTTGGTTTTTTTTGGCTAAAAATACAATAGTTACCCCCTTTTTCTTTGATTTATTCAACACGACGTGAATGCAACGAGTCTTTTACTTATATAGAGGTTCTGAGTGTAGGGATCTAGGTTTGCTTTAAACCCTAGATCCACGTCCCAAAGCTGGATCCTGTCTGCTTTGCAGATAGCTGGTGAGGGAAGCTATATTTATGGGATCTCTTTGCGAGAGACCCGTTGCCCACGTCGGGCTAAAATCATGAAAAAGGAAAAAAACTATGGTATTTGTCATTTACCATTGCTTATTCGGACTATAGTGGATTTAATTTTCCCAGAAGAGTTCCTTGTTCCATGCACGGTCTGTGTTTAACATATAATGTTCTCAGGGAACCATTCTGAGTTTGTATATATATATATATATATATATATATATATATATATATATATACACTGTGTTTTAACCGGGTTAAATAATAGTATTCAACGGCGGATCTAGGGGAGGAGTTGGCGACGTCCGGACCCCCCCCCCCCCCCCCTCAGTTTCTTGCAAGTGCCCTATTTGAATGATGTGTATGCCTCTGAAAACAAATTTTTTTTTGTAAATAGATCATGGCTATTTTATTTTATTCAAATTCTATTTTGAGTCTTTATCCGCAGACACTGTACTTCCAAATTTGTAGTTGTAATGGTTTTCATAGGTGCCCTTAGTACTGGTGCAGCCATATCACTATTTTTATCTTCATCTTATTCTGATAGCAGGCCCATAATCTGGAGGGGTTGGGGGTCGAACAACCCCTCTTGACAGGAAAGGTCCACTTTTGTAACCATAGTTATAACTTATGATATGATATTATAATATATATCATTTAGTAAATAAACACTTGTACTTTTTTAAACTTCACAAACTATTCTAAACTACTCTAAACCCCCTCGCAGTGACTAGGTCGTTGCACCAAAAGGCAGGGCCGCCGAGAGGGCGGGGAAGCCGGGATAAATCCCCGGGGGCCGGAAAGAGTGGGGATAAAATCTAAAAATATTAAGAAAGCAATTCATTAATTAAATAACAAAGAGGAAATATAAATAATGAACATACATTTTATAGAAATTACCATAGTCAAACTGAAACAGATAAAATATTATCTGCGGTCCACCAATGCCCAAGACCGACTGACAGATCTGGGAACCATTGTAATTGAAAGCCAATTAACCCGTACTTTAAATTTCATCAGAATCATTTACCACTTTGCTGGAGAGAAGGCAAAGAAAGTACACTTCTAATTATGAAAATCTTGCAGTAAACAATTGTCTTGCCTGCTTGGACTGGTACTGCATTTGTAAATTGTATGGTGATAGAATTAATATAATTGATTCAAAAAATAAAATGGTCATTTTCTTCTGTTGTTTATTCATACTGTATGCTTTGAATAATGACTTGGAGATATAATCAGTTTGCTTGTTATGTACAAAAAAACATTCATAATAAAATACTGAGTAAACAGGGGGGGTCCATATACCAATTCTTCTCCGGGACCCGGGGCAGCTCTCGGCGGCCCTGCCAAAACGTCCGCCTTTCTACAATTTCGACCTCCCCCCCCCCCACACCCTTGGGAGGTCCTGGCTACGGGACTGGATAGTTCTTTTAATTGGTAAGACATTTGTAATTGTCTGAAAAATTTTCTGTGATAACTGCTGTACCCAAATTAGATTTTTATTTTGTATTATATTTGAATGAGACTGATCTAATAAAACAATACAATTGCTTTTACACTCGGTCATTGGTGGTCTGTTTTAAGAAATTTTTTTTAGTACGATGCCCTTTTTATTTTAGGGGGCGCCCTTTTTATTTGGACTCCGCCTTACTGAAATGCCTAGATCCGTCCTTGGTATTTAAGTTGACTTTAGACTGTGACTGTAGGCCTGTTCAAAAATCAACTTTTTCTTATTTTCATAGGTTTCTGTACATTTTCCCATGTTTTTGACCTGAAAAAGCCGAAAATCACAACTATTTTGACCTAGGATGTTGGGAAGCATTGCCGCATGGAGCTTTAAATTTTCTGCCTTGAAATCGGCCAAAGCGCCAATTCCGGGGTCCCTTGAATTATGTTTTGCACTTTAACTTTTGATCTAAACAAGATAGAGCAACAAATTAGGTATCAAATGAAAGAGCATAAAATTAGTAAATAATAATAATAATAATAAATAAATAAATAATAATTAATAATAATAATAATAATAATTATCTATCATTTTTCAGGAAACAACAGAAACTCAATCAGAATCTAGAAAACCATCTACAAATTACAACTTCACAATGGCATTAAGCAAGGAGCTGAGGGAGCTCCGTGGGCGCACAGTTGATATCTCAGAACCTCCACGTACTGTCCACAGGCAGGTGTCAACTGGGCCATCTACCAGATCTCTCACTGAAACTTTCCTGGTTGGATACCCTTCAGCTTTTATCAGTGGTTCCCAGCTTCCCACCAACAGACAGGCGTTCCAGTATTTCCTTAATCTTCAGAATTTACCGGAAAATGCAGGGAGGCCCATGGTTCAAGACCTTGCATATGAAACAGTTGAATCTATCATCCCATTCTGGCAGATGGCTAGGATCAAGACAATGACCAAGTACAACGCAATGAAGCTCTTCATGAAACTACATGAGAAACATCGTGCTCTGGTGAAAAGCAAAGGAAGAGCAAGTAACCCTGGAGGAAAAAGAGGAGCATTTGTGCTGGAATTAGACAGCCTGTTCGATATAGGAGCTCCAGATGCAATCCAGGAAATACAGAACAACAGACTGTTATCCAGAGAGAAGAAAGATGAGGATATCAGGTTCTACGAAGACCAAAAGACTGAGAGGAAAGGTCATATGTCTGGTCATGACAAGATTTTTGAGACAAGATCCCTGCAGCAAGCAGTGAGGAATGAAAGACTGCAGCATAGACAAGAACAAGGTAAAACTAATTACTTTGAACGTCACAAAAAGTTTTAAGTTTTACTCCATTGCGATATTTAGCATGTACTTAACAATTACTGTCTTAACATGTTGTACTATTTTACAGCTGCAGCAGAACAAGAGGCAGTTGTTCATGTGGATGACATTACCTGGGGTGACTCAACTGACAACGACGCTAACACAGAGGACATGGATTACCATCAGCCTCGTCCTAGATGTTTTCACCATCAAGACACTGTGACTAGTGTGACTTTGACGTTTCCAAGGAAGGTCATGGAATGTGATGTCATCTGCAATACAGCTGATCGTCTTGGTTTATCAGACAATCAAGTTACTGCCATGGTTTCTGCCACCTTGAAAGCTGGAGGGGCTGATCTGGATAACTTCGTCATCTCAACCTCAACAACACGTCGCAACAGAATGCTGTCCAGGTATAATATCAGCCAGAGTCACATGTCCAAGTTTTGTGAAAAAAAACCACAGTACGCTGCCTTACACTGGGATGGAAGTTGCTCAAAGATGTCTTGGGCAGTGAACCTGGAAGTACCTCAGAGACTTTAGCTGTGCTAGTGTCTGGTCCACCTTCATACACTGAAGGAAAGTTATTGGGAGTACCTGTCATCGACAATTCTTCTGGCACAGCTCAGGCTGAGGCTTCAATGGATTTACTGGAGACATGGGAACTTACGGATAATGTTACTGCCCTTGTTTTTGACACTACATCCAGTAACAGTGGAGTTCACAGAGGAGCTGCCAAACTGCTAGAGAAAATGCTGAACAAAAAGGTGTTTTATCTGGCCTGTCGACATCACATCCTGGAAATCCTAGTAGGAGCAGTTTGGGAGAAGCTGTTTGGGAAGGTGAAGGGGCCAGATAATCCCTGGTTTGAGCATCTGAAGGATGTTTGGACGGACTTGTCCAAGGAAAACCCAAAGATGCTGGCTATCAACAGCAAATGGCTGAAGGAAAAGAAGAAGAACAGTGAAGAAATACTCCAAGACTGTTATTATATTTATTTGTCGGGTTCAAAATCCCAGCTGAGCCGTGAACGGCCAAATTCTAAAGGGCCAGTTCTATCTGAAGCCAAGTTAAGCTAAATTAAAACTTACGGATTTGAGATCCTATTAGGTCCTACCTCAGGGTAACCTCAGGGTAACCTCAGGGTTGCTGACTCGATGCGGGCCTACTTTAGACCTTTGTTACATGAATTTTAATGTAAACAAAAAGGGTACTATTTATGGTCTTCTTTCTCAACCTTGCAACAACAACGCAACCTGGACTATTGCACGGTGCAACAATCTTGTATCTAAACAACCAAACTGAATTGCAAGAGAGCTCTCTACAAGACCACACCCTGTACGTACGACATCCCACAAACGAGTAGAAAGAACGCGCAGCGCCCCAAAATGATGCCAATAGTGTGACCAAACAATGATGCCACAAGAGCTCAAAAATGCTAGCTCTAAATTAAGTTAATTTTTCACTAACCTTACAATTATGAGATGGATATATATACACCTTAACTTAATATATACAAGCAATGCTGCATCAATCAGCTTAGTCATCATATCGCCTTGGGACAACAATGGTTCTTCCTCTTCTAGATTTTCTAACACTCCCCACCGAAGAGGCATTGTTGTCATTACCTTCTGCAAGGTTAGCCAAGCCTTCTCCATGAGGCTGTAACTCAAATGTTTCATCTTGACTATCTGTGTTTTTGCTGATTTCTAAAGCATAGAGTTTTTGTATAGGTCTCTTTAACTTTCCTCCTGAAGTCTTTACCAGTGCAGACCTAACTAAATTGTCTTTGCCAACAAACAACTCTTCAATTATGCCAAGCTTCCAGCATTGCCTTGGTCTTTCATCCCCAATCATTACCACTTCTCCCACCTTGATACAATTTGCATTGGAGCCCTTTACCTTGCCTGATGGGTAATAATTGAGTTCTGGCAAGTATTCCATCTGCCACCTCTTCCATAACTGATCTTGTAGCTCTTCAAGGTACCTGAACCGTCTGGTTAACTCTCCTTGAGTGCTCTGAATAGGCTGCAAGTCTTCTGGCACACTGGGGCTTGATGTTAATCGTTTACCACAAAGAAAATGATTTGGTGTCAATGGCTCTGCATCCTGCATACTGTTGTAAACAAAAGTGATAGGCCTACTGTTCACCATTGCTTCTACTTCACATAAAACAGTGCAGAATTCTTCTTTGCTCAAATGAGCATTAGCTAAAAGTTTCTTTAATGGACACTTTACACTTCTCACTAGCCTTTCCCAAAATCCTCCCCACCATGGTGCTCTCTCAACAATAAACTCCCACTGTACCCCTTGGTGTGAAAAGTAGGATTGGAATCCTTCCTCTTTTAGCAAGGACCAAACTTCTTGGAGTTCCTTTGCAGCCTTTTTGAATGTTTTTGCATTATCCGATATGATTTTATTTGGGAAACCCCTTCTGTTCACAAACCTTTTAAAGGCCAAAAGAAATACATCGCTACTTAAGTTGCTTACCAACTCCAAATGGATTGCTCTGGTGGTAGCACAGGTGAAAAGACATATATAACCTTTGTTAGACTCCCCTCGCTCATACACATAGACTGGCCCTGCAAAGTCTACTCCCACTACATCAAATGGGGCAGTATAGACACACCGTTCTCTTGGAAGTGGAGCCACCTTTTCATAATAAGGCTTTGCACTCCAACGCTTGCAAACCACACATTTATGCAAGACCTTTTTCACTACTTGTCTAATTTTGGGAATCCAAAATTGTTGTCTAATCTCTATTATCACTTCTCTAACTCCCGCATGTAACAGCTTATGATGAGTATCCAGGATCAAAAGGCCCACAAAGTGCCCCCCAGAAGGTAGCAAAATTGGATGTCTTTTCTCCTCTGGAAGCCCAGAAAACTGTAGTCTACCTCCTACTCTCAATAAATCCTGATCCAAAAACACATCCAAACCCTTGAGCGCAGAATGTGTTGGTAGAACCTGTAATGGATGGCTGGTGAGCAATTCTCTCTCTTCACCAAATTTTTCCTTCTGCATATATACCACCCAGTATTTCCTGGCTTGCTGAATCTCATTACTGTTCAGAATTCCTTCCCTTCTTGTTTCTCCCTTAATGTTGTTGGTAAATCTATATACCCATGCTGTCACTCTTAACAATCTTTTCAGACTGCTAATGTCCTCAAGCCTCAATATGGGGTCCTGCTGCATAACTTGACAACTGTTCACAGCGCATTTTCTCACCTCACTCACCCATGCTTCTTCAGCCTGGCATTCTCCTACAATAGGCTGATTAGAAGGCCAGTTTTCACTTCCAAGTTTTAGCCACTCTGGCCCATTCCACCACAAACTTGATTGTGAAAGATCTTTCACTGAAATTCCTCGTGTTGGTAAATCAGCGGGGTTTTGGATGCCTGGACAATGCTTCCATTGCTTGGGATCTGTGTGCGCTTGAATTTCCTCCACCCTATTGGCAACAAATGGTTTCCATTTCCTTGCCTGACTTCTTAACCAGTGCCAAACTATAGTGGAGTCTGTCCAATAATAGCTTGGAATTTCATAGAGGGCCAAAGACTTTCGCACTGTAATTGCAAGCCGACTAGCAATAACGGCACCCATCAATTCCAACCTTGGAACAGAAAGCCTTTTCAAAGGTGCTACTCTACTCTTTGCAGCAACCAACCTGCAACTTACTTCCTCTTGCAATGCGCCTCTTATATAAATACAAGTTGCATAGGCTTCCTCACTTGCATCACAAAAGATGTGCAGCTCCAAATTGTCTGGACTATTGTTCAACTCTCCAAAGTACCATCTTGGGATTTCAATGTCTCCAAGATGTGCCAATTCTTTGAACCAATATTTCCACTTTACCACCATATGATCAGATAACTCTTGGTCCCAACCAAGTCCAATTTCCCAGAGGCTCTGAAACCAAATTTTTTACTTTATCACAAATGGAGCCAGGAATCCAAGAGGATCAAAGACCTTCGAAGCCAAACTAAGAGCTGTACGTTTTGTCCACCTTGTCTCATTCTCAGCCAGCTCTACTAAAGATTTCCCATTGAAGGTAAACAAATCATCATCTTGCTGCCAAACGATGCCTAGCACCTTTGCGTCTATTGCCCACAACTCCTTAATACCAGAATCCTCAATACTTTCTGCTGCATCAGGTACTACAGAGGAATGACTCATAAACTCTTGTAATTGCGAATGATTGGTCTGCCATTTTCTGAGCTCCATGCCAGCCTCCCTCATTATAGCTCTAGCCTCCATGAATATCTGTTTAGCCATTTCTGTATTATCCACGGAACATAGCAAATCATCAACATAAAAATTTTTCCTTATGTGTTCAATAGTGTTAGGATAGACTTCAGAATATTTCTTAAAATGGTACTGCATAGTAGCTGCCAACAGAAATGGACTAGAGCTGAGGCCAAACAACACTGACTTCATTCTATATGCTTGAACCTTAGGTTCATTTTCCAACAAGTCTTTCGTATCCACCCACAGATACCTTACTGCATCTCTGTCCTCTGGTTTTAACTTTATCTGCAAAAAGGCTTGCTTCACATCTGCAGTCAATGCTACTCTACCAAACCTGAATCTCAGTAACAAGGAAAATAAATCTGCATTTAAATTTGGCCCAGCACCCAAACAGTCATTCAAGGACACACCACCTTTGTCCTTGGCTGAGCCATCAAAAACTACCCTCAGTTTGGTGGTAGTTTTGTCTCGCCGTACCACTGCATGGTGTGGCAGATAATGTGCCTCCTGGCTCACCAGCTCACCTTGCACCCTTTCAGCATAGCCCTCCCTTACATAACTTAGGATGGCCTCATCGTATTCAATTAACAACTCCTCATTTTTTCTTAGCCTGTACAATGAAGTCTCCAACCTCCGATTTGCTAGCTGAAGGTTTGAACCGGGTTTGCAAGAATCCTTCCATGGTAGGCCAACTTCATAGCAACCATCTCTAAACCCAATCCCTTTTTCAAATTGCTCTAAAACATCATTGTTCACTGTACTTGCCTGGTTGTCCTTTATGCCAATAGATTCAAGTTCCCAAAACGCTTTCAAATGCCTTTCCAGACCATGGCTGTTCTCCTCAATCTTAACAAAAAGAGCCTTAACTCCCATTTCATTGCAATAACTACCATGTAGCATCCAGCCTAGCTTACTTTCAATAGCTACCGGGCCTTGAGATGTACGGACAATATTACCAGTGATGAAGTCCCAATAATAGTCAGCTCCAATCAAAAGACTAATATCTTCTGTTCCCTCAAACTTATTATTGCCCAAATTAATTCCTTTAACTTGCAATTCTTGGACACATGCCATATCTAAACAAGTAGTGACTGGAGCACAAAGTTCCTCAATCTCTACAGCTTGGACCTTGATAGTGGGACTTTGCGGTAACAACCCTTTAACCAGAACTTCTACCTTCTTAAATTTGGTTCGGTTTTGAACGGAACCCCCAAACCCAGAAATTCTTAAATTTTCCCTCTTAAGTTCTTTAAACTTCAATTTTCTGGAAATTCTGGTCTTAATAAAACTACACTGGCTACCACTATCAAACAACACACTTACAGTAGCTTCTCCCTCATTCCCAATTAATAAGGCTGCAGTTGTTTGCAATAATCCCCCTTTACTTTTACTCCCTTGCATAGCAGTGGCATGTGCCACTGATGTCTCTACTTTTGGGGTAGGCCTACTAAGAGTGTTTCCCACAATAATGGCTGATGCCTACCATGACATTTTTTGCACAAAATTTTAAACTTACAAAACCTTGCTCTATGACCTTTCAAAAAACACTTAAAACATGCTGTGGACTTAGTTACCCTGTCCTTTCTCTCCTCAAAGGGTAAGGCCTCAGCCACCTCACATTTATATGACTTGTGGTTGCCTTCGCAAAATATGCATTCCTTGATTCCCTTTAATTTATTCTCAGAGGAGGCATGTAGAGCTGACACTGTACCTGGGCTATTCCTTTTTGTGGAAACTTTGGTGCTGTGCCTGCCTTTGTCCCCTTGTTTACCATCCCACTGTGCAAACTCAACTCCCTCTCGTCTTGCTAATTCTGTGCCTAAAAGACTTAACATCTGCTGAAGGGGGATGTACACATGTTCTGCAGAGTGTCCCCTACTTAATTCAAGCAAAATTGAGCTAGGCAATTTAGACTCCAGTGTAGGAACCAACATTATACCATACTTTTCCATTCCTACACCCAAGTTGTCCAGGGACCTAGTTCTAATTTCAAATTCATCATATAACTGCCGTAACTCCTTGACACTATTAGGATTATTAACAGGAGGTATAGCTAAAAGTGCACGGAGGTGGCTTTTAATTAAGATCTCTGGCTTACCAAACCGTTTCTTTAATATATCCCAAGCCACATTATAATTAGCCTCTGTTAATGCTAATTCTGCTATAGTCTTTGCTGCCTCCCCTTCCAAGAGGGACCGCAAATAATTAAACTTCTCCACGGCACTTAACACTTGACTAGAATGAACTGCTGATTGAAAACTGTCTGCCCATCCTTGCCATTCCTGAATACTCCCAGAAAATGTTTTGAGTACAAGCCTCGGTAATTGAACTACAGATCTGTTAACCTTAACTTCACAAGCATCATTTGTTGAGTGTTGTGTTTCATTATTAGACCTGGTCTCTAACTGTACTGAGCTGCTAAACTCTTTTGCTCGGAGGCCTACGTTAATCATATCATCAATAATCTCTTCAAAGTAAATTATGTTATTTTCTATTTCATCCTCTTCTATAAGAGCCTCAATTTTAACATTTACCTCACTTAGAGCAACCTTTTTAGTTTCTAATATGGAAAGCTGCGCAGTCACTAAGCGTAAATCCTCTTGCTCTATGGCAGAATCTATAGTGGCAATGACCTTTGTAGGCGCTTCTCCTTTTTATAAATTTGTTCAATTCAGATGCACTCATCTTCAATGCAAACAACAATTGGGCTCAATGCCAAATAAGCTGAATTGGCAGAAATACTTACCCGAACTGATCAAACGTAAATTTTACTTTCAAATAAACTGAATTGCTAGGTGGGGTACTAACCAACACCAGTATGGAATACCAATTTTTCCACCCAAGTAACTGGCGCACTGGTCTGCAACCTTCGCCTACGAATAATAAACCAAATTAACCAAACTGGTAAATGTAGGCCAAAAACAACGACAGACAAGTGGCCAAGTTTCGCAATTGGGCAACCAAACTTTCTACCCTGGGACCTTAATTCAATAATAACCCAAAATTAACCAAACCCGTAAAATGTAGGCCAAAACAACGACAGACGACTGGCCAAGTTTCGCAATTGGGCTACCAAACTTTCTACCCTGGGACCTTAATTCAATAATACTCAACCCGTCTAGGCCTAACTTGGGCTACAATTTGCACAATCAGAACTTTGCCGAAAAATAGTCACTGACTCAGTCTTGGGGTAGAATCCGGTTCTGAAGGACCATGTTATTTTATTTATTTTGTCGGGTTCAAAATCCCAGCTGAGCCGTGAACGGCCAAATTCTAAAGGGCCAGTTCTACCTGTAGCCCAAGTTAAGCTAACATTAAACTTTACGGATTTGAGATCCTATTAGGTCCTACCTCAGGGTAACCTCAGGGTTGCTGACTCGATGCGGGCCTACTTTAGACCTTTGTTACATGAATTTTAATGTAAACAAAAAGGGTACTATTTATGGTCTTCTTTCTCAACCTTGCAACAACAACGCAACCTGGACTATTGCACGGTGCAACAATCTTGTATCTAAACAACCAAACTGAATTGCAAGAGAGCTCTCTACAAGACCACACCCTGTACGTACGACATCCCACAAACGAGTAGAAAGATCGCGCAGCGCCCCAAAATGATGCCAATAGTGTGACCAAACAATGATGCCACAAGAGCTCAAAAATGCTAGCTCTAAATTAAGTTAATTTTTCACTAACCTTACAATTATGAGATGGATATATATACACCTTAACTTAATATATACAAGCAATGCTGCATCAATCAGCTTAGTCATCATATCGCCTTGGGACAACAATGGTTCTTCCTCTTCTAGATTTTCTAACAAAGACATTCTAACAGCAGAAAGGCTTCCAAGAGCCGACTACAGGGAAATGGCTGAACTGACAGTCATTGTTCTTGGAGGAACGCCTCCTCGAGGTATTCACTGGAGTCGACCAGGCGCCATTCATCAGGCCAGATGGATGGCCAGAAACCTGTACTCCATGAAAATGCTGATGTTTGCAGATCAACTTGAGTACGACGAAGACACTGTATCAAAGCTGGAAAGACTCAACACCTTCCTTGCGCTGTTCTACACTCCTGTATGGATGATGTCAATGTCTGCTGCAGATGCTCCCGTGAATGATCTAAGTCTAATCCAGGACATGTTGAAGTACAAGAAAACTGACCCAGAGCTTGTTGATGCAGTACTTAATAAGATGGAAAACCACAAATGGTACCTGACGCAGGAAGTCGTGCCATTTGCCCTGTTCAGCAGTAGATTGAGTGACACATTGAAGCACGACATTGCTGCCCAGTTACATGCCACTGAGAAGCCAGACAGCTTCAGAACAGGAAAGCCTCTATTCCAGAGAGTCACAGCTAAGACCACCCTGGTTGATCTCATTGGCCCAGAATCACATTTCCTGCTGGACACACTGAACATTGGATCCGAGTGGCTTCTGGAACCTGTCACGTCTTGGCCACAGAATGCAGAATGAGGACTACAGAAAAGCGTTGGACTATGTTAAGAATCTGAAAGCGGTGAATGACATTGACAAAATGTTAATCTCAAATTTGTGTCATGAATAAGGCGCCTTGTCTGCCTTGAGTGTGAGAAAACGAATTTTGTGATATTTCTGAAATCTTTGTATGTACCAATGTGCCATTTCTTGTTCCAAGACTATCATAATTGTATAAGTTAGAAAGAGGATTAAAAACACTTTAATTTGGTGCCTATTTTCTTGCTCTATCTTGTTTAGATAAAAAGTTATAGTGCAAAACATGATTCAAGGGACCCCGGAACTGGTGCTTTTGGCCGATTTCAAGGCAGAAAACTTAAAGCTCCATGCGGCAATGCTTTCCAACAACCTAGGTCAAAATGGTTGTGATTTTCGGCCTTTTCAGGTCAAAAAGCATGGGAAAAAGTACAGAAACCTATGAAAATAAGAAAAAGTTGATTTTTGAACAGGGCTACTGTGACTAAGGTTTGTAAAAAGGAAGCTAGGCTCAGAGCCGTACCAACCTGTGATGGCGCCCTGTGCAAGGCATTCTTTATGCGTCCCCACCCCCATTAAATTTGGGACATACACAAATTGATTATGATAGAAATACATAATTATTTAATACATAAACAATACATAACACATAATAAATACATAATCCATAATTAATTAAAAATCCAAATTTCATTCTACGTGGCAACTCTAAGACCAACAATTTGGCGGCCCCCAACACGTCTGCGGCCCCCAACACGTCGGCACCCTGGGTGGCCGCACCGCTCGCTCCTGCCTTGGTACATCCTGAACCTTGGCTCAGGGATAAGGCTGTGGCATGTGAGAGTTATGATAATTGGTATCACTCAACCTGCATCAAAATTACAGAACAAGTATTGAGGTATTGAGGTGACGTGTATATTCGGACTATAGTGGATTTAATTATCCCAGAAGAGTTCCTTGTTCCATGCACTGTCTGTGTGTATCATATATATATATATTTTATGTATATATATATGCATGGGCGTACGGGATAAGTAATCTCTGGGGGTCCAGGTGTTTCGACCCGACAAGAAAGATGTTGCTCAGAACTTCAAACCGACATTTCCGTAACCTAAAAAAAAATTATTGAGCTAGCACATTAGCGTCTGCAGGAATTTTTCTAGTGTCGAGCTGGGCGAAAATGAAAGGGCCACGCCATAAAAAATGATGCTGGTAGAAGCAAGGGGAGTGTGGACTGTGGAGTGTTAAAAATGTATACTTCCACTTTTTGGTAGTAGTATTTGTAGGAAGACAAAGCTGGATTTTTATAAAGATGTTAATTTGGGGTTACATAAACCATAGTATTGTTATGTTATGTATTTATTATTATTTGTTGTGTATCATGTTAGGTAAACAATATTACTTATTGTTAACTCGTGTTAATCTTAAGTCTACAATACAAAATTCAGATTAAAACAAAAATAAACACATCTTACATCTAATTTATTGCAAAGCGAACAATAGCTTCAATGGACCTAATCATCTAATACTACCATTTGATACGAATACAGTTATCTAGGTTTACATACTACGACAGTACAGTTATTGTACTGAACATGGTGTTTCCTAAGATACAAGCAACAATTTAAACAAGCATTTATGAAGGAAAACATACAGGGTGTCCGAGAATTATCTGTACAATTTTTGGCTGTTATTAAAGGTCAACCATGAAGTGTAGAAATTCCAGTGTTGTCCCATTTTACAGAGAATCTCATTAAGTTTTTTGTGATACCACGTTTTGACAAGTTTTTAGAAATGTACGCGGGTGACAGACATTGATGATTTAAAAGCAAGAATCACAGCTGCTATTGAGTGAATTGATGTGGATATGCTGCAGCGTACAGGGCAACATTTGGAGTATCGATTGGATGTTTTGCGAATCACTAATGGTGCACATATCGAATGTTTGTAACAACGTTACTTTAATAAAAGAAACTTTTGAAAATACAGATTCTAAATAATCTTGTTTAAGAATTTTACGTGTGTTATCAAGAATTTTATTAAAAGATGAAATTGTACAGATAATGTTCGGACACACTGGAATTTCTAAAAAACTTGTCAAAACTTGGTATCAGAAAAAACATAATGAGATTCTCTGTAAAATGGAACAACACTGGAATTTCTACACTTCATGGTTGACTTTTAATAACAGCCAAACATTGTACAGATAATTCTCGGACACCCTGTATTTTGTGTTTAATCTTAACATTAAACAGCCTACATAATGCAGGGTGTCCCATAAGTCCGGCATCATAGGAAAAATAATAAAACAAGGCAAAACAAAAGCTTTTATTTACAGAACGTGCTCAATATGTCCACCATTGTTTTCAATGCACAAATTCAGACATGATACCCAGTCAGCAAGCACACGGTGAATGATGCCAGGAGTAATGGTGTTACATGCCCCAATAATGCGCTGCCGCAAATGTTCAACACTCCTAATTTTCTCTGCGTATACCAACGCTTTCAAGTGGCCCCAGAGATAAAAATCTAGAGGCGTGAGATTTGGGCTTCTAGCTGGCCATTCCACAGGCCCTCGACGTCCTATCTAATGACCAGGGAATTGTTGGTACAGGTATTCCCTTGCTTGGGTGCTGTAATGTGCGGGAGCGCCGCCTTGCTGGAACCATGTTGGGAAATTTCCTTCTTCGTTCGAGACACTGGGAAATGCTTCTTCCTTGAGCATACGTAGGTAGGTGCCTCCAGTGACATGTTCATCGAAAAAGAGGGGGCCTATGATGCGATCCTTCCAAATGCCACACCATACCATCACCCGAGATGCACCTTGTTCCTTTGAAGAGGTATACCAGTGAGGGTTGTTTTGAGACCAGTAGCGGGTGTTCTGTCGATTTACCTCACCATTTCCATAAAAAACAGCCTCGTAGTTCAAAGAAAAGGACACACATACTCAGGGGAGTAACACTTTTTATTTGAATTGTTAATACATTACTTTCATTGTGTTATTGTTGTTACAGGTGATGGTGCATATATGCCCAAAGACAGGCTCGCATATATAAATAAGATAGAGATTAAATTGAATAAATAAACGAGATAATAAAGACCCTTTCTAAACAAGGGGGAAAACTGAATAATAAGAACTAATAACAAAGAAGAATCAAAAGAAGCGCAAGATCATCTATTGCAAAGAAGAGCTAAAGCATTATTTTTAAGGGGTACCTAGACCGTGGTATTTCGGGGATAGCCGGCTGTTTTGGGTATTCACGGGGTAGGGGTACTTTCTTAAATACAGGAGAGAAGAAACACGAGGAACACCTTAAATAAATTGAAGGTGAGAAATTATTCTACTTTTTATCACTGGTAGCAGAGCGTGGTTCGAATTCGACAACATGAGCAATAAAGACAGTGGAGACTGGAGGATGAGAAGAGGATGTCCACATTTCAACGGGAAGCAAGAAGAATTTAGAAGTTGGAGAGGGAGAGTAGAGGATTGGTTGATCGTGTGCGAAGAAGTGGTATACCCTGGTTTGGAAATAAGTATGAATTTAGGAGGGAAGGCATGGGAGGTGACCGAAGATATTAGTCGAGGAAGTCTTAAACAAGAAGGTGGTGCAGCAATTATTTTGTCAGTTCTGGATAAAGTGTATAAAAAGGAGACTTTGATGGAGAATTATGAAAATATGAAGAAGTATTTCAAGATCAAGAGGGAAGTGGGTGAAACGATGAAGGATTACATTTTCCGGTATGAAAAAAACGCGAAGGACTGTACAGTAAAACAACATTAGGTAGAGAGATGTTTGAAGGAGAAGTGAAGGGATTTCATGTGCTGGAACAAGCGAGCCTGTCTGTCTGAACAACAAAAACAATTAGTTTTATCAGCATGTGGAAAGGAGGAGATGAAATATGAAACGGTGACACGAATAATGAGGAGGATATTTGAAACCTTGGAGGAGGAAGCAAAAGGAGAGGAGTGGTTGGAACATGACCAGATGAATCGTGGATATGGTGGAGGAAGAGGATTAAACAATAGAGGTGGAGGTCGATGGAGAGGAAATTGGAGCAGGAAAGGAGCCGGAAGAAGAAACCGATGAACCAACAGGAAAGGTAACAACATGTACAATCTGCAAATCCGAATGGCATTGGGCCTATGATTGTCCAAAGCATTATAAAAACAAAGGGATGGTTAGTCGATCTGATAATGATAAAGAGAAGAAACACGAGGAACAGGAGGAGAGAAAGAAGAGAAGATTTACGTGAGTGGGGTCATAACTGAGGAAGAAGAATGGGGAGATATTGAAGCTATTTTAGACACTGGATGCAAATCAACAGTATGTGGAGAACTATGACTATCAAAGATAGTGATGGAGTTGGATAAGGAGGAGCTTAAGAGAATGAGGGCAAAGACTGTAACATCAAAAAAGGTCTTTACCTTTGGGAAGACGAGCTTCCCATCAAGAGGCATCATGGAAATTCCTGTCAATATAGGAGGACAAAAAGTGTATATAAAAACGGAAATACTGAAAGGAGATGTGCCCTGGTTAATAGGGAAGGAAACTATGTGTAAAATGGATATGAAGGTATGCATGAAGGAGGAAAAGGTGGTGATAGGAGATATGAATAACGTAGAAGTGACGCTTAAAGAAGATAGAAGAGGACACCTGAGAATTGGTTTGATACCACAAAGGAGAAGAGAAGAAGTGTGGACAGAAGGATGGAAAGAAAAAGGAGATAAGGAGATTGGTGCAGCCATAAGAAAGTTACATCTACAATTCCGACACGCTAGTGGAGAAGAATTTGGAGGTTGACGGAGGATGCTGGATGGAGTGAGGGACTGGAGGAAGAGCAGAAAAAGAAGATGAAAAAATTATTGGAACAACTAACTGAGTGCGATATTTGTAAGAGATATAAGAAAAATCCACCAAAGCCAGTAGTGGGTTGAGCTGGAGTAAACAATTTAATGAGGTGGTAGCCCTTGATCTGGGAGAACTTGAGGGACGAAGATTCTTAGTAATGGTAGATATGGCGACAAGATATTGTCAAGCCAGGTGGATAAAGGACAAGACACCAGAGACTGTGATGAATGGAATGATGGAGGGATGGTTGACTATTTTCGGAACACCGGCAAAAATACTGACTGACAATGGAGGTGAATTTCAAAACGAAAAAATGATAATTATGTGTGAAAAATGGCAGATAAAAATGATGACTACACCAGCAGAAAGTCCATGGAGCAATGGACTGTGTGAAAAGACTGTCGGATTACTGAAGGAGAGTTTGAGGAAGATGGCGGAAGAAGTAAACATTAAGATTGCTCTAGGATGGGTGGTGTTGGCAAAGAATTGTCTGAGTAATTATGGTGGTTTTTCGCCAAACCAATTAGTGTTTGGGCATAATCCGATACACCCGAACCTTCTGAATGATGGCTTCAGCATTGGTGGTGTTGTAGAAGGAAATGAAGAACAGATGGTGAGGGAAAATCTACAAGCAATGCATAAGGCAAGAGAAATATTCATTAAGAATGAATCTTGTTTAAAAATAAGGACTGCTCTGAGGAAAAATATAAGGGTACATAAGATAGAAGATGTGATTATCAATGATGAGGTCTACTACAAAAGAGAAAATGAAAAAGAGTGGAGAGGACCAGCAAAGGTAATTGGCATAGATGGGAAAACTGTGATTGTGAAGCATGGGGATTCATTAAGGCAAGTGGCGCGAGTGCATATCACTCGGATTCAAGGAACAAATGAAGTCATGAAAGAAGAGAGAGAAAGAGGTAATGAAAAGGAAGAGGAGATCGATAACAACAACTTTGACAGAGAAGAAAGGGACATGGTTATGGTGAGAAGAGATGGAGGAGATTCAGTGTGTGATGATCTACAGATCTACAGAAGCTAAGGCTAACAAAGACCCTAAGATCCACTCTAAGGCTAGCCCGAGAGAAAGGAAAGAGTAGGGGGTTAAGAGAAGAGAATAAAGGGTTAAGTAAGGAGCAACACCTATCATTCGTGGGCTAACATTCATTCAGAAAAAGAGGAAAAAAGTCTCACCATCATCATCCGCCGGCCACTGCCGACAAGTCAGAAAAATAGTCGGAGAAAATAGGAGAGGGGTGAAAGATGAAAAGAAGTAAAATAAGAACGCTTACAAACCATGCAAACACAGTCTTAACTCACTGTCATACCATGCAAGCAAACTACAAACATGCAAGGAGAGAGAGTTACAGACATGAAAAGAAAGGAGATAAGGAAAAAAAAAAAAAAGTAGGTACAGTTAAACAAAAAGTGGGTTAGTTTACGCTACGAGCTACATCTACGTTCGTGTTAGTCTAATTTTTTTTTTTTTTTTTTTTATTGCTGGCATCACACGCTGGCATGTCACAAGCTGGCATTCATCGTCAACAGACTCATCCTCGAGCACCACCACCAGAGCTCCTGTTGTTAACTTTTCTTTTTTTAATTTTAAACAACGTTAATACTTTTAAAATGTCTGTCAAGACGGTTCTTAAACATATTAACGCTGATAGAATGAACGACTGACGCGGGAAGATTATTCCATTTATCAATTACTTTAAACGTAAAGAAGTTTTTAGCGATATTAGTAATGAAACGTCTGCCACGCAACTTAAATCCGTTATTGCGAGTATTACTATTATCGAACGAGAAGAACGAGAAGAATGGAAGATTTTGGGTTTAGCTGGAAAAAGATCGAGTAAAAAGTGGGGAGACAGCTACAATATACAAGAAATAAATACCGGCAGGAAAGATTGGATTGATTTAAGAGAGTACGAAGAGATAAGGAAGATAGATGACGAGGAGGAAGTCCTGCTCGGTTTTGAGGATGAAAAGGTAGAGGAAGCCAAACGAAAGGAATTACAAAGCTGGCTAGATAACGAAGTGTATGAAGAAGTAGAAGATGTTGGTCAGAAAAGTGTGTCCACAAGGTGGGTGGTGACTGAAAAAGTGAAAGCAGGTAAAAGAATTTGTAAAGCAAGATTGGTGGCGAGAGGATTCGAGGAAGAAATGGAAGACTGGGAAAAAGATGCACCACTTGTAACCAGAAACTTTAAAATTGTGTCTATGCATAATTAATCAGAAGGGATGGAAGTGTCATACTTTAGATATTGCAACTGCATATTTACAAGGAGAAAGAATACAGAGAGTAGTGTATGTCAAACCACCCAGTGAAGTAGAAAGTGGTGTTCTATGGCAGTTGAAGAAAGCAGTTTACGGACTTAAAGATGCGGCAAAAGCATGGTATATGAAGGTGGTGAAGGTGGTGGTGGAGCTTGGAGGAGTTAAAAGCAAACTGGAACCAAACATGTTTTATTGGAAAGATGATCAAGGAAGTGTAAGTGGAGTCCTATGTGCACATGTAGACGATTTTCGTTACGGAGGAGATGATAATTTTCTTAAGACAGTTATTACGAAGATGAAAGAAAAATTGAAGGTGGGAGATCAAGGAAGGCAGAATTTCAAGTATATAGGAGTTCACGTAAGACAACAAGAAGAGAGAATACTCATTGAGCAAAGGAAATACATCGAGAGTATACAAGAACCCGAAGGGAAGCTTTATCAAGGTCTTAGAGTCCTAAAAAGGAAAGAGTTGACTCTCTATCGATCAATTGTGGGACAACTGAATTAGATATCACAACATATCTTACCCGAAATAGCTTATGATGTAAGTGATCTAAGTAGAGCGTTTAAAGAGGGAACGACACAAGATATGAGAAAATTAATAAAAATCGTGAAGAAGGCAAAAAGATCAAGGGGAGAAATCGTCCTAGAAAAATTGGATGAAGAGAAAATATTTTGGGAAATATATGCAGATGCCTCGTTTGGAAATGTGGAGAACGAACAAACTCAAATCGGATACATAATATCATTAGCAGATGATATGGGAAGAAAATGTCCAATATGGTGGAAGTCGAGGAAGGCAAAAAGAGTGGCAAAAGCTACAATTGAAGCTGAGGCACTGAGTGTTGGAGAGGCTATTGAGGGAGGAATTTACTACAATCAACTATGGAAGGAGATAGTGGGGGGCAGAAAGATTGAAATAAGAGTGAAAACTGACAGCAAAACACTAATGAAGGCGATAAAATCAAACACTGGTGTCAGTAGTAAACGGCTGAGAATTGATATAGCTGCAATTAAAGAAACTTTGGAGAGTGGTGAAGTGACAGAGGTGGAGTGGGTGCGAGGTCTGGAGCAGGTGGCGGATGTGTTGACCAAGAGAGGAGTCGCCGAAGAAAATATAAGAAGATACGTGGGAGGAGAGAGTTTGAAAAAAAATTGAAGGAGGAAGAGAAGAGGATAAGAGTGACTAAATCGCTCTTATTCTACAGATGAGGAGGTGGAGTTGTGTCCAGTAGTTCAAAGAAAAGGACACACATACTCAGGGGAGTAACACTTTAATATTTGAATTGTTAATACATTACTTTCATTGTGTTATTGTTGTTACAGGTGGTGGTGCATATATGCCCAAAGACAGGCTCGCATATATAAATAAGATAGAGATTAAATTGAATAAATAAACGAGATAATAAAGACCCTTTCTAAACAAGGGGGAAAACTGAATAATAAGAACTAATAACAAAGAAGAATCAAAAGAAGCGCAAGATCATCTATTGCAAAGAAGAGCTAAAGCATTATTTTTAAGGGGTACCTAGACCGTGGTATTTCGGGGATAGCCGGCTGTTCTGGGTATTCACGGGGTGGGGGTACTTTCTTAAATACAGGAGAGAAGAAACACGAGGAACACCTTAAATAAATTGAAGGTGAGAAATTATTCTACTTTTTATCAGTTTTGAGACCAGTAGCGGGTGTTCTGTCGATTTACCTCACCATTTCCATAAAAAACAGCCTCGTCACTGAACAGAATGGTGGACGGGAAATTGGCATCCTGAGCATATTGTTCCGTAGCCCATTCACAAAATTCCATCTGCCGGTTGGGGTCATCTTCGCTTAATTTCTGTAGGATCTGAAGTTTATATGGATGCCATTTGTGAGCCTGAAGAATGCGATGGATGCTACTTTTTGACACTCCTGTCTCGGCGGACAATCGCCGAAGAGACTTATTGGGACTTCTGTTAAAATGAGCCAGGATAACAGTCGCTGTATCATCGTCAGTGAACCTCCTTGAAGGTCCACTGCGTGGTTTATCTTCTATGGATCCTGTTTCCTTAAACTTTGCAACAAGTCTGCTAACACAACTCTGTGTTATTGGCTCGCGGTCTGGATGCAGTCTGTTAAATTCAGCAGCGACCTCTCTTTGACTCCGATTTCCTATGAGTAGAATTATCTGGATTCGTTCTTCCTTGCTCACAGACATTATGGCCTGTAGAAAGAGAAAAATATGAATTATGGTTTGTAGAAATAGAAAAATATGAATTTCTCCTATGATGCCGGACTTATGGGACGCCCTGTAGAACAAAAATATCTGTATAAGACACTGTGTCTTAGACACAAAGCATCAGATAACAGTACACTGAATGAACATTTTTAAACTAGCGCCTGACAGCCTTGAGATGATAGCTGCTATCTAGCCTTGAGGCCACACAGCAATTATCACAAATAAAGCACTCAAAATTTGACTTGCACTTAGAGCAGCTATGCCAGTAAAAGACGAGTGTTAGCACTAAATTCTAGGATAAAATCAAATAGTACACAAATATTATGAAAGTAAATAGCGACCCCGATTGTGCCGATTAGTGAAAATGTTTATTATATCAGACATTTCATTATCTTCTATGTAACTGGTGACATCACGTTCATTGTTAAGAATGGCAAAATTCAGAAGTCTCTCCTGGTGGATGGTTGTTATATTTTATTTTATTGGGTTCAGAATCCCAGCTGAGCCCTGAATGGCCAAGCTCTGAAGGGTCAGTTCAACTTACAGCCCAAGTTAAGCTAGACTAAAACTTACGGACTTGGAGGTCCTATTAGGTCCTACCTCAGGGTTGCTGACTCGATGTGGGCCTACCTTAGGCCTCAGTTGCATAAAATTAAGCTAAAAAACAAAAGGGGCACTATTTATGGTCTTCTTTCTAAACCTTGCAACAACACACAACCTGCACCATTGCACGATGCAACAATCTTGTATCAAAACAACCAAACTGAATTGCAAGAGAGCTCTCTATAAGACCACGCCCTGTAAGTGCCGCATTCAACAAACGAGTAGGAAGGACGCTCAGTGCCCCCAAAAAATGATGCCACAAGAGTGCCCAAACAATGATGCCACAAGAGGCCAAAAATGCTAGTTCTAAATTAAGTGAATTTTTCACTAACCTTACAATTATGAGATGGATATATATATACACCTTAACTTAATATATACAAGCAATGCTGCATCAATCAGCTTAGTCATCATGTCGCCTTGGGACAACAATGGCTCTTCCTCTTCTAGATTTTCTAACAATGGTTGAGCAAAGGTAAGTTTTAATTCGTCGCAAAGCTGAAAACGACCTCTCCGGGCTGCATGATGTGGCTGGGATAGCTGCGAGAATTTTGTCAACACCAGAATAACAAGGAAGAATTTTTGAAACACCGTCATCGTGAAGCCATTTAATTAATTTAGCTGTGGAATTTAAGATTTCAGTCCGACCCTCCTGCTTCAACAAACTATAAACAGTTTTCCTCTGACAAAAGTTGACCCTCGATTTCGGCACTGGATTTATCAATAATTGAATAGAAAAGTCTGTCGCGATAATAATGGGTGTCCCAGAAGTCTTGGAGGGGTTTTATTTGGCTATAACTTTTTTGTTTGGAGATCAAATAAAAAAGGTTTGTAACACTTGAAAACATATTTATTGCGATTTTAATTACAAGTTTAATATCTGGTGAAAATCTTCATTTTCACTGCGTAAATCTAAAATCGCATTAGCGTGCGTACGTTATCCGACTCTGATGATCTTGTGGTTTAATTTCTAGAGCAATTTGAATTTTGTACGGATAAAGATTGATATCCTCTCTTAAAATTCGATGTACGGAACTTCTTGAAATGTTTAATTCCTGGCTGCGTCGTCGGACTAATGTGGATTTTCCTCAACGCTTTCACGAACCATCTCAACCAGAGTGTGACTTCGGCTTGTCTGAGGACGCCCAGTCCGTGGTTCGTCTCCCTGACCCTTTCCCATACGAATTTTAGCGACATACCGTCGAATAGCTCGACCAGAAGGAACAGAACATGTGTTGAATTTTAATCAAAAAGCTCTTTGAGCGGCAACGATGGAAGAGTTGTTTGTCAAATAAAGTTCCACAATAGCCACTCTTTGTTGCACTGTCCAGGATTTCATTTTCATTAATCGCAGCAAGGGTACTTTAATTGAAAAATAAAAATAAATAAATTAATCAAAAAACGGAAAAAGTTATAGCCAAATAAAACCTCTCCAAGACTTCTGGGACACCTTGTAGATCTGGGGATCTGCAGACTTGACGACTGAAGCAGCAGCAATTTCTCCATCAGTGTAAATTCGAGATGGGACCCGGTGGCGTGGAAGCTGCGGATCTTTGAACTCAAGAGTGGGATGGTCAGCAATTAGTTCCCTTACTTTTGCAGACATTATTTCGGTTTTTTCCACATTAAAAAGAAAATCTCAATCATTTCGCAAAGCCTTAAGTGCTGAGATAACATTCTTTGCCGTTTTACATGCTTGAAAAATATACATGTTTTCTGACTGAAGAAAACGAGATAAAGAATCTACGCTATGTTGTCGTTTTCGTAAGTTAATTTTTTAAGACATTTTGTTTTCCAACTAAACGCCATAAAAGTAAATCTGAAATAAAAAATAAGGAAGATTATTTAAGGTGATTGGAAAAGTAAATGCGATAATGCAAGCTATGCAACAAAACTCTAGTTTTTCATGAACTATGAGAAAAATACAGTAATATAAATTATAATGATGCTATTATGTAAATTACTCTCCAGTTTTATGCATTTAAAATCAGATGCATACAAGACAAGACAACTGTACAGGTGTATATAACCATACAAGTGGTAAAATAAAATTAATTTGTAAAATAATTTCATTTCACAGTTTTGCCTTCCAATCCTATTTTCCTCCCTTTTTAATTTTTTCCCATTGATATGATGTGATGGACCCGACAAAGTGAGGCAAAATGGACCCGACACAAAGGTTGACTTGGGGGGGTCCAGGACCCCCAGACCCCCCCCCCCCCCGCCCATGTATATATGTATATAGTCTAAAAGTTACTAAAGGGAAAAATTCACTAAAAGAAAGCTGAAGGGCAACACAAAAAGATAAACAGTTGTTAACGGACTTTTCGGTTAACCTTCGTAGTTATAGGACGTACCTAGAATTGCTTGAAGTCAAAGAGTTTAAATTAGATTACTGAAGCAAGTTAGTTTCAGCCTGGTTATACATTTTATACCCTGATAGTGTAACCATCAAACTTAATAATCCACTTTTCTTACATTAAGTGCAGACTCTAAGTGTCACAACAAAGGGCCAGGCTTTGCCTGGCTAAGGCTTGGCCAATTAGGCCTAGGCTCATATACTGAGATTCGTACTTAAAACTTCTATCGATTGATAATTACGATTTAGACTTTATCACTTTTTAATTGTAACCTAGTCTCTGAATAGGATAGGTCCATTGTGTTAGGGGTCCTCGGCTCAGCTCGGGCTTTTGCCTAGCCTGAGTACGGGGGATTCGCCTGGTTACGATATGGATGCCAGTTCGGACCTCGAGAGGTTGCGAGGTAAGAGGTTGCATGATCTGATTCAGAGGAGGATGTCTCTCTTGCTCCATCAGTTCTTCGGGCTCATTCTCCTTCTTTGCGTTCGCCCCCACCAAAGGTTCGGAGTAGAGAGGTGGATGGGCCTTGTGAGGCTGGTGTGGTTGGAGGGGACGTTTCTCCCCAATCTGGTCTCCAGGGACTGGATAATGTTGGGCCTAGCCGGCCTCCTCCTCCTGCGCCTCTGGCCCCTGTAGATTCGGAGCTCTCAGACCCAGTGAGGGCATCCTTTTTATATAAAATTACTCCCAAGAAACAAGATATCTCTTTTGCGTCAAGACCTTTGGCCTTTAGCATAGGACTAAGGGATTCGCCTTTCCATGGGTTGGGTATGCAGGCACCAATTTTCCAGAGACGCTCTGGCACGGTGCAAATAAAAACTACCTCTGCCCTTCCCTCCCAGTTTTTGGGAACTCCCTGGAAGTTGGGCCCATGGGAGGTGGATTGTTCTTTAGTTAACGATACTCATATTGTGCATGGTGTTATAGGACCTATAGATTTGGAGGAAGATCTACTAGCTATTAAGGATGAGTTAATTCATAATAATTATCCAGTTGCAACTGTCAGTAGACTGACAAAAAGAACAGGTTCAACATATATTCCAATTCAACAGATTAAAGTTTCTTTCAATGCACAAGTTCTTCCGGTAAAGATCTATATAGCATATATCCCATATAGAGTTCGTCAGTTTATTCCACATCCAATTCAATGTTTTCAGTGCCAGGTATTTGGTCATATGGCTAAGTCCTGTAGGTCAAAAACAGTGAGATGTTTTTATTGTTCTGGAAATCATGTTGTCTCCTCTTGTCCAAAGACTACTAAAATTTGTGCCAATTGTTCAGGTCCCCATACAGCTAGCTTCAGTGGCTGTTCCTATTTTAGAACAGCGCAGGAAATAGAGAGGCTCAAACTTACATCTAATCTCTCTTATAGTGAAGCTAGATCTGTTCTCCGAAATCAGGACCCTACTGTAGTTTCAGAAAGAACATTTAAAAGTAATGACTTTCCTGTTCTACCAAAACCTATTATGTCAAGAGAGGTGACTCAAGGCTTGGATGTGGTGGATCCCTCTCCCCCCCTTCAGAATTCTTGGAGTGGAGTTGTGAGGGGAAGACCTGGCTCGACTAAGGCAATGTCCCAGGGGCCTTCTGGGGTGGGGGTGGATGGTAGGGCTGTGGTCCCTGAACCCTCTACCCCTTTTGGACCTATGGCTCTGTCATCAGACATCATTAAGTTCTATGTTTAAGTTTATTCAGCTTCACCCTTCAGAGTGGTGGTAGTCTCTCCAAGAAGACTTTGAGTACATTATCCAATTTTGTTTCTTTATTTAATGACGCTTTTCACACTGACCTCAAAACTGACCAGCTGACGAAATTCCTTGATAAACTGAAACCTAAGCCTATGCCCAAACAGAAACGTCATGTCCAAATTCGCAAACCCACTTAACATTTCATATTCAAAGGTTTCTAACCTCTTGTTGGCTCAGTGGAATGCCCGCAGTCTCCAATCTAACTTGTCAGAATTTAAACTTTTTTTTACCAAAAAACCCCATTTAGTGGCAGTTTGTGAGACCTGGTTAACTAAGGCTCCAGCCTACTTTTATTAATTATACTCAGATCAGAGCAGATAGGGTTGGCCGAGGGGGTGGGGGTTTGCTATTTCTGATTCGTTCAGATTTGTGCTTTCAACCATTACCTCTCCATCCCTTTCCAGCAGGAGTTCTTGAGGTCCTTGCTTTATCTTTAAAAGTGAACAGTGGTACTTTAGATATACTCACAGTTTACAACCCACACCTTTCATTAACCACTATAGAAATTGAACACTATGCTGGTCAACTCGGTCAACAAGCTTTTATTTGTGGTGATTTTAATGGTAGACACAGGGCTTGGGATACAGGTATGTCAGGTTCTCCAACACCAACGGCCTTAAATTTATTTAATTTTATTTCTCTTCGGATTTTGTATTATTGACTCCAGTAGATCTCCCAACAAGATTTAACATTAATAATGGAAGTTATTCAACGTTGGATCTCTCATTATGTAGAGGTAGGTTTGCTCCTAACTGTGCAGTGGCCATTGGTGGAAGCCTGGGTAGTGACCACTTTCCTGTCCTCACTGCTCTGCAAATTTCACCAGTATCCACTCCTCATAAACGACGTCCGACTTGGAAACTACGTGACATAGATTGGAGAATTTGGTCTAGAGCACTTCCGGATGCCCCTGCTATAGAAGGACTTTAGATGAGAAAATACAGCACTTTACAGCCTTATTAGTGGAAACAAGTACCTCTACACTGAAGAAGACAACAGGAAATTTTGTTCCAAAATACCACAAATGCTGGTGGACGAGGATTGCAGTGTGGCAGTGGCCACCCGCCGTCGGGCTCGGCGTTTTTATTCTCATCACCCAACTCAATATAATAAGATCCTCTTAAATAAGGCAACGCTATAGCTCGTCGTACTATTCGTCAGGCAAAGCGAATTTCATGGAGTCGGTTTTGTTCAAACCTCAGTTTTACTACACCTTCCACTGAGGTTTGGACTCAAATTAGGAAAATCATTAAGGGTACAGATTCACACTTCACTTACCCTATTGTTGTAAATGGTTCCATAGTAAGTGATGTACGTGACAAAGCAGAAGTTTTGGGGGCCTTCTTCCATTCATTTTTTGGGACTGTAGCAGTTATTGAAGATGAGGAATTTTGCAGGGACATGCAGTCTTCCTTATTTCTTGATTACAATGAAGATTATAATCTGGACTTCACATTGCAGGAATTACAATCCCTTAAGGCAATGTGAACATACAAGAGGTGGTGCAATGGGACTGGATAATGTACATAAATATTTTCTTAGTCATCTTCCATTGGAGTACTTGCCATTTCTATTATCAGCATTCAATGATAGCCTGAGCACAGGGGTCTATCCTTCATCATGGAAACAGGCAATCATGATTCCTATCCTCAAACCACAGAAAAACCCTTCAAGTCCATCTTCATATCGTCCTATGCTTATTATCCTGCTTGGGTAAAGTACTAGAGAGGATGGTCCATCAGCGATTGCTATGGATTTTTGAAACGTGTCACGTTTTTCGAGATTCGCAGTGTGGTTTCCGTAAGAAGAGAAGCACAGTGGATCAACTTCTGAGGTTGGAAACTTCATACGCCAAGCTCTCCGACGGAAAAAATATGTTCTTGTATATTTTTTGACCTCAGTCGAGCTTTTGATACCATCTCCCATACTGGCCTACTTTATAAGTTAGGCGATTTGGGGATTCATGGTCGTTTACTAAGATGGTTGCACAACTTCTTGTCTAACCGCACATTTCAGGTGCTAATTAATGATGTCTACTCAACACCTTTCCCCTTTAAAAAGGGTGTACCCCAGGGTTCAGTTCTTAGTCCATTATTATTCACAGCATATCTCTCCGATATGCCAGTATTGATCCAGTTCAATCATCAGAGTTTGCTGATGATACAGCTTTCTATGTGGCAGCTAACACCCCTTTAGAAGCCCAACAGATGTTGCAAAAAGCAACAGATAAGTTCTCATCTTGGTGCAGAACCTGGGGTCTTTCCCTGAATCAAGAAAAATCAAAAATTATGTTCTTTACACATCAAAAGGTTTCAGTGAATCCTATTGTCCAAATTAGTAACACCCCGTAGCTATGGTCACATCCTACCAGTTTTTGGGAGTGGTCCTTGACAGCCCCAGACTGACTTGGTCTTGTCATATTAACTACCTGGTAACATCTTGTATGAAACGTCTAAACTCGTTAAAATCTGTTGCCTCTCATCGATGGGGTGCAGATCGATCTACGCTTCTCACTTTTTACGATCATTTATCTTGGGTAAAATAAAGTATGCTGATGTTGTTTATGATTCAGCCTCTTTCACCTTGAAGAAGAAACTGGAAATATTGCATAATTCTGGATGCGCCTTATTTTGGGTGCCCGCCCATCAACTCCTATTATTGCCCTGCAGGGTGAGACTGGTCTCCATGCCCTTCAATATGATAGAGATCTCTCTACACTGAGGAAGTACTTCAATATTCTGGCTTCCCCATTTTCCCACCCCTTACGTCAGTCATTTGAGGGATTATCCTTTGATCCTTGCAGTGGACTGGACTGTGGCAAATAAGCCGCCATTCTTCTTTAGAGCAACTGGACTTCTTAATAAGTATCAATTACATTTTAAATTTTTTACAGTTCCAGTGTTCCCTTCTTTCCCACCTTGGAGATTGCATTTGGTACCAACCTGTCTCTCTCTCCCATTTTTATATGAACCTCCTGTCCCCAAAGAAGTGATTGTGCAGTGTTTCACAGCATACTTGGAAGAGAAGTATCCAGATTACTTGTATATTTATACTGATGGATCTAAGATAGATGTGCCTGGACCATCTTGTTCATCAGCTGTTTTCATTTCAAATCATAAAAGGTGTTTTTCCTGGAAACTATCCCCCAATCATAGTATACAGGCAGCAGAGTTATTTGCCATCCAACAGGCATTGTGTTTTTTAGTATCCAGAAGTAATGCTTGTAATGTCCTAATAATTACAGACTCCCAGACCTCTCTTCACCTGATCAACTCACCCACACTCACTACATATCTGGCTTTAACAACTTCTATCCATTCTTTACTGAAGACCCTCTCTGTTTCAGGTATTCTGGTTTCCTTCCAGTGGGTTCCGAGCCATGTTGGAATTACAGGTAATGAGATGGTTGATACGCTGGCCAGGGCTGCTCATTCCCTCCCTGCTATAACTTCGCTATATTTCCATCCAGGCGAGGGTTTTGCAGTAGCTAAAATGGCAGTGCAAAATGATTACAAAACCCAATGGGAGAGATTACGGCACTCAACTCTCTATGGAATGTTTAAGCCTTCCTGGGGCACAAGAAATTGGCCTGTACCTTCTTCCCACTATAAAGCTTCTATAATATTTAGATTCCGTTCAGGCCATGTAGGCCTTCAGGCTTACTTACACCGGATTGGACTAGCTTTCTCCCCATTATGTGTTAGTTGTAATTTACCAGAGACACTGTCCCATTTCTTTCTTTTTTGTCCATGTTATACTAGGCAAAGGAAAAAATTAAGATTCTCTCTTTTGCAATATGGTGTCAGGAACTTTACTTTATCAGTCCTATTAGGTGGGGATAGTTTTTCACCCCCATTGATACACTTCACTATGGACCAAGTATTCAAGTTTGTAGTGGCATCTGGGCGGTTGAGAGAGTTTTAAATCTTGCATTGTATACCGATTTTCATTCCCACAGGTTTATTAATCTGTTACCTCCTAGTTACTCCATCTGGCTGTTACTGTTGACTTAGTACTTGGTTCCATTTTTATCAGTTCATGTTTAGTAGTACTAACAGGCCTCATATTCATCCCTTTCTGAGTGTTCTGGAATTGGCCCCAGAACTGAAAAAGGTAATGGTGTGCTTTCTCTATTGCTCTCTCATCCCAATAATAATAGACCCAGCACTTGATGTAGGAACAGTGGAAGTTCTCCTGGAACAAGGTATTTTGGTCTTGGAGGATGTAAATAGCCTTATTGGCTGAGCTCCTCCATATAAAACTTCAAACAATCAATCAGTTGTTAACAGCCTGACGCGCTCAGTTTGTTTATTGGGTTGAATTAAATGTTGCTATTTTTGTACCTGTACATAAATACAAGAAATTTTTATAGTGGGCATACTAGGGGCCACTTCGGCCCATCGAGGTGGCTCCACTATGTAAAAACTGCCTGTACATTGGCAATAACCAATTTTTACAAAACTAATTAAGTATCAATTTGAAACTAATTAATTATCAATTTAAAACTAAAGATAGAATCTCTGGATCCAGAGGATCAAAGTCATAATAGGCTACTATCCACAAATATGTTACACACTATATCTATTTATAACTGACATGCAAATATATCAGATCCAAAGAATCCAGTCAATTTCATTATGGTACCCATCAATACCAGTACCATGCCAACCAAAAATAAGTCACGGTCCATATCAATTGCGGACCAAGTCACAATTTACATCCATATACATTACAATATATATACTAAAGAGGAAAAGTGTAGGTGTGGCTGTAAAGACTGTACAGTAATGTAGAAGTGTGTGTGCACCCATTTTGGGTCTCCCATTTAAAGGTGTTTGTCGGGCAAGTGAAGATCATGAGTTTTTCAATACCTCACAGTACTATGGGGGCAGTGGCGGTTCCTCATATGGGCAATATGGGCAGCCGCACAGGGCGGCATTTGTGGAGGGGCGGCATGAGCGCCTGCAAAAAAAATAAAAATAAAAATAAGAATAAATAAATAAAGAAATAAATAAAAATAAAAAATAAAATAAAATAAATAATAAAAGATCAATAAATATATTTTTATTAATAAAAAACTATCTATTGCATTTTCCATAAACCTTCCCATAAAAGACCTAAACAATGCAAAATGCTTCCAGATTAATATTATTGGGAATAAAGGCCCATACTTTAACATATGTAATGTTATTTTTCTGGGTTTGGTTAAATAGTGAAATGTATATTATTTATTACAGAACGAATCTTCACACTAAGCCACTAAGGTCTGTCAAATAACCGCAAATGGATAAGAAGAGGTCAAAGCTATCAGGTGCTCAGTTTAGAAAAAAGAGGAAAGAAGAAGAGGAGAAACGAGCAAAAGATAAAGGTATAGAGCTATGTCATCTACTCTTCACTGCTATATTGCACTGCTATTTTGTGATATAGCTTTCTGAGTCATTTGAAGTGTACTATTATGTATATAATTAGCCATTAACCAAGGAGGTTGTATTATTCATTTGTTTCCTATTCTAAAAGTTTAATAAATTGTGCTTAATAACATGTTAAATTAATTGTACTAGCCTATTCATGCATTGGTCTGTTATGTTCTATTTTACTATTTGCAGGGGCACTTTTGAAATATTTTGGAACACCCTCTGCCACTAGCCAGGATGAGAAGCCGTCTACTTCTGCCATTATTGAGGCTGAGGAGCCATCTACCTCCTCAGCCTCACATATGTCTCCACAAATGCAGTCTGATCCTGAGGATGAAGACCCATTTGCTTCTACTTCTCCCCGGCAGGACTCTTCAGGTGAGTTTGTGTGCACATATGTCTGTGAGTGTGTGCGTGTGTGTGTATGTGTATGTGTGTGCATCCCTGCAAAGCATTTGCAAACAGTTATAAATTATAATGTTATTATCATTGGGTCTGGGTTACTGGGTATGTGTGGTGTTTCACCACCATAATTCCATAACACCACCACCATAACAAAGTGCTGTGAATAATGTGTTATCTAACTTAGGTGTGTATACTAATGAGTAATGCTCTTGTTCTTTCTATTAGAAAGGCCTGGAGCAGAATCGCCTCCTGAGGATGAGTCTCTGTCCACCGACCCTGCTAACTGGCCTTCAGTTCTGACTGAGAGAATTCGGACACAACTGGTTTCCAGGGGACCAAGTCAAGTACCATCTGACTTTGTATTCCCTAGAAACGACAGTGACGGAAGAAGTTTCCACCATCAATACTTCAGGAAGTCATTGGTTAGTGGGGAAAATATAACCAGAAGTTGGTTGGTCTATTCCTTAAAAACAACAGCCTTTTCTGTTTCTGTTGTACATTATTTTCCAAGAGGAAAATAAATTTAACAAGTTTGGGACTCTTGGACTGGAAGCATGCAAGCTCATTGCTCACATCACATGACAACAGTTCAGAACACCTAATTCTATGAAAATCTGGAAAGAACTGGCAGTGAGGATGAGAAAGGGGGAGACCATTGACAAGCAGGAGATGGCACTTCTGGAGGCTGAGAAGTTGAGATGGAGAGCGGTGCTGACACGTCTCACTGCTATTGTGCATTCTCTGGCAGTTAGGAATTTGGCACTAAGGGGACATACAGAAAAATTGTTCTCACCATCAAATGGCAATTTTCTGAAAGAAGTTGAACTGATGGCACAATTTGATCCTATAATGCAAGAGCACATTAACCGTGTCCAAAAAGGGACCTCCAGTCACACCAGCTACCTCGGCCACCACATACAAAACGAACTCATTGATTTGTCGAGCAGGAAGACCATTTCAGCAATGGTGAGCGACATCAAACAATCAAAGTTTTTTTCAATAATTCTAGATTGCACTCCAGATATCAGCCACACTGAACAGTTGTCAGTTGTGATTCGGGTTGTGTCACCGGAGGGGAAGCCCCATATAAAGGAACATTTCATGGGGTTTTTGGAGGCAGAGGAGTCCACTGGTCAACATTTGGCATCTCTGATTCTGAAGAGACTGGAGGAGCTAAAAGTTCCTTTCATGGACTGTAGAGGACAATCATACGACAACGGGGCCAACATGAGGGAAAAACAAGGGTGTTCAATCCAGGCTCCTAGAAATTAATCCCAGAGCTCTGTTTGTTCCATTTGGGGCTCATTCTCTGAATTTGCTTGTGGCCGATGCTGCTAAGGGATCTATTGATGCCACAAGTTACTTTGGCATCTTGCAGAAGCTTTACAACTTGTTTTCAGCCTCCACACAACGATGGGCCATTTTGAAAAAACATGTGAACATCACATTGAAGATGTGTCTGATACAAGGTGGGAAAGCAAGATCAAGAGTGTGGAGCCCCTGAGATATCAGGCAGCTGCAGTGAGAGATGCACTGATCGAGGTGAGGGACCACACCAAAGACTCTGTAATAAAGGTCGAGGCTCAATCTCTGTCAGAGGAGGTTGGGTCATACCGCTTCGCCATTTGTTCAGTGGTGTGGCATGACCTGTTGTGCCAAATTCAGCATGTGAGCAAGCAGATGCAGTCTCCTAGCATGCACGTTGATGTTGCAGTAAATCTCCTAAAAAAAACAGAGAGAGGTCTCCGCAATTACAGGGCAACAGGTTTTGTGGCTGCACAAATGGCAGCCACAGATATCTGTGAACAAATGAATGTGGAGGCTGTGTTAAAACAAAACGGCTGAGGTCCACAAAGCAGCACTTCTCCTATGAAGCATCTGATGAGCCCTTGATTGATGCTTTGAAGAAGTTGGAGGTGACATTTTTCAATGCAGTGGTTGATGCTGCAACATCAGCCATTCAGGAAAGATTTTCCACGTTGGAAATTGTGGGAGAGAAGTTTGGAGTGCTGACACATTTCCAAAATCTCACATTTGAGGAGCTGACAGAACAATGTGTGAACCTTAGTACTACACTACACTTTAAGGGACAATCTGACTTGGATGGCAGAGAGCTTGCACAGGAGCTGAAGAACTTGCCTGACTTGCCATCAAAGACCATATCCTTGCTTGAACTGCTGACATTTATCCATGAAAGGGAGCTCTCTGAAATATATCCAAATTTGTGGACTGCTCTCAGAATTGGTCTTACTCTTCCAGTCACTGTTGCTGAAGCAGAGAGGAGCTTTTCAAAGCTGAAGCTCATCAAATCCTACCTGAGGTCAACTATGTCACAGGAACGCCTTACCGGTCTGGCCATCATCAGTATAAATCATACAATTGCTGAGCAGATTTCATATGATGATTTAATTCATGACTTTGCATCAAGGAAGGTAAGAAGAGTCAGGCTTTAGATGGCAGTTGTGCTGTGGTGCAATTTATTTTGTTTCTTGTTCAAAGTGTAGCATAATAATTACCCTCTCTTAAGTGTCTTATTCTATTTATGTGATAGAGCATTTGTACAATTTAGAAATTTGATTCTCTAGTTTATTTATGGCAGTTGTGCAATTTAATTTGTATTTTTCCTGTTCATAGTATCATAATTACATTCTCTTAAGTGAGTTATTCTATTTACGTGATGAAGGATTTGTAAAATTCAGAAATTTGAGTCTTTGTTTTGGTTCTGAAGTTCCAACAATTAGTCCAATAAAAAGTTATTTTGTGAAAGAGTTATGTCTGTCCTTTATTTTGGGGGGATTCGAATGTGTGTGTGTTGGCGAACAGGGGGGGGGGGGGCGCTGAAGGTGAGGTTCGCCCAGGGCGTCATGTAAGCTAGGACCGCCACTGTATGGGGGGCACCGCTTGGCAGAGGAATCTCTTTAAATAGGGTGTGTAAGGACAGAGAGTATCCCCTAACCCAAGATGCTGCCTCCCTATATTCCACAACACCTGTGTTGAGCTGTTGGATCTATCACCCAAATGCACATAATATATATGAAATAAACTAGTACCATTCATGCAATAAAAATGGGCTTAAACACCATCACCAGATGTCCCTTGCAGACATCAAACTATCCAACCTTCTTTTGAAAGAATCAAGTGTATCTGAAGTCACCACTTCTTCTGTCAGACTGTTCCAAAACTTAATTACTCTGTTTGTAAAACTATGTTTTCTTAAATTTGTTCATCTTGGCTTAAATAATTTCATACTATGACCTCTGGTCTGATTATTGTGATCTTTAATGAAAAGAGACTCAAAATCTATCTTATCCAACCCTTTTATCATTTTATACACCTCTATCATATCACCCCTTAACCTCCTCCTTTTTAATGAGAACATGCTTAGATATGCCAGTCTTTCCTTATATGTCAATTGTCTTAGAGATGGGATCATTCTTGTTGCTCATTTCTGTACTTTTTCCAGTTTTTCAATATCTTGTATCAAATAGGGACTATTAAATTGAATGCAGTATTCGAGGAGGGGTCTCACATATGAAATGTATAGTTGCTTTATAATATTGAGTGATTTGTATTCAATGTGTGTGTGCATGAGATTGAGTCTAGCATTTGCTTTCTTTCTGATTAGGTACCATACAGTGATTTGAGGGTTTAAGTTCATTTGTCACAGTGACACCCAAGTCTTTCTCTTTATCATCATTTTTAATCCAAATTCCATTCATATTGTATTCAAATTCTGGATTTTTTGGCCCAATATGCATAACCTTGCACTTATCAACATTAAATTTTATATCCCACTTATCTGCCCAGGCTGTTACTCTGTCTAAGTCTTTTTGTACCTTGTCAGTACCTTTTGTACCTTGCCAGTACCTTGCCAACCAAAAATAAGTCACGGTCCATATCAATTGCCGACCAAGTCACAATTTATAACCAATATACATTACAATATATATACTAAGGAGGAAAAGGGTAGGTGTGGCTATAAAGACTACAGTAATGTAGAAATGTGGGTAATTATTCGTTTTTTGACCCAGTCTCTTTTTATAATGAGAGCAAACTTTTCTGGTCAATTTTGAGGTGTTCTGCACGAATCTGCCATCCATTTCCTGTGCAAATGCATAGTTTTCGAGATATCATCATCTTGAAAACTACGCATTTGCACAGGAAATGGATGGCAGTTTCGTACAAAACACTTCAAAATTAACCAGAAAAGTTTGCACTCGTCATTTTCGTTTAAACTAATGAATTTAAATGAAAATATCATGACAACATAACCAATCATCAAGGGCGTACAGTTGACCTAACTGGTGTCACGTACTGAACTGTCTGCAAAACATTAGGACTGATCAATTTGTGATGCGTGATCTTTACGGGGGCTCCACCCCTGTACCCCTGAGACCTAAATTATACAAATGATAATGTAACATGTGCCAACCTTGCATGGGTAGTCCGCTAAATTTTGCGTGCCCTTAAACTGAAATGACATATGGTTATTTTTAGGATTTTTTTGGTAAATTTATAGTATTACACCCGTCTCCCTTTGGAGGTGAAATTTATGTTTTTCCTATGGTTTTTGATGTGCTTTGAATGAATCTGACCTTCAAAACCGTCGGAAATGACTCATTTTTGAGATAACCCCCCTCCCCCCAGCCGGCAATCGAAAATGAGTCATTTCCAATAGTTTTGAAGGTCAGATTCGTTTAAAACATCAAAAACCATAGGAAAAACATAAATTTCACCTTCAAAATTGACCTATCCTATCCTATCCTAGGTATTATTATAGTATTACACCTGTCTAACGTCCAGCAATTATTATACATTCATTAGGTAGATTTTTTAATTCTAAGACACTTTTCTTCTATAGCGTTTCCGTCACAAATGCTTCGTTTTTGAGATATAAACGTTTTTTTGGTGTGTATCTAGTGCGTGTTCGTACGTTCGTTTGTGTTGACATCACATGTCTGCCCAATCAGAGCGCTCCATCCATTTCGAATTTGAATTAGTTTGCTACCGGAATGGCTTTGTGTGACATGTTCGTTCGATTATTACCGCTGTATTGTCGCTTTCTATGAAAATTTAGAAAAAAGTGTTGAGTTTCTGCGTGCTCACGGTGTTCTACCGACAGTAGTGAAGTGTCCACATTGTAAAACGGAGTGTACATATCGTCAAGACCAGAAACTGTGGCGTTGTAGAAAAAGTTACGTTGTGCTTAAAACGAAGAAAAGACGGTACTGTGATTATTCTGTCTAAGATTTTAAAGGTAATTCCTGTTTTTCTTTTAGGATAGGTTAGGTTTAGTTAAGTTAGGATAGGATAGGTTAGGTTAGGTCAATTTTGAAGGTGAAATTTGTTTTTCCTATGGTTTTTGATGTGTTTTGAATGAATCTGACCTTCAAAACCATCAGAAATGACTCGTTTTCTGTGATTTCCCCAACATTGCCAGCTGGGGGGGGATCTCAAAAACGAGTCATTTCCGACGGTTTTGAAGGTCAGATTCGTTCAAAACACCAAAAACCATAGAAAAAACACAAATTTCACCTCCAAAGGGAGACGGGTATAATACTATAAATTTACCCTAACCTATCCTAACCTAAATCACTTAGTCTTGTAGGCAGCCCAGGAATCACTGTAAATCACAGAGCCAGGCCTAATGTACTTCTGAATGAGTGGAATGAGAGTTCCATTCCGGTACAAAAGTAATTCAAATTCGAAATGGATGGAACGCAGTGATTGGGCAGACATGTAATGAACACACAAATGAACGTATGAACACACAAACGAACGTACGAACACACACTAGATACACACCAAAAAAATGTTTATATCTCGAAAATGAAGCATTTGCAACAGAAACGCTATAGAAGGAAAGTGTCTTAGAATTAAAAAATCTACTTAGTGAACATATAATAATTGCTGGACGTTAGATGGGTGTAATACTATAATAATACCATTTTTTTTACGGCACGTAAAGACCTGGTCTTTTCTTAAAATACAACCACTATTGCATTTAGGGTAGGTCACGGCTGTCTTTATTATTCTGTGATTGAAAAAAAGGTCTAAATTCTTGTCTTCATCGAGGGCAATATGGTGGATCACGTCTTCAAAATCAAATATGCATAACTGACACGTCATACTTCGTCACAAAAAAAAAAAACTGAACAGACAAAAAATTGCTAAAAATGATTTACTTGTAAAACAGGACAAATTGAATTACGCAGAAGTAGCCAGAATCACCAAAAATAAGAAATATTCACCAAATAGTTTTATATATATATATATATATATATATATATATATATATATTATATATATATATATATATATTGAAAAAACACCAAAAATAGGAAATATATTTAATAAAAAAACATATTTTATACAAATTTGCACAAGATAATATATATATATTTTCTTATTCAGTTTTGATTGGTTATTCAATATATATTGCTGTTATAGCTGGGTGTGACTGGGTCAAAAAATGAATAATAACCGAAATGTGTGTGCACCCATTTTGGGTCTCTCATTTAAAGGTGTTTGTTGGGCAAGTGAAGAGCATGAGTTTTTCAATACCTCACAGTACTATGGGGGCAGTGATGGCAGGCCTGGATCTAGAAGAATGGGGGCCCGTGGCTAATTTTTTTTTTGGGGGCCCCCCTTGGCTACAATTTTTATTATATAAGGATTATAAGCTTTGTTTACGAGGAAAATTAAAGGTTTTCAGAACAAACATATTACTTTGCTTTATTTATTTAGTTTTCAGAACAAACATATTATTCTCCCTACCAAAAACCTCATCTTCCCCACGCAAAGGCAACCCACGTTCAGCACAGTACAAAATCATATTGAGCGAACGCTCCAGAATGGATACCCAATAGCTTTTCTCCATCCTGAGGCTTGTTTCAAGTTTCTCATCAATGCAGCCTTGCGCAGAAACATGCAAATGCAATTGTAGAATTCCAGTGCATTTGTGTTTTTTCATGTCGTTCCATCATTAGACCAGCATGCTTCCAGTTATCAAATCCATTGACGAAATCAGTATTTCCAGCTGAGAATAGGCGGCAGTAGAAGCAAAAAGCTTTACCAGTTGCGGGTGAGTAACAAAGCCATGAACGTTCTGTTTTTTCCTTTGTCAATGGATGCACGCGAATAAACATATTTTGTCCAAAATAACGATGCTGATCTTTGTAACCACGCTTTGATGCTGAGAAATTGGCATCCTTATGCTGGCAGCGTAACCGAAGTGGACATTTTCCTTCTCCCGACTCAGATTCAATTAGTTGAGCTTGTATCTCTGGTTGTACAGGCTGCAACCATAGTCCAACATCCAACACAAAATCAGCAGTTTCGGATTACTGCGACATTGAGGCCCCTTCTGTTTCCAAGGTAGATGAAGGGACATTTACAGGGACAGACGCTGGAACAGCTTCATGAATAGTAGACAAAGTAGCGGCTTCATGGATAGACAAAGTAGCGCCTTCAGTGACAGGCGAAGCAGAATCTTCAGAGCTAGACGTAGTGGCAGTAGCCGCAAAGTACAGTTTAATAGACTTTGTTTCTGCGATGACCTTCTGTAGAGACTCAGCTTTTGCAGTAGCCTTCTTTCGTTTGCTACTTCCACTTTCGTAAGATCGCTTAGACATTTCACCTCACAATAAAAAATCTGAAATAATGTAATAATCAATGTAAAAACCTAAAATTAAAATAAATAATGTAGAAAATTTGGGGGCCCCCCTCAAATGCGAGGCCCGTGGCTGCAGCCCACATAGCCCACCCCAAGATCCGGGTCTGAGTGATGGGCAGTATCTAGATACATGTATCGCCGATACGTATCGATCGATACTTTTGTATCGGTATCACTTTAGCTACTTGACAAAAGTATCGATTTATTGGTATTGCTAAGGTCAATTTTCTTAAATGTATTGAAAAATATCGATACATTAATAAGAATTTTTAAATATTTAAATAGATGTTATAATATGACACTACTGAGTTATATTTATGAATATACATAAATAATAATATTATTAAATATTTATTTAATGACAGTACTACTCTACTGGTCACGTCACACAGTACGGCGCAATGTTTAAACACGTTTGTACTTGTGTTATTGAGATTAATTAACCATAATATAGAAATGCTCATAATATAGAAATGCTCATATAATATAGAAATGCTCATTGGTGTTGCAACACTATTGGCCACGCCCACTCAGTGTTGAGTTTAAACAGGTTCATGTCTCTGCAACCCAAGATTCCACTGAGATGGAAGTTTTACAGTATCTGGGTGATGGAAGTCATTCTCTCCAATCTCTGAGGTAGTACCCAGGAATTCTACGGGTCTTCCTGAAGTATAACACACCACTACCATCCTCTGCTCCTGTAGAACGGTTGTTTAGTTTGGCTGGTCACATTCACGCTCCAAAAAGGAATAGACTGTCTGACCAGATGTTTAGCCAGCTGGTATTTTTGAAGGGTAATAGTAATTACTTTTAATTGTTAGTGTAATATTTTCGGTTATTATTCGTTTTTTGACCCAGTCACACCCAGCTATAACAGCAATATACTGTATATTGAATAACCAATCAAAACTGAATAAGAAAATATATACCGTATATTATCTTGTGCAGATTTGTCTAAAATGTTTTTTTATTAAAATATATTTCCTATTTTTGGTGTTTTTTCAATATATATATACACATCGACTATTTGGTGAATATTTCTTATTTTTGGTGATTCTGGCTACTTCTGCATAATTCAATTTGTCCTGTTTTACAAATAAATCATTTTTAGTAATTTTCATCTGTTCAGTTCGGTCTTTTTGTGACGAAGTATGACGTGTTGACGTGATCGCCATATTGCCCTTGATGAAGACAAGAGTTTAGACCTTTTTTTCAATCACGGAATAATTAAGACATCCGTGACCTGCCCTAAATACAATAGTGCTTGTATTTTAAGAAAAGACCAGAAGGTCTTTAGATGCCGTAAAAAAAATCCTAAAAATAAACGTGTCATTTCGGTTTAAGGGCAGGCGAAATTTAGCGGACTACCCATGCAAGGTTGGCACATATTACATTATCACTTGTATGATTTAGGTCTCGGGGGGGGGGGGGGGTACAGGGGTGGAGCCCCTGTAAAGATCACACATCACAAATTGATCGGTCCTAATGTTTTGCGGATAGTTCAGTACATGACACCAGTTAGGTCAACTGTACACCCGAGATGATTGGTTAGGTTGTCATGACATTTTCGTTTAAATTCGTTAGTTTAAACGAAAATGACAAGTGCAAACTTTTCTGGTTAATTTTGAGGTGTTTTGTACGAAACTGCTATCCATTTCCTGTGCAAATGCGTAGTTTTCAAGATGATGATATCTCGGAAACTACGCATTTGCACAGGAAATGGATGGCAGATTTGTGCAGAGCACCTCAAAATTGACCAGAAAAGTTTGCTCTCATTATAAAAAGAGACTGGGTCAAAAAACGAATAATTACCATATTTTCAGTCATTCATGTATCCTACAAAATTAAAACATACTTTCATTAAATAAAGCAATTGTTTTTATTTACATCTATAAAACCCATTAAAATGTCATTGATTTTACTTACAGTGCGTACAAATTACTAGTATAAACAATAATATCTAATACCAACATATTAAATGAATAATTATAAAAATGTACTGGTGATGCATGTATCGGTATCAGTATCGCTTAAGACATCTAGAAAGTATCGGCATATCGGTATCGCCTAAGACGTTCTTCATGTATTGATGTATCGGTATCGCTTTAGCGATTTTCATGTATCGATGCCCATCACTGTATGGGGGCACTGCTCGGCAGAGGAATCTCTTTAAATGGGGTGTGTAAGGACAGAGAGTATCCCCTAACCCAAGATGCTGCCTCCTTATATCCCACAACACTTGTGTTCAGCTGTGGGATCTATCACCTAAATGCACATAATATATATGAAATAAACTAGTACCATTCATGCAATAAAAATGGGCTTAAACTAGTGATGTTAAAAAACCGTTTTTTTTATGTCCATCATGTTGTTTTTGTCATTTTTTTTTTTTTTTATTTTTTTTTATTTTTTTTTTTAATAATTAATATAGATATTGCCAATTTAATTATAAGGTATACTTTTGCAATGATATATATTATAAAAATAAATAAATATAAAATGGCCTATATGGTAGTATAGAATGACCTTTTCAGCCTTTTACAGAAAAACTGGCCTCTTTCTTGCACTGAAAGTCTTGTATCTTGAGATCCGTTAAACTTGCGAGAACCTGGCTGGGAGCTGACTGCCCATTGTCTAACCTTTCCAGGACTCTCCCATCCATGCTCGAATTTTGAATCTCCCACTTAACTATCCTTTAGACCCGCGATGACATATTCCCCCCCCCCCCCCCCCCCCCGAGACCATCCATATATACATACACATACACCCATATACATATATACCAATATATACATAAATACTTATATACACATATTTATATCTATTATATACCCCATACACACGCCACGCATACTCACATATATACCTACACAAACTCATACACCTCTATTTCGCCTTTCATTACGTCTGAGATCATTTTAGCACATACATTAACATCCATACAGCCAAAAGAAACTGATTAAGCACAGACAGAGCAGCAAAGCTAGTATTTATATCCCAAAATACAAAATTCCAAGAAAGTGAAGTAAAACATGGTGCTACATTGGCTTCATCAACATCCAAATCTGCAATAAGTACCAGTACCTGTGATATTGAAACTATATGCTCTAATCAGTCTAGTGATAATGATTCTTCAATGGAAATAGAATCAGATAATGAAAGTTAAACAGCATTAGGTTAACACAAAGGTTAAAGAAAGAGATGAATATTTTATTTTTTTTATTTTTCTATTTGGAATATATATATATATACACACACACTGGTATTCTTGCCAATCACAATTATATATATTGTTTTATACCATATTATGTTTTTTTATTATGTGTATATACCAGTACCAGGGTTGTGGAGTCGGAGTCGTGGAGTCGCACGTTTCAGGGCGGAGTCGGAGTCGGTAAAAAACTTCCGACTCCAATTTCTGTGTCCTGTGTCACCCTTAATTTCTAAATCCTAAATACTAACATTAGGTTATTTAGTTTTTTTGGTCAATAAACCTTATTCATTGATAGCCCCTAGATTAAGTTTTTTTAATATTTTTTTTTACATTTTCAGAATATACAATTATATTTATTTAAATATAAAATATAATTTCACACTTAGTGTGGTGGTGATGAAATGTCTATTATTATGATAATTATAGAGTGAAACACTAGAGGAGTCGGAGTCGTATATTTAAAATGTGAGGAGTCGGAGTCGGATTTTTAGATTTTTACAGTGTGTGGAGTCTGAGTCGAAAATTTTGGACCGACTCCACAACCCTGACCAGTACCTGTGATATTGAACCTAGCATATATGCTCTACCCAATCTAGTGATGATTCTTCCATGGAAATGAAGGTTAAAGAACATTAGGTTAACAAAAAGGTTAAAAAAAAAGGTGAATATTTTTTTTTCTATCTGGAATATACTGTATATACTGGTACTCTTGCCAATCACAATTATGTATATTGTTTGAAACGAGGAAGAATGTTTTATGTTCTAGTTAAAAAATATATATACATATAAAAAATGAGGGTTTGTTTTTCCTTTCTATTATATACTTTTTGCGTGATTCAGTTTTTCTAAAAGATGACTATATATACTAGGTATAACCGTATAAGCATGGTCGTATAGTAAATTATAGGTAATACTAATATACTTATTAGATTAAAGGAAGAAAAATATGGAATAAGTTTAAAACAATAAAAAACAAAAAAAATGACAAAACAAACGACAATAAAAAACGACTCATATCACTAGCTTAAACACTATCACCAGATGTCCCTTGCAGACATCAGACTATCCAACCTTCTTTTGAAAGAATCAAGTGTATCTGAAGTCACTACTTCTTCTGTCAGACTGTTCCAAAACTTAATTACTCTGTAAAACTATGTTTTCTTAAATTTGTTCTACATCTTGGCTTAAATAATTTCATACTATGGGGTCATTCTCTGTCAGATCAACCAAAAAAATTGAAATTAACACCCTCATCTCTCATATTTGCTGAAATTTGGTTTATAGGGAGTTTGTGAGCCCTGAATCCATTTCTGAAATTATAAGGTCAATCTGACCAACGGTTCAAGAGATATGACCTCGGCAATTTGAGGTCACTCGCGAGGTTACTAACATTTGGCGAGCCATAACTTGGGTATAATTGTCATAATTATAAAAAAGTATATATTTAGAATCAGAAAACGACAAGGAATCCAAATATGCAAGTTTTAGAACTCTAGGTTGAAAATAAAAAGGTTACACTGTAACCAAAATTTGAGGTCACGATTGACCTCTGGGGTATCAAATGAGAATTTTTTTTTAAATGTAAAAATGAAGGCATAGGCATTGGCTATTAGAATCAGCAAAAAAAAGTTTGTTTATGTTAGTATTTTTCATGTAACTAACATATAAGTGAACACCATATTCATAAGTTGTGCGTCAATTCTACCTATTTTTTCACACAAGCTCATAATTTGACCTATAGAAATTAAAATTACATTTTTTATAGATATAAAAAACAAAGTCAGAGTTCTTGACTAATAGAAACAATCATAAAAAGTTTGTTTATGTTGGTACTTTTCATGTAACTAGCTTATAAGTGAACACCATATTTATAAATTGCTTGTCATTTCAAGGAATTTATATCTTTAGCTATCAATTTGACCTCAAGCTCCAAGAATTTAATAAAATTGTATTTCACTGCTAATCTACACTGGCAATAATAGTTATAATAGTGAAAGGGGAAGACTAAGCTCACATGTAGCCTAAACAAACCTGTTGAAACATGTTGCTACTTGTCTAAGTGCAGAATCAACACAGATAGTTGCAAAATTCCTTGTCTACAGGTTAGTACAGTTCCAGCCAGCACTGTGGGTGGCTGGTGGGTATGGTGTTTTAATGAGCCTCAGAGACTATCAAGGCCTAAAATATTAAGTGTGTATAGCATATATTTTCTAAAAAATATATATTACCTAATTGTAAATCCTATATCTTTACAGATCAAATACAATGGTTCGGCACTTGAAATACTGCCAGGACCCTATTCAAAAACACAAGAACGCATAACAACCAATCTTAGAAAAGTGACTGATGTACTTGTTGAAAAATGTGCTGGAAGAGTGAAAAAAGACTCATTGTTGTGTGTGAACTGCTGGACACTGATAATGAAAAACCCCACTATACTTAGTACCACTGAAAACAACGAGTCTGAGCAGGATTCAAATGAATCATCTACTATCAGTGGCTTGAGTAACATCTCTTCAATTCAAGATCTGGACAATGACAGTGATTGCTTGATAAGGAAATCCTCACTTCAGTTGAACCAGTTCTAGCATTTCTGGACCAAACACCAGTTAAAAAAAGTAAGTAATAAATTAATATAATAACTTATACTTACTACAAGGTCTGTTTGATCTACTATATAGCCAATTATATAGCATTTAAGGTACTATAATTAATTTTAATTACTAATATTCAGGTGTGTGAAACCTTTTTTTCTGTTCTTTTCAGAAGGGCTGTCATTAAGCCAGAAAAAAGCGCAAGGCTCGTGGTAAGCTATCATCTGCTCAGAAACACCTGAAGGAGAGGCTAGAACTCAGTTATGGTGTTCAAATTACTGAGGAGGTAAGTGATACTTCAAAACCTGAAACTAAATCTGAAAAACATCTAGACAAATTAATGAATGAATTGAAACAGTCATTCCTGGAGAGCAAATGTCACCATCAAAACTACAAATATTGACACTCTCACCATACACAATTGAAAAAACAGCTAGTTTCTTTCAAACTACAACATACATGGTGAAAAGAAGCCGTTCACTTAAATCAGAACATGGAATCCTTCCGAAGATTCCACTAATGAGCAAAGGAAAAGTGATATCTGAAGAACACAAAGATATAGTTAGAAGATTCTATGAGTCAGAAGAGGTTAGTCGTATGTGTCCTGGCCAAAAGGATTGCGTGAAAGTTATCAGTGCTGAAGGTGCAATGAAGGTACAAAAACGATTGGTCCTCGGGAATTTAAGAGAGATGTTTGAACTATATAAAAATGATGAAAAGAATCCCAAAATAGGATTTTCCACATTTGCAAAATTACGGCCATCATATTGTGTGCTTGCTGGTAGTGGTGGGACTCATTCTGTCTGTGTCTGCACATACCATCAAAATCCAAAATTGCAGATGGCTGCATTGGGAGAAGAGGTCTTTCATACAAGGATCTTATGGATTACAGTGTCTGCAGTACAGAAAGAGAGACTTGCATGATGCAACTTTGCAATGATTGCCCAAGAGAAGAGGGTCCTGGATTTTCTTGAGTTACTTGACAGTGTGAAATCAGCTCCAAATGAAATATCTTACAAGCAATGGGTGACTGTTGACTGTTGTACAATGGTTGATAAGGTGGAGCCACTTCATGATACTTATCATCCCTAATCATGAAAATATCCCGCATGGTTCGTCATCACTTTGTTGCTCAGCAACAATCACAGTACTTCAAGCAGTTGAAAGAAACACTACCACCTCAGAGCGAGGTAGTTATAGTAGGTGATTTCTCTGAGAATTATTCTTTCATTGTCCAGGATGCTGCCCAAGGTTTCACTGGGACAATTCACAGTGTACAGTTCACCCTTTTGTCATCTATTATAGATCATCTGCAGACCAGGAATTTAGCCATTTTAGTGTCTGTTTCTTATCTGCATCACTAAAACATAACACTATAATGGTTTACTCATTCATATTGAAGCTTATGACATATGTTAAATTCAGATGCCCACAATTGAAGAAGGTGCACTATTTCTCAGATGGATGTACTGGCCAATATAAGAACAGATACAACTTCACAAATCTCTGTTACCATGAAGAGGATTTTGGTCTGTCTTGTGAATGGCACTTCTTTGCTACATCCCATGGCAAAAATGCATGTGATGGGATTGGAGGAACAGTGAAAAGAGCTACTGCTCATGCCAGTTTGCAGAGAACTACAGAGAGGCAAATTCTTACACCAGAACACATGTTTCAGTTTTGTGAAGAAAACTTGAGCAAGAAGATAAATTTTTCTTTGTAACTACAGCTGATTTGAAAGATGCAGAAGAACGGTTGGAACATCGATTCAAGGATAGTAGGGCTATTCCTGGAACTCAGAAATATCATAGATTTGTTCCCCTAAACAAGGAAGAACTGATGGTGTATCCCATTTCAAGTGGCATTGGAGAAAAGAAAAGAATAAGGAAAAGCCATTTTACTAATGAACCTGCAATGCTTGGTAACCTAAAATGTGTCAAACCAGGAGAGTATGTTGGCTGCATTTATGACATGCAAGTTTGGTATGGAATTGTGGAGGAATATTGTGAAGAGTTTGATGATTTCACTGTGAACTTTCTACATCCCTCTGGGTCATCAGGATCAAGTGCATATTATTATCCATCAAACAAGGATTCATGTGCAGTGCCAGGATATCATATATTAACTGTAATGAGTTGTCCTACCCTAAGAGGAGGCAGCAGAATTCAATACATTTTTCAACAAAAAGAAATTGATGAGAGCATCGAGCATGCAAAAATTGTATTAGGCTAGCACATGAATCCTCTAAGTAGGTCTTCCCCTTTCACTATTATAACTATTATGGCCAGTGTAGATTAGCAGTGAAATACAATTTTACATTTTTTGCCTTTGTTTTTATATCTATAAAAAAATGTAATTTTAATTTCTATAGGTCAAATTATGAGCTTAAGTGTGAAAAAATAGGTAGAATTGACGCACAACTTATGAATATGGTGTTCACTTTATGATAGTTACATGAAAAATACTAACATAAACAAACTTTTTTTTGCTGATTCTAATAATGCCTATGCCTTCATTTTTACATTTAAAAAAAAAATTCTCATTTGATACCCCAGAGGTCAAATCGTGACCTCAAATTTTGGTTACAGTGTAACTTTTTATTTTTCAACCTAGAGTTCTAAAACTTGCATATTTGGATTCTTTGTCGTTTTCTGATTCTAATATATATACTTTTATATAATTGTGACCATTATTACCCAAGTTATGGGTCGCCAAATGTTAGTGACCTCGCAAGTGACCTCAAATTTCCCGAGGTCATATCTCTTGAACCGTTGGTCGAATTGACCTTATAATTTCAGAAATGGATTCAGGGCCCACAAACTCCCTATAAACCAAATTTCAGCAAAATCTGAGAGATGAGGGTTGTTAGGCACTGGTTGATCTGACAGAGAATGACCCTATGACCTCTAGTCTGGTTATTGTGATCTTTGGTAATGGTTCAGAATAGAGGCACCACCTCAATTTTTTTTTTTTTTTTTCACCAAACCATGCTAAAACCATTGGTTTCCTGTTGTTTAGGATGAATGTGACCATCGCCATTACAGTAAATTACACTGGTCAACAAAGATTTTTCATCAGAGTAAAATTTGTGGTGGCTGGATAGCATTTTTCATGCTGATTCCAAAACTGCATTCAGATATTCTAGCACGTATAGTTTTCAAGATGAAGGCATATATATAACTACACAGATTTAACCATTTTAAATAGGCAAAATACTAATATTTCAACATTTGATTGTGTTTATTTTATTGTGTTTTTTAGTTTATTAATCTTATTTATTTCAATTATCTTAATTATACATTTTATGTATTTCAGGTGTGAGCTTTTACGTCTAGCAGCATTGTGATTCAGGCAACAACGCTGTGCTTTGTGTGTCAAAAGATCAGTCCAGTCCAAGAACTTGTTGTGTCAAGTTGGTGTACATTTTTTTTTAATTTATAGTTTGCTCAGGTCAGTCAACATGCCTCGACAATGTAAGAATGACCCCGACAAGTTCTGTTTCGTATGTGGCCAGTTGACAACTAAAACACAGCGACGAAGTATTACAACCGACATTAAGAAATATACAAGCTATACTTGGTTGCCATCTAGGTGACCAAGATAAACCATGGGTGCCACATCAAATCTGTTCTGGCTGTTCAAATGGATTACGTGATTGGCTTAACAAAAAGAAAGCTTCAATGCCATTTGCCATACCCATGATATGGAGGGAGCCGAGAGATCATCATGAAGACTGTTATTTTTGTAGTGTGAACTTAATGGGGTTTTCTGCCAAGAACAAACACCAGATTGTATATCCAAACTTGGATTCAGCACGTAGACCAGTAAAACATGATGAAACATTGCCCATTCCAATTCCCCCAAGTGATAGGCTAGATTCTATCATAGATGACATGGAAAGTGATGAAGGTGCAACTGGCGTTTCCGGACCATCTACAGAACCAGAGTACACTTTTGAAGGTAGACATTTAGAGCCTAAAAAGTTAACCCAAGGACAGTTGAATGATCTTGTTAGAGACTTATCGCTGTCTAAAGAGAAATCAGAGCTTCTCGCCTCAAGACTAAAGGAGAACAATTTACTTGAGAACAATGTTCGTATTAGTTACTACCGAAAGCGGAATTTTGAATTAACAGCATTCTTTTTAGTAGACGGTCCTCTGTTATTGCCATGACATCAATGGACTATTTACAGCCATATTTCAGACGTATGTGGCATCTGAGTGGTGCCTCTTTATTGATTCGTCGCAGAGAAGCCTGAAAGCAGTTCTTTTGCATAATGGTAATATAATGCCATCCATCCCCATTGCCCATTCCGTCCATCTAAAAGCGACATATGACAATATGGATATACTACTTAAGGCAATCAAATACGACAGTCATCAATGGAATGTTTGTGGAGATCTAAAGGTTATAGGAATGCTTATGGGTATGCAGTCAAGATTCACAAATAGATATGTGAAAACTTTCTTGGAAGCAACAAGTCACCTGCGTATAAGGATGGAGTCAAGACCCTCCTTGATGCCTTCAAAGAAATGGAGTGTCGAATGTCGTTAAATATTCACTTCCTGCATTCCCACTTAGATTTCTTTCCTGAAAACCTTGGTGCAGTGAGTGACGAGCAAGGAGAGCGCTTCCATCAAGATATTCAGATGATGGAGAAGTGCTACCAAGGATATTGGAATGAAAGCATGATGGCGGACCATTGTTGGATGCTGTATCGTGACAATCCAGGCCAAATTTACAAAAGGAAATCACACTCACAGTGCTTTTAATAAAATAATGTTATATTCTTTATTTATAAGTACATTGAATAAAGTATATGATGTATTTGTTGTTTAGCATTCCTAAGTGTGATCTATACATCCATAAATTTTCTTATAGCAATATCAAAACTTAAAAATATCAAAACCAGTGTATCTATATAACTCTACGTGCTAGAAAAGAAATAAAACCAGATTTGGAATCAGCGCGAAATATGCATTAAGAAAAGTATGATCATGTTTGTGATGAGAAAAAAAAGTTTAATTTTGTTGGCCAGTGTTATTGCTTGAAGTGATTTCACCCCCCAACCCCTCCTACAATCTGGGGAGACCACTATGGGAACCGGGCGTTTTGGGTGGGGGAATACAGCACAAGCAATAATTTATTGTAATAGCGATGGTCAGATTTATCCTAAACAACAGGAAACCAATGGTTTTAGCATGTTTTGGAGGAAAAAACACACAAATTGAGGTGGCCCCTATTCTGAACCATTATCATAAAAAGTAACTAGGTTTAAATATAAAACCCTATACCGATCAATTTGTGATGCGTGATCTTTATGGGGGCTCTGCCCCCATACCCCAAATTATACAAATGATAATGTAATAACATATTCATGTTAGGTTAGGTTAGCGTAACAATTACCAAAAATACTAGCATCACCGCACATCTGTCACAGACCAAAGCCATTTTCAAACTGAACTGAAGTGAATGAATGATAGTAGGGTTGCCAACTCAAAATTTCCTAGATTCATACCAAAAAAGCACTAAAAAGCACTGAAGTAGCTATATATATTTTTTCGTAATTTTCTAACTTCGGTTTTTTTTTACTATGTGACACATGCAATCAACATATTTTAATGAGAGAAACAACTTTGTCTCTATGGTATTTTTCAAAATTTGCTTAATTAAGTGCCACCTATATTCTGAACCATTCTCTATCATATCACCCCTTAACCTCCTCCTTTTTAATGAGAACATGTTTAGATACGCCAGTCTTTCCTTATATGTCAATTGTCTTAGAGACAATCGGTGTTTCTAAATTTAACTTGGTGATGCTTCGAATGTGACTAATGTGAAAGGAGTTTAAGTTGTCTAATTATTATGTCATTTAGGGGAATGTCTATAGCTTCTAAAGTAGTAAAATAGGAAATATAAAAGGGTCTTTATACTCCCTATTTAAAGAGATTTCTGTGCCGAGTGGTGCCCCCCCCATAGCACTGTGATGTATGAAAGACTCATTATGTTCGCTTGCCTCATAGACACCTTTAAATGGGAGACCCTGAATGGGTGTACATTCAAATACTCTATAGTCTTTACAGTCCCACCTACTCCTCTTATCTTAATTGGAGAGCTTGTATTATATTATTCAGGTTATAGCTTTATAGATCTATGTAAAACTTGTTGTGATAAGATAAACATATGATGTCTACAATTAGTACAGTAGTGGTATTGATGAATTATCCACAAGATCCAAGTTTTGAAGTTAATGTATAGCTAGCTAGTAGGTGTGTGACAATCTGCAATTTGCAGAGATCATTTGGATATTAATTTTGCATGTAACTATTTATGGTTTGTTTATATTAACAGTGGAGCCACCCAGATGGGCTGAAGGGCCCCTAGTGTGCCCACTATAAAATTTTTACCATGTTACCATGTCATTTGTGGGATGCTGGCACAAATAGTAAGCCCTACAGAAGATCTACATGGTAACATGGTAAAAAGTTTATAGTGGGCATACTAGGGGCCCTTCAGCCCATCTGGGTGGCTCCACTGTTAATATAAACAAACCATAAATAGTTACATGCAAAATTAATATCCAATTGCTCTCTGCAGATTGTCACACATCTACTAGCTGTACATTAACTTCAAAACTTTGGATCTTGTGGATCATTCATCAATACCACTACTGTACTAATTGTAGACATCATATGGTTATCTCATCACAAGAAGTTTTTACATAGATCTATATAGCTATAACCTGAATAATATAATACAAGCTCTACAATTAAGATAAAAGGAGTAGGTGGGACTGTAAAGACTGTATAGAGTATTTGAATGTACACCCATTCAGTGTGTCCCATTTAAAGGTGTCTATGAGGCAAGTGAACATAATGAGTCTTTCATACATCACAGTGCTGTGTGGGCCACTGCTCAGCAGAGAAATCTCTTTAAATGGGGGATATAAAGACAGAGTATCCCCTAACCCAAGATGCTGCCTCCCTACATCCCATCACTGTGTGGGTGATGAGATTTACCCAAATAAACTATACACACACACACACACACACATATATATATATATATATATACAGGGTGTCCCATAAGTCCGGCATCATAGGAGACATTCATATTTTTCTATTTCTACAAACCATAATTTATGCTTGGTATGCCAATTTCCCATCCACCATTCTCTTCAGTGACGAGGCTGTTTTTTTTATGGAAATGGTGAGGTAAATCGACAAAACACCCGCTACTGGTCTATTGATGTGAGTCGTTTTTTATTGTCATTTTTTTTTTGTTTTTCTTTTCATTTTTTTTGTTTTTTTGTCTTTTTTTTTTGTTTAAAACGAAGATAGTCTGTTTTTTTTGTTTTTTATTGTTTTAAACTTATTCCATATTTTTCTTCCTTTAATCTAATAAGTATATTAGTATTACCTATAATTTACTATACTACCATGCTTATACAGTTATACCTAGTATATATAGTCATCTTTTAGAAAAACTGAATCACGCAAAAAGTATATAATAGAAAGGAAAAACAAACCCTCACTTTTTATATGTATATATATATATATTTTTTAACTAGAACATAAAACATTCTTCCTTGTTTCAAACAATATACCGTACATAATTGTGATTGGCAAGAGTTACCAGTATATATATTCCAGATAGAAAAAAAAATATTCACCTTTTTGAACCTTTTTGTTAACCTAATGTTGTTTAACCTTCATTTCCATGGAAGAATCATCACTAGATTGGGTAGAGCATATATGCTAGTTTCAATATCACAGGTACTGGTATAATATACATAATAAAAAATACATAATACTGGTATAAAACAATATATATAATTGTGATTGGCAAGAATACCAGTATATATATATATATAATTTTCCAAATAGAAAAATAAAAAAAATAAAAATATTCATCTCTTTCTTTAACCTTTGTGTTAACCTAATGCTGTTTAACTTTCATTATCTGATTCTATTTCCATTGAAGAATCATTATCACTAGATTGATTAGAGCATATAGTTTCAATATCACAGGTACTGGTACTTTTTGCAGATCTTATAAATTTTTTTTCTTAATTTTGCAACCTTCCTTCGGTAAGTCAAAAAAATGTTTTACTTCACTTTCTTGGAATTTTGCATTTTGGGATATAAATACTAGCTTTGCTGCTCTGTCTGTGCTTAATCGGTTTCTTTTGGCTGTATGGATATTACTGTATGTGCTAAATGATTTCGGAGGTAATGAAAGGGCGAAATAGAGGTGTATGAGTTTGTGTAGGTATATATGTGAGTATGCGTGCGTATGTATCTGGAATTCTGGATGTATGCGTGTGTATGGGTATATAATAGATATAAATGTGTATATAAGTATTTATGTATATATGGTATATGGATGGTCTCGGGGGGAAAATATGTCATCGCGGGTCTAAAGGATAGTTAAGTGGGAGATTCAAAATCCGAGGCATGGATGGGAGAGTCCTGGAAAGGTTAGACAATGGGCAGTCAGCTCCCAGCCAGTGTTCTCGCAAGTTTAACGGATCTAAGATACAAGACTTTCAGTGCAAGAAAGAGGCCAGTTTTTTCTGTAAATAGGCTGAAAAGGCCATTCTATACTGGTACCATATGGCCTATTTTATTATTTATTTATTTATTTTTATAATATATATCATTGCAAAAGTATACCTTATAATTAAATTGGCAATATCTATATTATTAAAAAAAACAAAAAAAACAATAAAAAACAAATAAAACGACAAAAAAACAATAACATGGACATAAAAAAACCCATTTTTTAACATCACTATACTGGTCTCAAAACAACCCTCTGGTATACCTCTTCAAAGGAACAAGGTGCATCTCAGGTGATGGTATGGTGTGGCATTTGGAAGGATTGCATCATAGGCTCCCTCTTTTTTGATGAACATGTCACTGGAGGTACCTACCTACATATGCTGAAGGAAGAAGCATTTCCCAGTGTCTTGAACGAAGAAGGAAATTTCCCAACATGGTTCCAGAAAGACGGCGCTCCTGCACATTACAGCACCCAAGTAACGGAATACCTGTACCAACAATTCCCTGGTCATTGGATAGGACGTCAAGGGCCTGTGGAATGGCCAGCTAGAAGCCCAGATCTCACGCCACTAGGTTTTTATCTCTGGGGCCACTTGAAAGCTCTGGTATACGCAGAGAAAATTAGGAGTGTTGAACATTTGCGGCAGCGCATTATTGGGGCATGTAACACCATTACTCCTGACATCATTCACTGTGTGCTTGCTGACTGGGTATCATGTCTGAATTTGTGTATTGAAAACAATGGTGGACATATTGAGCACGTTCTGTAAATAAAAGCTTTTGTTTTGCCTTTTTTTATTATTTTTCCTATGATATATACAGGGCGTCCCAAAAAAATGTATACACACTTTAACAGCTGATAGCTCAATTGATGTTTCTTTCTTTCCAAGTTAAACCCATTAGAATTAATAATGGCAGTCAGACTAAGCTTTGAACAAAGGAAATTCATTCTAAAATGCTACTGGAAGTGTGAAAACGCAGTTGAAGTGCAAAGACAGTTTAGGAGGGAGTTTCAAACAGATCCACCAACACGACTTACCATCACTCGAATTAGAGATAAGTTTGAAGCCGATGGAACTGTTCAGAATGTCCATAAGAAGCGTTCCAGAAGACCACAGACATCGACAAGCCCCACAAAGCAAGAAAGAGTACTGGAAACGTATCACCAAAGTCCAAGAAAATCTGTGCGGCAAGCGAGTCGTGAGGTAGGAATTTCAGAATCGTCTGTCCAACGCATTTTGAAGCGCTGTCAATGGAAAAGTTACATTCCAAGATTAGTCCATGCTATTAATGAAGATGATGATCCGGACCGAAGAGTGGAGTATTGCGAGTGGTACTTGGCACGATGTGGATGTGGATGTGGATTGGACGAAGGGGTTTCGTAGAATACCCTCCGCGTTCACCAGACCTCACACCACTAGACTTTTTTTTATGGGGATACTTAAAAGACAAAGTCTACGCTATAAAACCTGCAACAGTTGCTGAATTGAGAGCAGCCATTGAACGAGAATGCACACAAATACCAAACGAAATGTTTCATGATGTTTGCGATTCTATTGCTTCGCGTTATCAGCTGTGCCTGGACCAGAACGGACGTCAGTTTGAAAACAGGCGTTGACAAAACAATTAAATAATGTCTGTAGATTCTATTACATTTTGAAAATGAAATGTATTTTAATAAACACTGCCTTTATAATTATTTAAAGTGTGTATACATTTTTTTGGGATGCCCTTTATATATATATATATATATATATATATATATATATATATATATATACCCCCGCAAGGGGTTCTAAGCTCGTGCTCTTTGTGCTCGTTTGTACGTGCTTGTTCCTGGAGGTTTCACGTGCGCCCTCCCGGCCCTAGCACCCAAGGATGATGGGGCTCGACCCTGCAGTCATTGTCATCCTTGGTCTTTTTCCACTTTGACTGTCCCCTCCACCCTTTCTTTTTCCTCTGTCTTTCCTCTCACTTTTTCTTTGTTTTTCTGCCGAGATATGCCCTTTTAAATAGAGGCGAATTGGTTCTTCCCGAACTTAAAAAAAAAAATATATATATATATAATTTAGGGTGGTCCTCAAAATCGAAAGTTGGAATTATTCAGCTCCCAGGGCCTCAATCTGTGAGGTTACCCATAAAAACACTGGTTAAAATTTCATTGAGAAATAATAATATTTACCCTGTGCTCATGAAGGTTGAAGTTTATAGGGTATACCAGCCTCCGGGTCCCCCCCATTTAAGGGTATTAGCCGCTCAGGGGCGTGGGTCTCATGGGTGCTGACGCCACTCATTGTCGCCCGGTTCGCAGCGTGGCCTTCCGAGCATCCGGGAATTTCTTCCAGTGCTCTGCAACACCCAGGAGCATGTACTGCAGCTGGTCCTCCTCCTTCGTGTGGCGCCTGTTGTATTCTTGTGCCAACGCCACGGCCCGCTTGGCATGGTCGTTGGTCACGGACAGGTTCCGGACCACCTCGGCAGCCGCTTGGAATTGCTCGCTGTCCGGCCATTTCGACACATCCTGTTCCAGGAATCCACATCGCAATTGGAGTCGGTCGAAGAACTGGCGAGTCCTCCCGATCACGAATGTCTCTAATGACAGGGAAGAACACGCCAGGACCGACGCTCTCTTGGGCGGGTCGTCCTCCTCCGTTGGCTCCTCCAACATTGCAGCAGTCATCGCCTTCTTTGTTTCCGGAGGAACATCGTCATCGAAGAGAGCCAGGGCCACCAACTCCTCAGACAAGTACCACAGGTGGTTGGCGAATTTCGACTTGGCTGCTTTCGCCACCTCTTTGTCTTCGTATTTTTCCAGAGCCTGGAGGAGCCAGAGATCTCTCAGGGGGGCCTTCGCCGCGTTCGGGGCCTCCGTCGACGCCTTTGTGTAGAACTTCATGGCGAACACGCTCAGGCGCCAAATTCCGGCCTCTTCCTTGGCTGTGAGCCGTAACTGCCGCCGGAACATCCATACCTTCAAGGCGTACAACACCTTCGACATCCAGCGGGCCTGGTGCATCGCACCGGGTGCTCGGAACCGAATCCCACGGGGGGGGGGGGCACTCCGCCGAGGAAGATGATGGTGAGTTCCAAGAGCTCCAAATAATCATCCCGGGGGTGACCTTTCTGCAAGGCCTTCTTGCAGAACTCGATGATGGAGTCTGCATCCTCCTTGATGATTTGACGAGCGTTGGCATCACTCATGATGTGGTCGTAATCTTCTTGGTTCACAAACTCCCATTGCACCTTGAATCGCTTGAAGAGCTGAACCTCGGGTGCCAACGACAGTCCAAGGACTTCCATGAAAACTGCACTGACAAGAAGCTCCAGGACATGGTGATGACATGCCAGATAGAGGAGGCTTCTCCCAAGTTCCTGCTCGATCAGCACGCATGCACCTGTTTCTTTCCTGTGTTTGAAGCCGTAGTGTCGAACGAGAGGGCACCATCTTTGTCATCCAATCCCGTGTCTAGCAGAGCTTCCACCACAGCTTTGGCACAGTTTGCACCAGTACCGGAACCGAGCTTGGCGACCTGGAGGAGCTGCACCTTGTTGCCACAAGAGACCAGGATCAGGAGTCGATCAACCTGTTCCTTGGACGTCAGATCCGCCATCAGCTTCCCATCCCAGTGAACAACAAGTGCAGCTTCTCGATGGAAGGGCTCCTTGAGCTGAGCGGCAACTTGTTAGCATTGCGCCATCCTCTGGCGCCGTATGGACGACCGGTTGATGTTCAACTCATCAATGTTGTGGCCAAGGGACCGAGCCATCTCACCGAGCACATAAACGCGTCGCGGTCAGTCAGCTTCGTGCGGTCCAAGCTAGCTGCTAGTGCCGGTGAAATGATATTCACCGGCCGACTGTGCTTGGGTGGGCTGCAACCTCCAACAGCGCCATGGGTGGGAGAGTCGCTGGGGGGTGAAGAGCTCGAGCTGGAAGAGGCCAATTCTGCTGTTTGAGAAGTAGTGGCCATTTCTTCAGTCGCATGGCGCCGACGGCGTTGTTCAGCCTCCCTCCACTGCGCAACATTGCGCTCTGTGTGAGCCAGGACCACATCAGCTCCTCCCATGGTCCCCCTGCAGCCGGGTTCTCATTGGGTGATCAGGAAGGCCTTGTCCTCCTCGATGTTCATCATGTTCAGTGCGTCAGCGTGGGTGACATCGAAGAGGTTGCAGAACATCTGCTGGAAGGAGGCTTCCTGTGCAATCTGGGCATCTGAGTGTCGATTCTTGTTCTTCTTGAGAAGCTTGTATTCGCCATACAACTTCTCTAGCTTCTCAGTGATATGTGGTCTCATCTCGTCGTTGGAATCCGCGCTTTCATCCACAAGATAAGCACTTCATCAGCAACGGCCGTGACAGCCTCCCTCGTTATCGTTGCCGCCTTCGTACTCAGCTTGTGCAGAGTCAGGCCGAGGACGTCGCCGATGGATGGCAGCTTGCTCCCCGTGAGTGCAGAGACTGGCATCACAAGGAAGTCTTTTGAACGTGTACTGGCCATTTCACCAAAATAACACCTGGGGAAGATACATTGGAAATGTTTAATACCAATTCTAAAGGCAAGCCAAAAAAAAACACTAATCTGTCAATGGTGAGAGCAACACCACACACAATCCGACCCTCTCAGCAAGGTGTGTCAATGGCCAACATGGGGGCATAACTTCAACCTTCTTGAGCACAGGGTAAATATTATTATTTCTCAATGACATTTTAACCACAGTGTTTTTATGCATAACCTCACAGATTGAGACCCTGGGAGCAAGAGAAATATACATTTGAAAATCCCCCCCTATGCTTGAGGACTACCCTAATATATATATACAGTCGGCCCTCCGTATCCGCGGGTTCCGCATCTGCAGATTCAACCAACCACGGATCAAAAATATTCAGAAAAAAAAAAGTTCCAAAAAGCAAAACTTGAATTTGCCGCGCACCGAACACTTCGCTGAATCCACGCGAATGAAGTGATGTGTAGGCATACCCTGCTGTAGCCTCCCGCCATTTCACAGATCCTCAGTCTCTCTCCAGCACTCGTTGTTTGAGCATTGTTCGCCTCACGTCTCGTTCGTTCGCGTTCTCGTCCTCAGTCCTCAACCTCCACAGATCCTGACATTAGTATTATTGAGCCTCCTCCAAAGCATCAATGTCTGCAATCGGAACCTAGTTCTTCCAATGTAGATGAACCTTCTGACATCCTGTCAGAAGGTTCAAGTTAGCTTGATGTCTCACCGCTTACCTACAGTGCCACACATCTCGTCGCCTCACCACATTGGCACTGTAGGCACCATACAGCAATCATTATCGTCATCATCATCATACGAGTGTTGTCAAGAGAGAAGAACCAGGGTTTTGGTGTGTTAACATGGAGAGAGAGAGAGAGAATAAATTTATATTTTCTCTATTTATAATTATATTTTCTATATGTACTTGTATTTTAAATATTCTGTGTTTTATTCTATGTATTTCTCTTTCAGGTCATTAAATGAAAGCAATCTGTAAGTGTTGAAAGAAAGAAAATGTTATGTTGTTGCTGATGTGTACTATGTACTTAGGCGTATGATGGTTGTGTCTGTACTGAACATGTACAGACTTTTTTTTCTTGTCATTATTCCCTAAACAATACAGTATAACAACTATTTACATAGCATTTACATTGTATTAGGTATTATAAGTAATATAGAGATGATTTAACGTATACAGGAGGATGTGTGTAGGTTATATGCAAATACTATGTCATTTTATATAAGGGACTTGAGCATCCATGAGTTTTGGTATCCGTGGGGGGTCCTGGAACCAATCCCCCATGGATACCGAGGGACGACTATATATATATATATATATATATATATATATATATATATATGGGAAGGGTTCACAAACCTCTTCTCCACACCATTACCAGTTCCAGCAAAGCATCATTACCAAATACCTCTTTCAGTCATTAATTTATCTAATTTATTCTTAAGTCTCCAAAGTATGGGAACTCGCGACTTCTTCATCTAAGCTATTCCAGAATTTTACTATTCTATTTGAAAAACTATGTTGTACTAACTGTGATTTACATCTTTGCTGAAAAAGCTTAAGGCTATGGTCTCTTGTCCTATCATTGTGATCCTTTGTAAAAAGCGAGTGGAAGTCTATATTATCTAACTCATTTATTATTTTATATACTTCTATCATATCACCTCGTAACCTTCTTCACTTTAGGGAAAACATGTTTAGGTGCTCCAATCTCTCTCTGTAACTAAGGTGTCTAAGGCATGGTATCATCCTTGTGGCTCTCTTTTGTACCTTTTCTAGTCTGTCTTTGTCTTGCTCTAAATAAGGACTACTGAACTGAATGCATTACTCAAGAAGAGGCCTCACATATGAAGTGTAAAGCCTTCTTATAATTTCTACAATGTTTCTGCATTAGGTTCAATCTAGCATTAGCCTTATTTCTAATTTCAATACAATGAGTTGTAGGTTTAAGATCATGATTCACAATGACACCCAAATATCTCCTTTTTTTTTCTTTATTTATCCAACTTCCATCCATGTTATACTCAAATTCTGGATTGTCATGACCAACATGCATAACTTTATACTTTTCCACATTAAATTTCATCTCCCATCTATCTGCCCAAGCAACTACTTTATCAATGTCCTTTTGCATTTTCATGGCACCTGTTAAAGATCTTACATTTTGTCCCAATTTTGTATCATCTGCAAATATTGAGGTTTTACTATTTAGACCCCTTTCCAAGTCATTAATATAAATAATAAAAAGTAAAGGTCCAAGTACTGACCCCTGTGGGACTCCACTCAGAACAGGGCTCCATGTAGACCTAGTCCCATTTAACTGGACTCTGTTCTCTTTCTTTAAGCCATTCTTCAATCCAATTTGCTACTGTCCCTTTTATTCCATGAGCTCTAACTTTAACAAGCAACTGCTCATGAGGAAGTGTATCAAAAGCTTTGGCAAAATCCAAGTACACAATATCTACAGATTCTTTTTTATCCAGATGCAGTCAAAGCACCTTTTAAGTACCTTTATTGTCCATTTAATAACCTAATACCTAACAGGGTCTAACACACACATTATTACAGGTATGAAGTTGCTAAATTTTGTGGTTTTGCAGTTTAGATGACGTTAAGGACACATTTAAGGCAAGTTTAAAAAAGCTGCCTGCTCAGAGTAGTGGACTGAAGTTAGTTGGCCCAACTGATGATATTAATGTGACAGTTCAACCAGAAACAGAATAAATACAAGAAATACAATGTAAGTTAATGAGGTTGAGCCGAAGCCTACTTTACTGTTACGGCTTAATAGGACATGGTTTTATAACACTGCACTTCAAAATTACAAACTTTTTCTGCCCTTTAAACGAAACTAAGATTTTTATAAATTTGGATGTGCTGTGTTCAAATCTGGTGTCAGAATACCTATATCACCCACCACTTTGAAGGGACATGTAATAAAAGTCTTGTATACAGATTAGAATATATTGAATACCTCAACATAATTATTACAAGATTAAAACAACAATTAAAATATTTTTGCTGATGTTTTTCGTTTGTACATACTCTCAGGAGTTTCCCTAATGAGAAACCAGCATTATTCAGCCAACATACTGGAATTCCACCTTCCCTGTAACTGCTTTTCCATAATGGCTATAAAAGTAATAATAAAAGCCCCTGTTCTAGCCTTCTAGGGATTTACCATTTTTTCTACAATTATTTTTTGTTATTTTAGTTATCCTTGAAGCATTTTTTATCACTAGAAAGAATAGAAAGATAACGATGGAGTTTACGAGTAACTTGTGAAAAATACCTAACCTATGGCTATGCCGCTATATATATATTTTTTCTTCAAGTTCTTTGTTGAAAATGCCTAGAAGTCAGAGCAGTTGGGTCTACGAGTTTTTCTGCCTTGATAAGGAGGAGAATGTGTACAAATGTTCTCTGGAGAATGAGAATAGCGAAGCATGTGGCACTGAAGTGAAAGCTGTGGCAAACTGGAATGTATGTGCTAATCTGAAGCGGCACTTACAGAGAAGTCATCAAGACAAATGGAAGCTGGTCAAGATGCCGGATGAGCAGGGATCTTCTGCAACAAAGAAGCAGAAACTGGAAAAACAGAAGCAGTCATCTATCGTGGCTCACTTCAAGTCGATGTTGGTGATGGTAAGTCTGACAAGAGACATTCAAAATGGGGCTTGTGCAGATAGCTATGACTGGTGTGGTGCTGAGTATATTTGAAAGTTGTGGATTCGTAACATTAAATGGTGAAATGGCTCGTAAGCTTGGAGTAAGCCTTTCCTGCGACTCTGTTCATGGTTACATTCTGGAAGAGGCGAGGAGTGTAGAGGAAAAACTTAACTGACCTCAGTGGTAAACTCGTCTACATAACTGATGCCGCTACACATCAAATGTGAAATTTCCTCAGCATCAATGTACAGTACTATGATGAGATTGAGGGGAGATGTATAGTTAAAACTTTAGCTCTTGTTGATACAGAAAATAAGCACACCAGCCAACACATTTGCAAGTTGGTGGACTTAACTCTGCAGAAATTTTCCATTCTGAAGAAAAATGTGCTTTGTTTGGTCATTGACAACGCGAGCAATATGACCAAAACTGTTGAATGACTAAATGAACCAGTGAAAGCACAAACAGATGATGAAGATGACGCCAGTGATAGTGAACTTGATGCTGGAAATGGAAGCAGTGATAGTGAAGATGAAGAAGTAATGGCCATAATGGGCATTCATATTCACCACATGAGATGTGCAGTGCATACCCTTCAATTGGCCATCAAAGATGGACTCCAACACCTCAATGCATGAAGCTACTAACCAAAATTCGTTTTATGACCCACAAACTATGGGTGCCAAATTTCCTGTCTGTGGTTGAAAAACGGTCAGAAACGTCCGATTCTGGACATGACCACGAGGTGGGGTTCCACTTTCAAAATGATTAAGTGTTTTTTGGAACTTCAAGAAGTGATTCAGGATCTTGGGGTAGTGTCTCCAGATCTGCATCTCTCAGATGCTCTATGGGTAGAGTTGCAGCACTGAAGGATTTGCTAGAAGCCCCATACTTCACTACGATCTGCCTTCAGGAAGAAGCTTTTGACTCCTGGGACCTTCATGAAGGAATGGTGCGCCCTCAAACGATTGTTGCGGAATCGGCTGTCGTATCGCGGAAGAAATAGTTGAATCAATGGAGAAGTGTGATGGATCTCTGCTGAAATAAGATCTTCCTCACTGCGGTGTTTGTGGATCCCCATTACAGGATATTGCTTTCCCCACAGCAAACATTTCTGGCGAAGGAAGGGATTCGAGAAGTTGCAACGAAATTGCAGTTTTTCTCATCCTCACTACAGATAGATGAGGACTCACCTCAGACACCTGATTCAGAATGTCTTCAGATGGCTGAGGGATGCAACAGTGAAGAAGATGAGTTTGAGAAAGCTTGATCAGTTAGAATGAGGAAATCTCCCACTAGAAGGCAGCATGCGACTGCAGTGGAAAAGTTAACAGATTTGGAGCATAGTATCGGAAGATGATTGAGAAGGGAAGGTTAAAGAGTCTGTCTGTATGGCCCCTGTTAGATTTATTTGAAGAGCCTGTACGAGGGGCATCAAAATTTTAAGTGCAATGCCTGTAACACAAGTGTCAGTAGAGCATTTGTTTTCTTCAATGCGCTTCATCCTTAGTGACATAAGATCATCCATAAAACAGGATCTGTTGGAAGCATTACTATTTTTATGTACAAACAACATGTATGATATTAAGAACAACCTAGTTTTGAGGTAACTTTTTTCAAAATAAAAGTATGAATTGGTTCTATTTTCATTTTAATGCCTATAAATAGCAAACTGAACTTAACTCAAAAAAATTTCTACCGAGTTTGCACCCTGATTTGAACAAAGCACACCAAAATACACTAGAAAAGTGCATTTTAAGGAAAGATATAAGGCCTAATAGATAAACTAACCTTGAATTATTCTGTGGGTGGATAGAGAAGGGCAGCTTGCTTGAGGAAAGCATGAAGATGCTCTCACTGTGGGTGCTCATTAATAAATATAATGGGTGAAATACTGGGAATAGTGATAATTTTGGTTCCCAGCCAAAGAACCAACTTTTCATGTCTTTCCAAAGCCTCTCAATGTTTTGTGTATGGGCTCTTGAATCAGGGTTCACAAAATGTTCTGAATGATTAACTGCATGAGTGTAGCCCAAATCTGAGAGGGTACTATATGCTGCCCCCAATCACTGTGCACAATTGACCTTTGCTTAATGTAGCATTGAGTTAAGGGAATTAGTGTTTCTGCAAACCTGTTTTCCACTGGCACGAGGAATTTCCTTTTTGGAAACCCTCTCATCCCTCCAAGCACCCACACTCCTTGCACTAACTGACCACGATTGTACTTCGTCTTCTCAAATTTACTCTCATCAATTTCACAAATTATGCCAGGACTGCTGATTGGGGCTTGATTTTGAAGCCAAGCATTTGCAACTTTGGAGCAAAAGACTTCCAGTCAACTGCACAGTAAGAACCAAGCTCAAGTTCTTCTTGAGCATAACATTGCGAAAAATGTTTTTGTTAAATATACATTTATAAAAAGCAGATTTTGCCACAGTTCCACATGTACTTTTTTGAGCCAGATTCCTGTATGTATACGGTACTCGCTAGAAGTTACACCGCACAATGCACTTATTTTTGGGATTAGTTTTCTGCCAGTTACAGTAATGCCTGATTATCTTCGTGATGATAGCACAGATTACCACACTGGGCATTGTCTGGATGTTGGGAGAACCCTGTGTTCCTTGAAAAATGTTAATGATGCCTGATCATTATGGCCAAAACATTCAATTGCCATAAGGTAGGACAACTCACACCCTTCACACAACAACAACATACAAAACTGATCTGCTACGTTTGGACTGAAAGACATGTGAACAGCCATATAAATGATGTCATCACTATTTCCCTGTACAAATAACACAAAATTATACTCATCAGACCAAAATGAGTGCATTTATATATATTATTAGTATCATAATTTTTACCATTTATGCATTTGCACAAAAATGAGTGACAAATTTGAATAAAGCGATTAAACTCTCATAAAAAATTATTTTGATTTACAGGTCCAGCCCATGTCATTTAAAACATATTAACCGGAAGTTTGAACAAACTGATTTGAAGGCCACCCATGCTGCTTTTTCTACCTCATTTAATTTGCTGTCAAAATTGGTATCCTTCATAACTTTCCTTATTTGTGGGCCAACAAAAATTCCTTCTCTGATTTTAGCTTTGCTTAACATTAGAAATATATTCCTCAAATAAATAAATGCCTCACTGTTCTTGTCTGTAAATACCAAACTGTAGATGCTAATGTATTTTTGTGTTTCCTGGATGCCTCTAAAGCAGTGTTTTTCACTAAGTTTTTTTAAGGGAGCCACTTCTTCAGAACATACATACTGAGAGAGACACACACACACACACACACACACACACACACACACACCCACACACACACACACCACACACAGCTCATCAGCTGTTCTTTGTTGATGATGATCCTATATAAATTGAATATATCCAATTTCTCTCTCTCATTCCATGCATCGAGAACTACCACTTAGGCCATCATGAGCTACGCAATGAGTACCACTGCTCTAAAGCATTTGATCGTGTTAATCATGACAAATTATTCATGAAACTTGTAAATCATAATGTACCTACCTGGTTACTTGGTCTGTATATTAATATTCTGGTATAATCAACAGACAATGATTGTAAGATGGGGTGGGGTTAATTCAGAGCCATTCTCTGTGACCAATGGTGTCAGGAAGGGAGGGATACTATCCCCCTACTTATTCAATGTTTATATAGATAATTATCTATCTGTTGTGCTGAACACCTGTAAAATAGGCTGCTATATTGGTACAATGATTGTTAATCATCTGATGTATTCAGATGATCTAGTTCTTATTTTTCCATCTGTAAAAGGGCTTGGCAAAGTTTTGAAGGTATGGGAAGGACAATGACATAAAATATACTGCTAAAAGTCATATTATGATTGAGGACCAAGGCCTACAAGTATATAAAATTTCCTGAATTTCAGTTGAATGGTATGGTGCTGTCAGAAGTAACCCAGACTAAGTATCTTGGCCACATACTAACTATTAGTCTTTCAGATGACTGTGATATTCTAAGGCAATGTTAGACAATTATATGCTCCAGGAAATACTAATGTGTACATTAGATGTTAAGTTGATTTTGTTCAAAACTTTTTGTACTCTAATGTATACAGCTCATTTGTGGTGAAACTACAGAATGTATAATTTCAGGAAATTGTATGTTGCATATAATATTTTTAGGAATTTATTAAGGATGCCAATATTTGTAAATGGTGCTCCTTCTTGTGTTAGTATGCTGTTTGTAGTCAATAAGTTGCCTAACCATGCCAGTGTCATTCGCAATTTTGTATTTAGATTTATCACTAGGCTTGGTGAGTCAGTCACTAAGATAATAGAAGCCATGGTTAGTGGACTGGTCTCCAATATATTTTATAAATCTCAAATCTGGAAGCATTGGCATAGGCAATTGTATGTTCATTATACACAGTGATTCACTGGCCTACTTAGTCAGTGCTCCAGACAACTATTTCTTAATCTTCAATGGACCTCTTGTATAATGTTTGTACCGGTTGAATGAAATAAAGTGTTTGTTTGTCTTAGAAGACTTTCAACATGGTTTCAGACAAGAGATCCTGCCTTACTGAAATTACAGACCATTGCAATCCTACAACATTTGGGAGAAAACCATAATGTTGATGTTATCTTGACAAAATAACCTCATCCTGCAAACAACTAATAGGATATACAGTAACATCCTGCAAACAACTAATAGGATATACAGTAAGTCCCTGCCTTATGAAATTAATGTGTTCTGGAGGTCTGTCCATAAGTTGGAAATAACTTATATTGGCAAAATAAATGCATAAAAATATGTAAAGTATGTAAAAGAAGGGCATAAAAAACTGCACAATGTATGACACTAATGTACAGTATGTATTTTATTCATTAAAAACAAACCTCCACCCCCACCCTCTGTACATCAAGTTCCATCAAGTCTTTGTTTGTTAGCTCTTGCAAGTGGCTTTCTAGTAACTGATGGAAGTCTTCTTCCTCAGTTCCATCTGCAGTTTGGTGTAACTACATACCGCTAGCACGCACTTTGTTGTTTGTATCTTCGAAAGTTCACAAGTCAGGGACCTACTGTATATTATATACTGACGCCATTCAGAACTAGAGACAGTAAGACCATGCTTACCTTGTGGAACTCGCCTGTTCTTCCACACATTGACTACTGCCCTCAATTATGGTTCCCCACAAACAATGAATTGCAAAAAAATTGAGGGTCTACAAAGCCTTTAGCTTTGCCGTATGACAACACGCGCCTTTAGCTTTGCCATATGACAACACGCGCCTTTAGCTTTGCCATATGACAACATGCGCCTTTAGCTTTGCCATATGAGACAACACGCGCCTTTAGCTTTGCTGTATGAGACAACACGCGCCTTTAGCTTTGCTGTATGAGACAACATGCGCCTTTAGCTTTGCTGTATGAGACAACACGCGCCTTTAGCTTTGCTGTATGAGACAACACGCGCCTTTAGCTTTGCTGTATGAGACAACACGCGCCTTTAGCTTTGCTGTATGAGACAACACGCGCCTTTAGCTTTGCTGTATGAGACAACACGCGCCTTTAGCTTTGCTGTATGAGACAACACGCGCCTTTAGCTTTGCCGTATGAGACAACACGCGCCTTTAGCTTTGCCGTATGAGACAACACGCGCCTTTAGCTTTGCCGTATGAGACAACACGCGCCTTTAGCTTTGCCGTATGAGACAACACGCGCCTTTAGCTTTGCTTGCCGTATGAGACAACACGCGCCTTTAGCTTTGCTTGCCGTATGAGACAACACGCGCCTTTAGCTTTGCTTGCCGTATGAGACAACACGCGCCTTTAGCTTTGCTTGCCGTATGAGACAACACGCGCCTTTAGCTTTGCTTGCCGTATGAGACAACACGCGCCTTTAGCTTTGCTTGCCGTATGAGACAACACGCGCCTTTAGCTTTGCCGTATGAGACAACACGCGCCTTTAGCTTTGCCGTATGAGACAACACGTGCCTTTAGCTTTGCCGTATGAGACAACACGCGCCTTTAGCTTTGCCGTATGAGACAACACGCGCCTTTAGCTTTGCCGTATGAGACAACACGTGCCTTTAGCTTTGCCGTATGAGACAACACGCGCCTTTAGCTTTGCTGTATGAGACAACACGCGCCTTTAGCTTTGCCGTATGAGACAACACACGCCTTTAGCTTTGCCGTATGAGACAACACGCGCCTTTAGCTTTGCCGTATGAGACAACACGCGCCTTTAGCTTTGCCGTATGAGACAACACGCGCCTTTAGCTTTGCCGTATGAGACAACACGCGCGCCTTTAGCTTTGCCGTATGAGACAACACGCGCCTTTAGCTTTGCTGTATGAGACAACACGCGCCTTTAGCTTTGCCGTATGAGACAACACGCGCCTTTAGCTTTGCCGTATGAGACAACACGCGCCTTTAGCTTTGCCGTATGAGACAACATGCGCCTTTAGCTTTGCTGTATGAGACAACACGCGCCTTTAGCTTTGCCATATGAGACAACATGGTTGGATGGTCTAGTGCAGAGTTTTTCAAACTTTTTGAAGCCATAGAACCTTCATTTAAAAAAATTCACAGAACCTTGACCAACAGGTAAAATTTTAATGATATAAGCCAAATGGTAATAAAACACAATTTATACTCACTGCAGTTTATTTATGAAATTTACATATACAGTTATGTGAATTTCACAAAAAAAAAAATAAAGTTTAGAAATTTACAACAAAAAAAAGGTAATTTACTTTTATTGACCTATTTTCATTAACAAAGATCTTTATAAAACATCATCATATATTTGTATAATATGCATTGTGAAAGCTAACACACACACTGCATTTAGTAACATTACTGTGACCATAACTTCCATGAACTGAGAGAACTAAACCTAAAAACATAGAAAAACTCACTAAATCAATCAGACCAGTGCTTGTGGTCATCAGCTACGTTTTGTATACAAAATAGGTTCCTGTTTCTTACTGTGGCTGTAAGAGGGCAACACTTATTCTGGATATCTCATTGTTTGAATTAAAATTCTCTCTCTCACCCACTCTCTCTTTGCCTATGCCTTTCAAAACAAAATCACTGACTTTGCAGAATACACCTTTGGTTAGCTTCTGCCCAAATTGTTCATTCTGACGAAGGTCAAGCTTTTCACTCCACCTTAGACCTACAGTTTAACATGGAATCTGAACCATGCCCCACCAGCAGCCCAGCGTCTTAACCACTAGGTCACCCAGGGTACCCATTTATCTACCAACCACTTTATTGTGTGGAAGGATGAACAGCTGCGTTTTGCTGCATGCTGACTGCTGTCACTGAGTCTTGAACCCAGGGCTGATGGATTTGTAGTCAGCAATGCTAACCACTACACCAACGAGTCACATCTGCTTGAATATATATCATAAATTCATCCATGCCAGTTGATATTATTTTGTCTTATCCCTCTCTTCTTCTCAGTCTCTCATGACATGCCCCATGGAACCCCATCAAGTTCTCATGGAACAGTTTGAAAACCCCCTAGCCTAGTGCACCTACACATATTGTGGATCCTGAATTGATTAGTCGTGCTATTTTTGTTAGTTTAAATGAAAATATCACAATTTAACCTAACCAATCATCAAGGACATACAGTTGACCTAACTGGGCAGTCAATAATGCTGGTTAGGTCAACTGTACACCCTTGATGATTGGTTATGTTAAGTTATGGTATGCTATTTTTGTTAGTTTTCAAACAAAAACACTTTATTTCAGACTCAATGGGTACAGACATTATACAAGAGGTCCATAGAAGATTAAGAGATAGTTGTCTGGAGTTGTCTGAAATTAAATCATTCTTAATGTATAAGACCAAACCTCCCCCCTGTCTATCTATTCTCTGGCAATATACATTGTATAATTACTTAACTCATACTCTGCTCTAGTGTCATTGCATGCTGCCTCACTAATGCAGACTATATCCAGATTTTCACTAATCATATAACTACCGTATTTTTTGGTGTATAAGACACTTTTTTTCCAAAAAAAAGGGGGTCTCAAAATCACCCTGCGTCCTATACACAGAAGGTCATAATATTACCTTTATATGGGCTAGAACTGATGGATTTTTATAAAAATTCATCATCTCTTAGTCTCTCCTGACTGTGTATTGGTTTGGCCAATTTTACACTAAGTTTCTACTCTTCCCAACCCACTGATAACAAGAAAAACAGTATGTATTGCATAATGATTTACTTTTATGTTTCATAATATATAGTATAGTCTCCCGTATACTTAATACTATTTCTCTATAAAGAGTATGGGTGAAAGAAAACGTATCACCATACTTTTGATGGAGGGCTTTAACAAAAGTCAGCCTCCCTGGTAGAAAATTATGGACATTTTCTGACAACTAGGCAGTTGGTCATAATTTTTTTCCTGAAAAAAGGTCTTGAAAATAGGGGTCTCTTATACACCAAAAAATACGGTAAATTAATTCGTTTCTTATTCTTAAGACTCCATGCATTTGTATAAAACCACTTCAACTCCTCAGTTTTAACTGATTCTCTACCCTTAGCTTGACAGTTGATATGCCTATTCCTGACATAATTTGTATTTAAGACTAACAGTGTTTACTTCACCAATACCCTGATGCTTTATGCCCTCTGTTGATCTAAAGTTATCTTTCAAAACCCCAAAAACTCATTTTCCTCCAGAAGCCTCCCATACAAAGCAGTTCCCCTTCCACTAAGATGTAATCCATCCTTACTGTAAAGCTCCCTCCTTTCATAAAAAAATCCCACAAATCTATGAACTCAACCCCTTCTCTACATAGCATCCGAACTGTAAACTCCATGCTTACCCAAATTCTTGGTAAAATGCCCACTACATAACAATTGCTCTATCTATGTTTCAAAGTTTCTAGCAATTCCCTGTACCTCTGTTTAACTGCTTCTGAATTTGTTTAACTTAAATCTACCATCTTTATCCTTGCTTGTTAAGTCATTTGTACCTACATGAGCTATATTACCTTGGGTTATAGGCAACTTCTTCACTACCTCATTGACTTTAGAAATATTATCACCTGGAATACACATTCTTCTCTGGGTTTTCCTTCCCTTATTGCAAAATTCTTTGTCCTGATTCCTAATAATAGAGTCCCCAACCATGGTAAATTCACACTGTACTGCTTCATCTAAATTCTCTAGTATCTGAAACCTGTTACTAGTTTCTAAAACATGATTACTATTCTCTCTAACCTTATTTCTTTGACTTTGTGCCATTCATCAGGCCTAACTTTACTTGGACCTGCATCCTTATCACTAACACTTTACTTTTTAGAATTTGTAACTGATCAGGTAGCTAGATAATGGAAATGTAGAGGTTTTTAATTTGGATTTCAGTAAAGCATTTGACAAGGTTCCACATAGGAAACTCCTATATAAATTAGTAGCTCCTGTGATTGTGGTCAGTTATAAATTGGGAAGAAAAATGGTTAGAAGACAGAGAACAAAGTAATTCTAAATGGTCATGAGTCTGGGTGGCAGAAAGTGAAAAGTGGTGTATCACAGGGATCAGTTTTAGGTCCACTACCCTCTATTTTATATCTAAATGATTTAGAGAAGTGGGTATGGAGTAAAGTTTCTGAATTTGCAAATGATACAAAAGTAGTTGCCCCAGTTATGAATTATGGAAAAACTATGTACCCTATACCTATTATGAAGTTACAAGAAGGCCTATTTTAACCCTAGTACCTAAACAAGCCTACAGTGCAGTACTGTATACAGTACTTTATGTTGTAATTTAATAAAATATTAATTTATTGTATTGTATAACTACAAATTGCTTCAGATTTTGGGATGAAGTCCTTTGGGAATAGGAAAAAATTACCTTAAGTAGAATTAAAGAACAAAAGAATATGTATGCCCAATATGCATTGGGCCTACTATCACAGAGACCAGACCATGAGGCCATGATTGACTTGTCAAAATCATTTCAAGAACAAAAGTAGTGAAAATATGTAATTATACATCTGGTGATTTTCCATCTTCTAACATAAAAGAAAATCAAAGGAAATTCATGACTTGGAGCTTGCTTAGTTGGGAGCATTGCTCAAGGCAGGAAAGATTTGTTAAAACTTTCTGCAAGTTCTGAGTGAATAAATTGACAAAACAGTAGGATAGGCCTATTGCAGTGAAACAATTAGGCATGGTGAATTGCCTATGTTGATTGATAGCAGTAGCAGATGCCTTGCATAGTCTACATCAACAAACAAAAAAGAAGACAACCATTAAGGATTGTGAAACCTAAGTTACCATATGCTGGGGGAAAAAAAAAGGTATGTAACCTATAGGTTTTTCTCTTTACTATAGTTTATGCTTAATACTGAAGGTAAACATTTAATAATTTAATTCAAAACTACTTGCCTCCTCCTGTTTTGTATGTACTTGTACACCAGTGGCTATGGTTAGGTTAGGTGCAAAGTAAACACTGAAGGGGTTAACAAAGTCTTCTGAAGACCTATGCATACATACTGTATATTTATAGTGAAAAAGTATAGGCTTTTTACATTACATTTTATTTGGAAAACATGAAGCCACTCAGGCCTATGAAGGTTATCCAAGTCATGATCTATATATATTTCATAGTAAAATTGTGCAAAACATCAATCTCAAGTCAGCCAACTGACATACCACTATCCACAGAGCAACCAAAGTAGCCCACATAACCTAAGCCAAGAACACGCACTACCGTACTTACACACTATAAACTCTCTCTTTCATTCATGAAAGTGTTCAAATTTTTCTTAAAATTAACTAATGAGCTACTGTTTACCACCATCATATGGTAAGTCTAGGGTTGCCAGATGTCCCAGTTTTCAGTCTCTTGTTCCAGCATCCTGAAAAGACCTTTCAGGACCATCAAATGTCCCAGTTTCACAAAAAAAAAGAATCATGTAAAAAAGAATATTGTTAAGATGGATTTTATGATGTTGAGCAAAGTTACACAATTGCTTATTTTTAAATATAGGCAAGGTAGTATATACATTTGATATATATACTGTATATATATACTGTATATATACTGTATATATATACTGCCTAAACAAATGCTTCTACAGTATTTTACATTCATGAACTATATTTTTATTACAACTATAATGTATATTTTTTATTATACTGTAAAACCTGTATTATCTGGCAATCAACTATCCAAAAAACTTTAGAAACCAGCAAATTTCGTATTAGGCCAATACAATTCACCAATCGAGAAACCAGTAAGCTTTCTGATGCCATCTGGAAAAATCTAGAACATCCTTAACATTTTTAATAAAATAAGATTAAATTTTGCTTCAATTGTCTCATACACACTTAGCATAGTGTTTATGTTGATCATAATATAGTTTACATTGGTGTACAGTAGCCATCAAATGTTGTGGCGGGTCACGCAAACCCACCACAACATTTAACTTTTCCATTCATACCCTTCCTAGGTAGCCTGTATGGGTGGAATTATAAATATGGCTAATCTGGCATCTTGTGTGGTCCCATAGCAACACCTTGGAGCTCATACTGTCATTCTGTGTTCATCCAGGTGTGAGGGGGAGAGTTGTTTAGTGGCTGATATTCCAGTGCTTGTGTCTAAATTCAAGTGTATTTTTCAGATTGTTGTGATCGCTCAGTGCGACATGGCACCTAAGCTCATTATATCTAAGGATACTATCAACCATATATATGCCCTGCATAAGGCTGGTTTTGGTGCAAAAGCTATTGTGGAAACAACAGGAGTCGCTCAAAGAACTGTTTAATGGTGGCTTCAGTCCTGCAGGGTGGCAGTTGATGATAAGACACCCACACATTTACCAAAGTCTGGATGGCCACGTAAATATAGTAAAAAGACTGAATGTTATTAAAAGACAGCTGAATGTCTTCCCTACAAAAACAGCATGTGAAATAAAGGAAACTTACCCTGCATTACTGGGTAACGTGTCTGTAAGAACTGTGAAGCATTATTCACTACGAGATCTCAATCTGCCAACAAGGAAGGCAGCAAAGAAATTTCTTGACCACCCACCTCAAAGCAAAATGAATTAGTTTTGCTAAGGAAATTAAAGACTGCCCTTTGGAAAAAGTTGGTGCACTTTGTGGTCAGATGAAGGTGTGTTTACAGTGTTGGGTACTAAACGAGGGAAGGTGAGATGGCCCTGGAAATCAGACAGGTTTGACCCACGGTACACCATGAAGACTGCAAAGCATCCTGATTCAGTTATACTGTGGGGTTGTTTTTCTTATTATGGAGTGGGTAATTTAATTTTCTTAGAGAAAGGTGTTACCATGAACAGTGAAAGTACCTTGATTTATTATATGACAATCTGGAGGAATGTTTTGACAAGTGTAATGCAGACATATTCATGCAGGATGGTGCTCCCTGCCACAAGTAAACAAGTGAAAGGGTGGTTTGATTTGTGTGCTTTGGATTACTTTAAAGACTGGCCTGGTAATAGCCCAGACCTTAAACCTATTGAAAATTTATGGTCAATAATGGAAAAAATTACTCCAGATGTTGACACTTAGTTCGGTTCCTAAGTTGAAAGCAGCCTTAGTGAAAGTGTGGGAGGACATAGTTGCAGAAACTTGCAGACTCGTTGTCTCATAGGCTACATGAGGTTATTAAGAAGAAAGGAAATACCACAAACTACTAAAAGGTATGTTTTATGAGTGTTGTGCTGCTGCTGCTGTTGCTGGGGATGGTGTATGACTAGGAATGTAAAATTTTGTGATGGGTTTACATAACCCACCACAACATTTGATGGCTACTGTACAGTGCAGTAGAGCCAAAATTTGAGTTTTATTATTATTATTTTTTTTTTTCATTGTTTTTTTCTAGGTTAATTGTACCCTCAGATAACTGGAATAGCCTAATCCCAGAGCTTGCTGGATAACGAATATATATATCTCTCTCTCTCTCTCTCTCTCTCTCTCTCTCTCTCTCTCTCTCTCTCTCTCTCTCTCTCTCTCTCTCTCTCTCTGAGCGCGTTTAAGGCTCCTGGGCCAGAGTGTTGCGAGAAGTGCGCGACCAGGTGGCTCCCCAGTCTAAGGTGGAGTGAAAATATCATTTTTGGATTTTTACTTTACTTGAGTGTGGAAAAGTTGCCAATGGGCTTTAGAAACAAGCATGTGAAATTATAATACAATTGAAGCATTGCTTGATTGACCACCAGCGATTTTAATATATGGCATATTTCATGTTTTAACGATCGCTTTGCCCATCAGGAGTCATCCAAGATGCTGGTCTTTCATCCATGTTTATGCAAATAATTAACAGCTTAGTTTGCTGTAGACTGTGTTATTGCATACTTGAGGTTGACATTTAAGATTACAACATGTGTGGAATGTAAATTAATGGCAATTACAGAGGGTGGCCAAATTATTAGAGCTGATGTGAGTAAGTGAGATAAGAAAGAGTTTAGTTAACCATACATTGATTTAATGCTAGTTTCAGTGATGGTAGTGATTTGGTGCGATAACATATGCAGTCCGTGAGTCAGAGGGGATGGGAGATTGGGAGTGGGGGGAGAGTGAGTAATATGCAAAGCGCGGCTGCTCCGCCAAGCTCAGTGCACATGTGGCAGTGAGAATTGAAGGTTATTTGTGCTGTTATCATCATTTTTTCGTGAAACTTGATATTAAAAGTAAGTTAATTACATATTGATATCTGTTTATAGGTGTTTGACAAGTGAGTGTGACAGTATTAATTGATATTTCTTTTTCTTGCAGAAATTCTTTAATAGTCTTACATTGCTTACAATTTATAATAATTGTTTTTTTTTTCAGAATGGAAATTATTACGAGGGAGAAGGCGGCATGTGTGATTTTTGGCGCACCACGCGAGATACCCACAAATGTTCTTCCCACCTACGCTGATGTTATGAAGGCTTACATCCATACAAGACAACAGCTGACAACGAAGAATAACAAATATCCACCGTTCGCCGAAGTATCAAAAAAAGTTTGCGTTGATGTTGAACTTGTTTGGGAGAAAGCGTCTCTTCCGACCGTGACGCACGGACGAGTGATTGAAACGCTCAGACCGTACAACGAGAAATACAAGAAAATCTTGAAACCATACAAGGCTCGGAAGGACAACGACAACTACAAGCAACAACTTGAACAGTTCAGAGAAGACGCAGATAAACTCTTCGACATTAGCAAATGTAAATGTGTAGATTTCGTCATGAGCTGTAAGTGCGAAAGAGCGGACAAAGTACCACTCAAAGAAAGAAAGTTTCTAGAGGACCAGAGAGGAGCCAGAAAGATGATTATAGGAGGCATCGATTTGGTGGAAACAACAAAGCTACAGAAGAAAATATCCAGGAAAGTCTGTGAATCGAGAAGACACAGCATTCACCAAGAACAATCGAAGCAGCAATGCAATTCTGGAAGCTACAACGAGGAAGACAAGGACGACGACACCGACAACAGCGACGAAGAATACACCCTATCTAAGTCACACTGTAAACCTGATCTATCGACACTGGAGAGTAAACGTCAAAGAATGACGATGACTGTACGATTACCATGTTTGGCTAAAGCGTGCGATAGAACGGGCGTCTCAGATCGAGCAGAAGCCGTTATTGCCTCATCCGTGCTACAAGACATTGGAATTGTGTCTACAAATGACACCTCCAAAGTCATTGATCGTAGTAAAATTCGCCGAGAAAGAAGTAGAACTCGTCAAGAACTGACAAAACTAGACAGCAGTATGACAGACTTGCCTGGATTGTACTTCGACGGTCGAAAGGATAGAACGATGAAAAATGTACGAGACGCCGCAGGACAGAGATACAGAAGAGCACGTCAGCATTATTTGTGAACCAGGTTCATCGTACTTTGGCCACGTGACGCCGTCAAGTGGATCAAGCAAGGCGATTTCCAAAGTAATCTTTGAATGCTTGGCTGCGCGAAGTGTGGATCTCGACAGTGTGAAAGTCGTCGGATGCGACGGAACCGCTGTCAACACTGGACATAATGGCGGAGTTATTCGGCAGCTTGAGGAATTACTACAAAAACCGCTGCAATGGCTCGTGTGCTTATTACATGCTAACGAGCTCCCCCTGCGACACCTGTTTCAGCATTTAGATGGAGCAACTACAGGACCTAAGTGCTTCTCAGGACCGATAGGGAAATCTCTCACAGCATGCACGGAACTCCATATAACATCGTATGAACCTATATCTCCATTACAGCCACTGCCGCATGTTGACGTGAAGGACCTGAGCACTGACCAGCAGTACCTGTGGCAGATGTGTCAAGCTGTCAGTGAAGGACACTGTCCCTGTGATCTAGCATTGCGAAAACCGGGACCATTGAACCACTCGCGATGGTTGACAACTGCCAACAGAATCCTCCGCCTCTATGTTGGCCTCGATGCACCATCCAACAACATCAAAACTCTTGTCACATTCATCATCCGGGTCTACGCCCCAACATGGTTCGCCATCAAGACGCAGCCATCATGCAAAGATGGAGCCAAACATCTGCACGGGATGATGGTGAGAACACGGTACCTCAGCTCCTCTCTAAAGAAAGTCGTCGACCCGGTGATTCGGCGAAACGGCTTCTGCGGACACCCCAAGAACGTGCTATTAGCCATGATCACAGATGAGCGACCACATATAAGGGAACTCGGACTCAGAAGAATCATGAAGGCAAGATCACGTGTCTGCAAACAAAATCCGCAGGTTTCGAGTGCCACCGCTCAACCTCGACGCGACCGAATACCAGGACATGGTCGATTGGCAGACTTTGACCGTGACGGAGCCTCCTGTTACGATGGATATGACGGACAACGAATTGAACGACATGATCTCTGCTCAAATTTCACCAAGTGTCCTCTTCCCTCGCTTCCCTTGTCACACACAGGCGGTGGAAAGATGCGTGAACCTAGTTACCGAAGCTTCAGCCGCTGTGTGTGGCGAGACGTCCCGCCATGGATTTATTCGGGCTCGCGTCGCTTCTCGGCAGCTTATGCCGAAACTTGAGTCTAAACGTGACTATCAATTCTGAATTAACCATGCATGCATAACTCAGACTCTATCGTTAGCATAATAGTGTGCCAAAATAACTAAAAATATATAGTCTGATGTTTACTCGTATTTTAGGTATTTTTGTGTAAAATCGTATATTATTGTACTTATAACGTCTGGTGGTCGATCAAAAGATTGTCTGATTTTAATAAACTTTTTTGCATATTGTTCTAGTAGTCCATTGGCAACTTTTAAAACCTCAAGTAAGTTAAAATTCACACAAAAAAAAATTTTGGGCCATTTTCACTCCACCCTACTCCCCACCTGGCTACAGTCTTCAACAAATCGTTGGAGATGGGCCAGGTGCCTGGTGACTGGAGGGAAGCCAACGTGACCCCTATCTTTAAGAAAGGGGATCACGAAAGTCCAGGGAACTATCGTCCCATTAGTCTCACTTCAGTTGTAGGTAAATTATTAGAAGGGATAATAGCTGATAGGATCGTTGACCATTTGGATTCCTACAAGCTGCTTGGGGACTCCCAACATGGGTTTAGACGGCATAGGTCGTGTCTCACCAACTTGCTCGAGTTTTTCCACGTCATGTTGAGTGAGTATGATAAGAGTAGGGCGATTGATATACTTTATCTCGACTTTCAGAAAGCCTTTGATAAGGTACCTCACCGCCGGCTAATGGCGAAAGTGCGCGCGCTGGGTATCGGTGGGGAAATAGGTAGGTGGATTGAAAACTGGCTGAGAATAGGCGGCAGAGGGTTGTAATTAAAGGGGCTAGTTCGGGTTGGGCCTCGGTCACTAGTGGGGTTCCTCAGGGTTCCGTTTTGGGGCCACTGTTGTTTATCATTTACATAAATGATATCGACGGTGGCATCGTCAGTCGGATCGCCAAATTCGCTGATGACACCAAGCTTGGGGCCAATGTTGGGACGCCCGAAGCGATCGAGGAACTGCGTGCGGACCTAGGTAGGATAGGAGAGTGGTCCGAAAAATGGCAAATGCCGTTTAACTTGGGTAAATGCAAAGTGATGCACATTGGCTACGCCAATCCCAAGTCGGACTACTCGATGTTGGGTAGTAATATCGAGGTGACTGATTTAGAAAAGGACTTGGGTGTGCTAATTAGCAGCGACCTTAAGTTTACGAAACAGTGTGTAGAGGTGGAAAAGAAAGCCCAGAAACTATTGGGTTATATCAGGAGGCAATTTCAGTTTCGGAACAAGGAGATTGTGCTCTCTGTACAATTCCCTTGTTCGGCCGCACCTGGAGTATGCTGTGCAGTTCTGGTCGCCCACCCTCAGGAAAGATATTGAGAGGCTGGAGCGAGTGCAGGCGAGGGCCACAAAGTTAATCCCTTCCGTTAGGCATATGGGCTACAATCGACGGTTACGCGCCCTGAACTTGTTTTCGCTTGAAACTCGGAGGCTGCGCGGTCAACTGATCGAGGTTTTCAAGCTCTTACGCGGGTTCAACGATGTCGATTTTAGAAGTATGTTTAGTTTAAATGATAACCCAACTCGCAACAATGGTTGGAAGTTGGATTTGAAACGGTTTAGGACTAGTGTGTGTGGGAATTACTTTACGTATAAGATCTGTGACACATGGAACAGGTTACCTTCAGAAGTTGTGAACAGTTCCTCTGTGGATCAGTTCAAGAAAAGGTTAGACCAAATCTTGCACACTATTTGAGTGTGTAGAAAATTTTCCCTGGCACCCGTTGCCATTGGTACCTCCTCGGTATGGGCCGCAAGGCCTTTTGAGGTACTTCTTTTCCTTGTAACTCCTTGTCTCTCTCTCTCTCTCGCAGGGGGTATAAAGGTTATGCACATTTCTTCTGGATGTAGTAAACTTTATACTTGGGGTGTGACAGCCCTCCGGTCCCGAGTCGTGGGATTCTAGAGAACTGGCTGCCAGTTCCTTTAGGTTCTCTCTCTTGGGAGGGCGGGTGAAGTATTTTGCACAATCCGTCCCGTGGGTTACTAGGACCCCATCCCATCCCTACTCTGTCCTTTTAGCTTACGTTAAGGTGTTCTCCTCTGACTGCAAAAAAAAAAAAAAAAAAAATTAGTAAGTCTTTTTCTCTTCTTTTACTATTAGGACCCTACTGCTACCTCATGCGTGGGAAGAGAGGCTTTGGAACCTCTATAAATAACACCATTTAACGCTCGTAGGTTGTGAGAGACTGGGATGGAGGGGTCCCAGGCGTAGGGGCGCGATGAATGGAGTGTGGCTAGTGCCCCGTTAAGCCCATTCCTAACGCGTAATGGCCTGACCAGCCCCCTGCGACCGTTCTTTGGTGACCAATTGATGGTGCTTGGCTGTACTGCTCTGAGGTGAGAGAGCTTTACTGCCCAGCTGGCTGCCAGGCCAGCGTAAAGTCTCGGGCGTAGCCTCTGGGTCTGGTGGGATATCCCTTGAACACTGGATTCTAAGAGTCTGGCCGCTTGTGAGTGACTAGTAAGACTTAGTAAGGGGCTGCATCTCGCTGTCGCTCCTGGCGGGAAATCCGTGACGCCTGCGTCGCGAGTGTTTGTCAGTTGGTAGCTGCGACACGTTTGGGACTGTCCGGCCCTGGGGAGACCTTTGGTCGGTGCGGCAGCAGCGAGAGGTGTAGTCTTCTGGAAGGGATGAACGTCACTTGCAAATAGGTGGATGCGTCTACGCGCGGGAAGAATTCACCCCCCCCCCTTTTTTTATATACTGGTCAGAACGTTTTTGATAGTTTTCATTGCTAGAACGCTTTATCTTATTCAGAGTATTCAGAATTCGAAAAAAAAAAAAAAAGTTACAATGACTGGACCGCAGAAATTGAAGGCTGAATGTGCGAGGTGTGAAGTAACCAGTGGGTGACGAACTTCAAAGAAGCTGCTTCGAGAAGATCAACCACTCCAGCATGTGCCGCTTTTGCGAACTCATGCAGTTTTACTTGAAGCTGGAGGAGAGGGTCCGGCGGCTCGAGTCGTCCAGATCGGCTGTTGGAGGTGCGGCGGTCACTGACGAGGCTGCGCCGCCCTCCAACCCGGAGCTCATTCAGGATAGGATAGCTGCCGTGGAAAGGGGTCCAGCGATGGAATGGACAGAGCTCGGACCACGGAGAAAGGGTAGAGGTGCAACCGGGGGCCAGGGTTCTAAATCAGTGTCAGGAATCGCCAGCGACCCACGTGGAATGCATGGAACCGCGGCGTAAGGTGGAGGGCGTAAAGAAGGGGCCGATAGAGAAGGGTGGGAAGGGGCCGATAAAGAAAAAGGGTGGGAAGGGGCCTACTGATGACCCAAAGAAGCGAAGGATGTAGCTGCCGGTCGGGGTGGGTCGGGTGGTGTAAGTGCGGCCGAGTTATGGGTGGCGACGGGTTTCGAAAGGTCTCGGGCAAGAAGGCTGCGAAGCCGAAGCCCGAGACCCCAGTTGCCCCTGTCAGGACCTCCAACCGCTTTAGTCTCCTGTGCGAAGGAGGAAGACACCGTTTTAATTGGGGACTCGCAGATTAGGGGCCAGGAGAAGTACTTTGCTTCTGCAAACCGAGGCAGGAGGAAGGTAAGGTGCTTACCCGGTCGGGGAACGGCGCACATAAGGAAGGAATTAGATAAGGTGCGCGTGGCTAGTCGGAGGACTGCGATCGTTGTCCATGCTGGTGGCAACGACTTGTTCCTCAAAGGCGGTAGGGTAGGTTCAACGAAGGGATCATCACCGAGATCATGTCTCTTGCGGATGATCTAAAACTTAAGACAGACAGGGGAATGTTATGGGTATTTTACCGCGGATGAATGCCAGTGACCACGCGCTCAGTAAGGTCATTGGCATCAACGAGAGGGTGCAAGACTTGTGCGTCCCTGGGCGTGAGGTTTGTTGACCCGTTCGACGCGTTTTCGGGTAGGTGGGACCTGTATCAGAGGGATGGTGTCCACCTCAATGTCAGGGTAAAGGTGTGCTAGGCACGCTGCTTGACCGGCACCTATACCGTATGGTGAGGTCGAGTCCGGGGAGAGATGATGGGCCCCCACCGGGAGGGATGATGAGCCGGTGGCGGACGTACCTTCAACTGAAGGGTGCGTCCAGGTACAGGTGGGTGACCCTCCTTCCACGTTGGAGGGGGCTCAGGCTCCTGCGGAAGTTGCCCCTCGTTAGTGAGGGGCTCTTCAACTCCCGACAGCCCTGGCTGTTCGGGAAACGGGTCATGCTAGGGGGCGGTCAGAATAGGGGAGGCTCCCTCCGTGCAATGCTTTTTAATGCTAGGTCGATCAGGAACAAATTTGGCGAGCTACGGGCGCTCTTAGCATCAGAATACCAGGATATCGTTGCTATCACCGAGTCCGGATTCATACTGATCGTAGGGACTACGTTGGGGAGTTCGAAATTCCCGGGTATAGAATGTTTCACAAAGACCGCACCCGTGGGGAGGGGGGTGGGGTACTAATATACGTCAGAGACACGTTGAGTCCGGTTGACTGCCAGTTCCGGTCGGAACGGGAGCTGCTTAGCGTCGATCTGAACGTGGGAGGGACGAACTATAGGTAATCTTGGTGTACAGACCTCCGCATCTCCTCCTCGAGGAGGATACAGCCCTGTACACCGAACTCAGTAGCCTGCTAGGGGATAGGGTGAGTGTAGTTTTAGGAGACTTCAACTGTCGCGGCATAAAGTGGGAAGACAGCACTGCTGATGCTGAAGGGAGGAGGCTAGTTGGCTTTGCTGATGAGAACTTCCTCACTCAGTATAGGAAACGAGAGGAAGAATTCCGCAAGTTTTTTGCAGTGCACGAAAATACCTCTTCCTTAGTGTACTGCTGCAATGTTGAGGAACTAATCGAATCCTTGGGCCTGCCATATAACGCATCAGAATGGGGCTATTTATAGACTCGTCTAAACGAAGTTTGAAAGCAGTACTTCTCAACATTGGGAATAGGGTTGCATCAGTCCCTGTAGCACATTCCGTACAACTTACTGAGAGCTACGATAACATGAAAATTTTACTGGATGCTCTCGTATACGACCAACATAACTGGAGGATCTGTGGAGATTTGAAGGTAATACTAATATCATAAGTAAACTATTGCTATTGACTATGTTGTTTTTCCAATGTTATTTGAGAGCGTATAAGAAACTTAACTTCCCCACAGAAGTGATACAGTCCAATGCCTAGATTTTTTTATCTGATAGAACAAATTCTCTAAATTCTTTAAATATTTTCATTTTTTTTGAGATTGTGGCATTTGTATTGGGAATGCAAGGGGGATACACGAAATACCCATGTTTCCTCTGCAAATGGGATAGCCGAGCGGATGAGAAGCACTATGCACAGCGTGAATGGGCATCCAGAGAGAAATTTTGAACCTGGGTCGCATAATGTCGTTTCAGTGCCCCTTGTACACCAACAAAAATTTTGCTCCCACCACTTCATATTAAGCTGGGCTTGATGAAAAATTTCATCAAATCAATGAATAAGGAGGGTTCAGCATTCCGATATCTCGAGAGTAAATTTCCTCATATATCTGATGCTAAACTAAATGCTGGGGTTTTTGATGGTCCTCAAATTCGAACTTTGATCAAGGATACTCAGTTCGAAAACGCAATGACTCCAACTGAGAAGAATGCCTGGCAGGCATTCAAATCAGTTGTCACTGATTTTCTTGGCAAGCGTAGAAGTCCAGAATACGAGTCCGTTGTCGAAAACTTGATGGAAGCTTTCAAAGCTCATGGGTCGCGCATGTCCATAAAAATGCACTTTTTGTGGTCCCACTTGGACTATTTTCCTGAAAATTGCGGGAATTATAGTGAGGAACGGGAACGATTTCACCAAGATATCAAAATAATGGAAGAGAGGTACCAGGGAAACTGGGATATCAATAGCTGGCGGACTATTGCTGTTGTTTGAAGCGAGACGTGCCGAAGAAAAACACAGACGGAAAGCCAAAAAAACTTCATTCCTTCCTCAATAAACTCTTTTCCATATTCATTGTATGAATAAAAGTATTTATTCACACATGTTTTCATTTTTCACGAGTGTTCTTATAATATTACTCGTATCTACAGTGTTTAAGCTAAAAAAATCAATAAATTTGGGGATAAAATTGGACTTATAATAAATGGCCAATAGAGAAAAAACCTGACCTGATTGAGGAAAACCAATGTCATTTTCGAATTCAGTATGGTCGAATTATATAATATGAGTTGAAAAAACCCTCACAGCAAGCAAAAAATTTCATATGCATACTAGTGTTATTAGAGGGATAATAGCGGATAGGATCGTTGACCATTTGGATTCCTTCAAGCTGCTTGGGACTCCCAACATGGGTTTAGACGGCATAGGTCGTGTCTCACCAACTTGCTCGAGTTTTTCCACGTCATGTTGAGTGGAGTATGATAAGAGTAGGGCGATTGATATACTTTATCTCGACTTTCAGAAAGCCTTTGATAAGGTACCTCACCGCCGGCTAATGGCGAAAGTGCGTGCGCTGGGTATCGGTGGGGAAATAGGTAGGTGGATTGAAAACTGGCTGAGGAATAGGCGGCAGAGGGTTGTAATTAAAGGGCTAGTTCGGGTTGGGCCTCGGTCACTAGTGGGTTCCTCAGGGTTCCGTTTGGGGCCACTGTTGTTTATCATTTACATAATGATATCGACGGTGGCATCGTCAGTCGGATCGCCAAATTCGCTGATGACACCAAGCTTGGGGCCAATGTTGGGACGCCCGAAGCGATCGAGGAACTGCGTGCGGAACTAGGTAGGATGGGAGAGTGGTCCGAAAAATGGCAAATGCCGTTTAACTTGGGTAAATGCAAAGTGATGCACATTGGCTACGCCAATCCCAAGTCGGACTACTCGATGTTGGGTAGTAATATCGAGGTGACTGATTTAGAAAAGCACTTGGGTGTGCTAATTAGCAGCGACCTGAAGTTTACGAAACAGTGCGTAAGGTGGAAAGAAAGCCCAGAAACTATTGGGTTATATCAGGAGGCAATTTCAGTTTCGGAACAACGAGATTGTGTTCTCACTGTACAATTCCCTTGTTCGGCCGCACCTGGAGTATGCTGTGCAGTTCTGGTCGCCCACCCTCAGGAAAGATATTGAGAGGCTGGAGCGAGTGCAGGCGAGGGCCACAAAGTTAATCCCTTCCGTTAGGCATATGGGCTACAATCGACGGTTACGCGCCCTGAACTTGTTTTCGCTGGAAACTCGGAGGCTGCGCGGTCAACTGATCGAGGTTTTCAAGCTCTATGCGGGTTGAACGAACGATGTCGATTTTAGAAGTATGTTTAGTTTAATGATAACCCAACTCGCAACAATGGTTGGAAGTTGGATTTGAAACGGTTTAGGACTAGTGTGTGTGGGAATTACTTTACGTATAAGATCTGTGACACGTGGAACAGGTTATCTTCAGAAGTTGTGGACAGTTCCTCTGTGGATCAGTTCAAGAAAAGGTTAGACCAAATCTTGCACACTATTTGAGTGAGTGTGTACAAAATTTTCTGTCGCCCGTTGCCATTGGTACCTCCTCGGTATGGGCCGCAAGGCCTTTTGAGGTACTTCTTTTCCTTGTAACTCTCTCTCTCTCTCTCTCTCTCTCTCTCTCTCTCTCTCTCTCTCTCTCTCTCTCTCTCTCTCTCTCTCGTTTTCGCTGGAAACTCGGAGGCTGCGCGGTCAACTGATCGAAGTTTTCAAGCTCTTACGCGGGTTCAACGATGTCGATTTTAGAAGAATGTTTAGTTTAAATGATAACCCAACTCGCAACAATGGTTGGAAGTTGGATTTGAAACGGTTTAGGACTAGTGTGTGTGGGAATTACTTTACGTATAAGATCTGTGACACGTGGAACAGGTTATCTTCAGAAGTTGTGGACAGTTCCTCTGTGGATCAGTTCAAGAAAAGGTTAGACCAAATCTTGCACACTATTTGAGTGTATAGAAAATTTTCCCTGGCACCCGTTGCCATTGGTACCTCCTTGGTATGGGCCGCAAGGCCTTTTGAGATACTTCTTTTCCTTGTAACTCCTTGTAACTCTCTCAGAAAGCCTTTGATAAGGTACCTCACCGCCGCCTAATGGCGAAAGTCCGCGTGCTGGGTATCGGTGAGGAAATAGGTACGTGGGTTGAAGAATATGCGGCAGAGGGTTTTAATTAAAGGGGTTAGTTCGGGTTGGGCCTCGGTCACTAGTGGGGTTCCTCAGGGTTCCATTTTGGGGCCGCTGTTTATCATTTACATAAATGATATAGACGGTGGCATCGTCAGTCGGATCGCCAATTTCGCTGATGACACGAAGCTTGATGCCAATGTTGGGACGCCCGAAGCGATCGAGCAACTGCGTGCGGAACTAGGTAGGATAGGAGAGTGGTCCGAAAAATGGCAAATGCCGTTTAACTTGGGTAAATGCAAAGTGATGCACATTGGCTACGCCAATCCTAAGTCGGACTACTCGATGTTGTGGAACAATATCGAGGCGACTGATTTGGAAAAGGACTTGGGTGTGCTAATCAGCAGCGACCTTAAGTTTACGAAACAGTGCATAGAGGTGGAAAAGAAAGCCCAGAAGCTGTTGGGTTATATCAGGAGGCAATTTCAGTTTCGGAACAAGGAGATTGTGCTCTCACTGTACCATTCCCTGGTTCGGCCGCACCTGGAGTATGCTGTGCAATTCTGGTCGCCCACCCTCAGGAAAGATATTGAGAGGCTGGAGCGAGTGCAGGCGAGGGCCACAAAGTTAATCCCTTCCGTTAGGCATATGGGCTACAATTGACGGTTACGCGCCCTGAATTTGCTTTCGCTGGAAACTCGGAGGCTGCGTGGTCAACTGATCGAGGTTTTCAAGCTCTTACGCGGGTTCAACGATGTCGATTTTAGAAGAATGTTTAGTTTAAATGATAACCCAACTCGCAACAATGGTTGGAAGTTGGATTTGAAACAGTTTAGGACTAGTGTGTGTGGGAATTACTTTACGTATAAGATCTGTGACACGTGGAACAGGTTACCTTCAGAAGTTGTGAACAGTTCCTCTGTGGATCAGTTCAAGAAAAGGTTAGACCAAATCTTGCACACTATTTGAGGGTGTAGAAAATTTTCCGTGGCACCCGTTGCCATTGCCTCGGTATAGGCCGCAAGGCCTTTTGAGGTACTTCTTTTCCTCTCTCTCTCTCTCTCTCTCTCTCTCTCTCTCTCTCTCGTGTACAAAATCAGTGTGAAGAATCGCCAGCGACCCACTATAAATGCACGGAACCGCGGCGCAAGGTGGAGGGCGTAAAACGGGCTGATAGAGAAGGGTGGGAATGGGCGATAAAGAAAAAGGGTGGGAAGGGCCTACTGATGGCCCAAAGAAACCGAAGGATGTAGCTACCGGTCAGGGTGGGTCGGGTGGTGTAACTGCTTCTATGGGTGGCGACGGGTTTCGAAAGGTCTCGGGCAAGAAGGCTGCGAAGCCGAAGCCTGAGACCCCAGTTGCCCCTGTCAGGACCTCCAACCGCTTTAGTCTCCTGTGCTCGAAGGAGGAAGACACCGTTTTGATTGGGGACTCGCAGATCAGGGGCCAGGAGAAGTACTTTGCTTCTGCAAACCGGGATGGGAGAAAGGTAAGGTGCTTACCTGGGCGGGGAACGGCGCACTTAAGGAAGGAGGTAGAGAAGGTGCGTGTGGCTAGTCGGAGGACTGCGATCGTTGTCCACGCTGGTGGCAACGACCTGTTCCTCAAAGGCGGTAGAGTAGGTCTTACAGAAAGTCTTACCTTGAACCATGTAAGCATGTAACATAAGCCAATCGACAGCTGACTGTTGTGAGTGACATTGTTTGGTGTTTGAAGCAGTGTTAAGAATGCCATACACCTTCACACATGCCGAATATGCAGATATGGTGTATGTCTACGGTTTTTGCGATGCAAGTGCAACAGCTGCTGTTGCAGAATACCGTCGACGGTTTCCGAACTGCATAATTTGTCATTTCTGTATATATATATAAACAAGCCAATTTGTAGTGTGTGTGTGTGTGTGTGTGTGTGTGTGTGTGTGTGTGTGCGCGTGTGCGCGCGCGCGCTTTTAATTCCACTCAAGCCAGCATGATTTATTTCCTATATATTTTCGAATAAATGAAATTATTTCCATATTAAATAATTTGACTAAATAAACAGAATGATATACTGTAGTAGTTTTATTATTCAACTGGAGAAAATATAATAGTAATAATAATAAATCTTAATAATGTTAAGAAGCATCAAGTACTGGGTATTGGTTTGTGTTGACAAATGGCGTATTTATTTATTTATTTTTAAATATAATAATAATAATTCTTAATAATGATGATGTATGTACAGCAATATAAATTTAATTATTTATTTTTAAATATAATAATAATAATTTCTAATGATAATGTATATACAACAATATAAAATTAATTTTTAGCACTAATTGGCATATTATTAAGTGGACTGCCTTGAATATTATATATATATATATATATATATATATATATATATATATATCTATATATATATCATACATACATACATACAGCCTTCTAAGCCAACTGGCTGATTACACCTAAGCCCAACTGAGGCTGTCAAGAACATTCATTATGCGCCTGGATTTGCAGGTGAAAAGATGTTCTCTCTTGCCTTCCTAGGTTAGGTTTGGGTGGGGGAGTAAACTAACTTCCCCCCCCCCCTTCATGCAGCTTGGGAGATAAACGCCCCTTGCTTGCATACCCTCTCCTTTTTTTTTTGTTCCACCCCCAGGTGCCATTCCCCATCCCCCATTTTGCAACAATTGATGAACATTGAATTGCAATTTGCACTACCATTTTGCGGTATACTACTAACGCCTTCACCTTCTATTCAAGAGATGATGGGTTCGAATCCTTCTGTGGATAATTTTTGTATTATATATATAGAAGGGGGGTGAAATTTTTTCTCCGAAGTTTTTGTCTTCTCATACCCCAAACGTACCCACTAGCTGAGAAACTGGTGCATGTGAATTTTTTAAAATTAATAAATATTTAGGGTATGCACACGGTTGCCATTTTTAATGCCCTGTAATGCTCGGCTCTGACGTCGCCTATATAGCAGGCATAACTCGGAACGTAAAAAAAAAGTTGCGCAATTCGCCCAGTTTCTAATTCCAAATTAAGTTTACAGTTGGCAACTCTTATTTTTGAACATACTACGATTTGGCATCGTATCTCAAACACTAGCGGTTTTCCTCAGTTACTCCCGGCAAGAATCGGATAGGATGTATTAAGTGTTCACGTATCACTGGGAATCATTTATCTTAGCTTGCTTTTTAATGACTCGGGTGAATAATTAATTAATGATTAATATCAATATTTAATTAGGGTGAATATATATTCTATAGCGTTATAAATTGCTATGACGCTTAAAGTTGCTATATTACTATTGCGTTATTGTTTTTGGTTTATGTTGAATAATAATTTTTTGTCTGGAAAGAGATGTACAGTGCTTACAATAAGTCTCGCGCCTCTGTCTCGTCCCAAGCTAGTCTGTTAGGTATAAAATGGGCGGTCCTTATGGCAGCGGAGGTGTGTTCGGATTGGTGCACATAATTGCTCTAACCCCATCAATGACGTCCACATTATCATTGTGTCGATCACTCTATCTATTTATATATACAGACATACTGTATAAGATATATATAGAGTATGCAGGGGATAACGATCTCAGTCCCAGCTAGGGTAGTTGTCTTACAATTAACAGTCCCAAGTGCAAGTTACATTAACACCTCCATAAACTACCCTGGACTAAAATAACATACGTGAAGTCCTTACCCACAAACCATTTAAAAGTGTGATCTAAAAGCTCTCTGTCTCTCTCTCTCTGTGTCTCTCTCTCTGTCTCTCTCTCTCCTCTCTCTCTCTCTCTCTCTCTCTCTCTCTCTCTCTCTCTCTCTCTCTTCTCTCTCTGATCACACCGCAAGGCAATGTATCCATATAACGTTAATAATAACCGAAACTCGAGAAAATATACTCTCTGCCTTCCGCTCTATCCCAAGTCCTTTTCTTAGTAACCTCTTAATACAAACTAATCTATCATATTTTGCGACTTTTTAACTCTGGTAGGATTCAATTCCATTCCTATAGTGTAAGATAATTAAATTCATGTGTGTATTATTGCCATATGATGTGCGTAATAAAAAATCATTTTTAAATAGTTGGAGCGTTCAAGGTCATCTGTAATAATCTATAGACTACCCCTCAAGCCCACTGTCAACACTTAGATTCCCCTAACACACAGGTGTCTTCAAGTAACGTGAATGCGTAGAGATCTAAGGTGTAGATTCCATATTATATAATTTATGTGCTAGGTTTAAGAACGCTGGCATTGAAGGATGGAAGGAAGGGACAGTAAAAGCGATAATAGGTTTAATGAAGGAAGTGGATGAGGGTGGAGGTAAGCGTTGATATGTCGAAGGAAACGAGGTTGGGTGGGGAATTACGAAGGGAGGAGGAAAGGAGCCAGAGATTATTAATCTAATTCTGCCACCACGTTCTCCTGATATGAATCCGATTGAAAACCTTTGGGCAATAATGATTAACGAATGGGAGCAATGCAATGAAAGAACATTTGAAGCACTTTTAGCTCACACGAGGAATAATAGTTGGGAGAGCTTACGTCGAACACCAAACATTCCCTACAATCTGGCCTCTTCTATGCCGCAACGATTGCAAGAAATTATTGATGCCGGAGGAAGCTAAAGGAAATACGGATGTTAAAGCCATGACGTAAATGTGTATCGAATATATATTTATGTTAATACAGAATTTTATTACATTTTTATGCTTGACATCTATAAAAGTATATATTGTGACCATGAAAGAACTTTACTTATCCTTAATTAGAATCTTTTCTTGCAATGTCTACGCTCGTGGAAATGATAATATATGTATTGTTGAAACAAACTATGAGAAGGTAATAGTTTCAGGAAAAAAATAAAAACTGGCAACATCGAGGCCATCACATGTTTATGGGAATTGTCATATGATATGCTACCAATAAACTCTTATATACTACTATATACAGTATACTATATTACGTAATAATTACGATGAACAAATTAAATGCAATTTCTCTGATTCACGGCCCACCAGTCTTGCTTTAGACTAATGACTTTCATAAGATGGAATAGGTTACCACTTAAAACAATAGATAAACTATCTATTAGTGAGACGACCGTGACTTCCTCGAAATGCGAGCGCATGAGAGGTTCACTGAGGAATTTGGTCATTAGATTCTTCACGTAGGATATGCATCACAAACAACAATAATGACAACAATTCCCAACAATTACTTAATATCAATCATTGCATTTGAGCAAATAATTTAGACCTGCGTCAAAATAACTTAGGTATCATGCCATGATTTGGGATATTTGCCAAATTAGTCGTTTTCTATAGTCTACAGTATATATTGAGACGGTATAATGTAATGCCCAGCTAATATTATGATGACTAGGATTGCTCCATAACCATCCCAACATCCCAAAACTTGGTCATTCTGCTTCTTAATCATTTGTATTTTAAACACTAAAATGTAGCAGAAGTGACGTAATAATGGACGTCAGTGATGGGGTTAGAGCAATTATGTGCACCAATCCGAACACACCTCCGCTGCCATAAGGACCGCCCATTTTATACCTAACAGACTAGCTTGGGACGAGACAGAGGCGCGAGACTTATTGTAAGCACTGTACATTAATGCAAGTTTAGTCCTAAAGAGTAACGTTAAAACTGTGTATGCTTAAAATTGCTATATTTTCTATTGCGTGATAAATTGCTATGACGCATAAAGTTGCTATATTACTGTTGCGTTATTGTTTTTGGTTTATGTTGAATAATAATTTTTGCTGAAAATTCATGTATATTAGTGCATGTTTAATGTTAAAGCGTAACTTTAAAGTCTACATGTTTGAAGTTGCTATATTTCTACATTATTTCCATACCGTAGTAATAAAAAATGTCAATTTTTGGTTTCTCTTTCTAGGTTATGATGGCAACTGCATTGCGTAAGAAAACGACTATCTACTTGGTTGACGGCACCATCGAAGCGATTCCTAATTCCCGTCTGCCTACTCTTAGGCAAGTTCTCCAACGTTATTTTCATCTGAAAATGAATGAGCCAACTTTTACGAAAAACGAGTGCATCAATATGGTGGTGAAGGAAACCATGGATATCTGGGGAATGGCCCGCATCCCTACTCAAGAGGAGCGGAATATCAAACGAACCCTGAATGGAATCCTGTCCACTTGGGAGAAGTTGAAAAAGGGTTCCAATAGGAGAAGTAAGCCACAAATACAGAAGGAACAAGAGTTCTCAAACAATCTTGAAAAGCTCTTCAACATTAAGCATCATGATGTGGAAAGACTGATCCAGATAGAGGAAGACCGAATCTTCTTGAAAGACCAAGAGAGGGAACGCAAGTGCAAGTTTCACATGGGACGAGTCGACGAAGCCTTGGCTAAGAAAGAAATGAAACAGAAGTATCTTAAGAAGAAGGCCAGAGAGCAAAAGGAAGTAGCAGAGAAGCAGATGGGTGAAGAGCAAGAGACTGTTCAGCTGGAGTCAAGCAGCACCTCTTCTGATGATGAAGGCCCTCGTTCATTTCCGAAGATGCCTCGAGTTGGAATGGATCCGGATTTTCAGGTCCCTGGCCCGTCAAATGCAGCTCCTCGTCCTGCACCTCTCTGGTAATTATGCAGCTAAGGAGCGTCGCCGAGTTCGGTGATAGGTTTTGTTTTTTTCTGCATGTTTTCATGCTTTGTGCAGTAGATGTGGAATTGTGAAAAAACACCAGTTTTAAGGTGTTTGGATAGACAAGTACCACTGCACAAAGCACGAAAAAGTAACAGAAAAAAAACAAGAATTATCACCAAATAATGCAAAAAAAACCGATAATTATCACCAATTAAATAACACGGGTTAATTGAATGCCCACTTGGGTCAACTGTACGCCCTTGACGATTCGTTAGGCCAAGTTGTAATATTTTCGTTAATACAAACGAAAATATCATGACTTAACCTAACTAATCGTTAAGGGCATTCAATTGACCTAACCGGGTAACTCGCAAGTAGATAGATCACAGCACTGCATTATCACATGCTCACACTACAACAATAATTTTAAAAAATAACGACGAACTTCGATATAATTAAGATTGCAAGTTTCGCACACCATGCTGGAATCTAGACTGAGAAATGGTGCGATTTTAAACCTGGGGTAGAGACAGGTTTAAATTTGATTGGCTGGACAACGTCACGAGAGCGCGTGTCGCTTGGTGATTGGTTGACGTCCGCCATGTTGATCATGGTGGCGATAGCGGCATATTCGAATTTTTTCTAACAATTTCCTTAAACTTCACCATAAAATGATATTTCCCCAGTATATAATTAATTGTAGTGTGATGTACTTATATTTCTAAAGTCGAAAAGGGTAGTGTATGTTTATAAAGCCGCGACGCCCCTTAGCTGCATAATAGCCATATATAGGGTGATCCAGAGAAATGGGATCCAAATGAAACCCCTGTAACTCTTAAAGTATAAGTCCTTTTATAAAATCATACGCATCATTCGAAAGAGGATAGTTACAAGTTTGTACAGGATTGTATAGGTTTTGACAATACAAGACAAGATAAGATACTAAACAAAATAAAAGTGTTAGTTAAAACTAACCCTTCAAGATGACTGCATGGACTGTGGAACAGCTGCGTTTCATAACTGAGCAATATTATGAGCATGGAAGAAGTGTAGTTTCAGCTCAAAGATCTTTCAAGACAAATTTTCAGATGTCAAAATCACCTTCTAAGAAAGTAATCCGTCGGTGTGTCAGAAATTTTTCCCTAACTGGCAGCATTGGAAAAAGAAAACCAACTGGAAGAGTGCGCACAGCAAGGATAGACGAGATCATTAACAGAACTCATGAAATTGTACAGGATAATCCTAACATAAGCATCAGACGTGCTTCTCAGCTGTTAGGAGTTGGATATGGAACAACAACACACCGTATATTCAAGCAAAATTTAATGCTCTTTCCATATAAAATTCAAACAGTGCAACAACTAAACGATGGAGATTTCGCACGAAGACGACAATTCTGTCAATGGATCCAACAAAGGTAAATGACACCACCAATTTTCTAGCAACTTTGATTATGTCAGACGAAGCCCATTTTCACTTGAATGGAACTGTAAACAAACAAAATTGTCGTTTCTGGGCAACAGAAAATCCATTGAATATTACCGAAGTCCCGTTGCATAGTCAGCGTGTAACTGTTTGGTGTGGTCTTACTGCATCTCAGATCATAGGGCCGTACTTTTTCGAGGATTCCACCGGAAACACGGTCACTGTAAATGGTGATCGCTACGAAAAAATGTTGACCGATTTCCTTATTCCTAAATTAAGAGATCTTTGTCTAGAAAACCACTGGTTCCAACAAGACGGAGCTACCTGCCATACCACGAGGAACTGCATGGCAGTTTTGCGTCAAACGTTTCCAGGCGAGTTAATCTCAAGATTTGGAGACGTTGAATGGCCCGCAAGGTCTCCGGATTTTTCTCCCTTAGATTATTATCTCTGGGGTTATTTAAAGAGTAGGGTCTACAGAAATAACCTAACGACCTTGCAAGAATTGAAGGCCGCCATCACAAATGAGATACAGGCCATACCACCGCACACTCTTGCAAAAGTGATGCAGAACTTACAAGCGAGAACACTGGAATGCTTGGCAACTAATGGAGCACATTTGAAAGGAGTCATTTTTAAAAAATAAATATTTCATAATAAACTTGTAACTCTACTCTTTCGAATGATATATAGTTTTTATGAAAGGAATTAAATATAAAGAATATTTGGCTTTTTTTTATGGGTCCCATTTATCTGGATCACCCAGTATATATATATATATTATTATATAATATATATATATATATATATATATATATACACACAGGGTGGGCCGTAAGTTTCCATACATAGGAAAATTTAAATACGTGCGTCGGTATTTGGATCAGCAGTTTCCGGATGCTTGGATTGGTCGGCGTGGTCCTGTGGAGTGGCCTCCCAGATCCCCAGATCTCACCCCCCTTGATTTCTATCTTTGGGGGCACTTGAAGGCCATGGTGTATCAGGAAAAGATACGAGACATAAATCAACTAAAGGAACGTATCACCAACGCCATTACAAGCATAACGTCAACTGTGCTAATGTGTGTTCATCAACAGTGGGGAACACGTATTGAAATGTGTTTTCAAAACAATGGCAACCATGTAGAGCATATTATATAAATAAAAATGGTTGTCCATAAAAAAATGTTTATTTTTCCTATGTATGGAAACTTACGGCCCACCCTGTATATATATATATATATATATATATATATATATATATATATATATAATATATATATATATATATATATATATATATATATATATTACGCCCAAACATCGAAATCGCTGTGAGCGAAAAAAAACCTAAGTGACCACACACCGATGTTAGATATTTTTTCGTTTCATGGCCGTTCTCAAACAACCACAACGCGTTGTGGACGATTCGGATATGACCACAACGCGTTGTGGAAGATTTGAAACGACCACACACCATATAAAATGCTGTCTGTCTGTCTGTGTCACCCTAAAACATGGAAACGGCTCCTCGAGAGAGAAAATTATTAGGTAAAAGTTGCTTAAAATTAATCTAAACCTACGGAAAAATTATTGAATGCCCGGTTAGGTCAACTGTACGCCCTTGACGATTGGTTAGGTTAAGTCGTGATATTTTCGTTAAAACTAGAAAATATCACGGCTTAACCTAACCAATTGTCAAGGGCGCACAATTAACCTAACCGGGCACTCAGTTGACCTAACCGGGCACTCAGTTGACCTAACCGGGCACTCAGTTGACCTAACCGTGTATTCAATTAACCTAACCAGTTGGTTAATTTTTACATTTACGTCTCATTCTACTGTAAAGTTGCTTAAAATTAATCGAAACCTACGGGAAAATTATTGATGATAATTTTTTAAAGGACTTTTATCTTTTTTCTAGCTTTTTAATCGGTGAATATGTCGATGAATATACGTCGTGTTTAAATAGAGTTTGATGAAAGACATCGGTGTGTGGTCGTTTCAAATCGTCCACAACGCCTTGTGGTCATATCCAAATCGTCCACAACGCGTTGCGGTTGTTTGAGAACGGCCATGAAGCGAAAAAATATCTAACATCGGTGTGTGGTTACTTAGGTGCATCCACAACGCGTTGTGGCTGTTTTTTTCGCTCACTGAGCGATTTCGATGTTTGGGCGTAACATATATATATTAGACTTAGTTCCCATCTGGAGGTCTCCCCCGTCGGTAATCTCGCCACTGCGCCCCGTCTCTGGTCAGATCCGTTCTCTGGCGCCAGGTTAAACCCGTATTCTCTCTTTCTACCGTCTTGAGCCACATCGTCTGTGGGCGTCCCCGGGGCCTCGATCTCATTATTCTTCCGTACATCATCAGCCTTCTCGGAAGTCAGTCCTCCCCCATCCTCTCCACATGGCTGTACCATCTCCTCCGCGTATCCATCACCCTGTCCACTATGATGAATTTAACGCCGAAGTTGACTGCATCATAGGGTTTCAATGGCGAAATAGGGCACCCGGCTCGCCACTCCTCCGCTACCCGTACTCAATAAAACTTACTTCGTCTTAGGATTGTACGTTATTATTGTAAATTTCTTTTCAAGGTTTCTTATTATTCATTCAAAAAAGATCCGCCTTATTTCAGAACGCATCTCTCAGACTACTGAAAATGAGTTCTACTCTATGCTTATTACTCGAGCTAAAATATATTTTATCCACACAATTCACAATTATTTACGTCATGAAATGAAAAAACGTTCATGTTATTTTGTATCTTCTAAAAGTTTACTCTTCTTTCACGTACTCGACATGACGAGTGTCATTTGTATAAATATTATTAAACTATATTTAAATAAATATTAAATACAATTCAGGGTGATGGTGTTTTGTTTTTTGTTTTTTTTTGCACGAGTAATTTAGTTTTTCTGCCAAACACTAGATGGCGGTAGAGGAAAAAGCTAATGTAAAAGTTCACTGAGTTACGGGTATTACATATAATACAGTAATTAGTCTTTGCCATTAAATATTCTTAAACTTCAGCTTGGCCTCAGGGTTGCCAACTTTCAAAGTTATGAAATTATTAGGTTATATTATTACGTACATAAGCTATTAATCGGGTCGCTCCTAATGAACTCAACTTAATTTTAAATAAAAACGATAATCCCCAAAGATTTACATGAATTTATATGAAAATATTTATTTAACAAAACGTTTTTGACCTTGGCCAGTTCTTAAGATATTATATATATATACAGGGTGAGTCAGAAGTAGCGCCCGAATTCTGTCAGTTGATTGTTTGTTTGCCATTTGTATTACAGTGTACAAGAAGGTAGAAATAAATGAATGACATGTTTATCTAACCATTTATTCGGGGGAAAATTATTACGGAACTGTACCAAGCTGTTTTACTTGCAATTTTCAAAGTGCCCTCCCTCGTGATTGATGCACAATCTGACAGCCGAAAAAACAGAAATCGGGCGCTACTTTTGACTCACCCTGTATATATATATATATATATATATATATATATATATATATATATTATAATAAATGCAGTATAATAAAACTTGTAATTGAATACGAGTTGAAAATCTTCAACAAATATAGCATTAATAATAATAATAATAATAAGGGATGTTACAAATATCCACAGTTTTTCGACATCCGTAGCATCGCTAATGGTAGTAGTAGTTGTAGTAATAACAACAGAACTTACTTTACTTTTTATATACAAGATATAACATTATTCTCACTCGCTTCTTAACCTGATCAAGTTTCTCTCCTGAAGTAATAAATCGAACTCGAGGCCGTAAACCTTCCTATAAGCTTCTATATTGCTGGCCCTTCTAATATAGTCGAGAATACGACTGAGGGATCTTTCGTATGATCCCCTTCTTTTTATGGCCTTGGACAAGGGGAGAAGCCTAATAATATGTTAATCAAATAAGGGGAACGTCAGTCAGTCTTCAATAAAGGAAAAATGTTTTTGCGTGTGTATGAGATAATGTTGGAAATATATGGAGATTAGAGGTTATTTTTAATACGTCTTCTTTTGTTTGCTGAAACCCACGGGAAAAAAAAGAAAATATATACAGGGTGTCCCATAAGTCCGGCATCATAGGAAAAATAAGAAAAAAAGGCAAAACAAAAGCTTTTATTTACAGAACGTGCTCAATATGTCCACCATTGTTTTCAATACACAAATTCAGACGTGATACCCAGTCAGCAAGCGCACGGTGAATGATGTCATGCCCCAATAATGCGCTGCCACAAATGTTCAACACGCGTAATTTTCTCTGTGTATACCAGCGCTTTCAAGTGGCCCCAGAGATAAAAATCTAGTGGCGTGAGATCCAGGATTCTAGCTGGCCATTCCACAGGCCCTCAACGTCCTATCCAATGACCAGGGAATTGTTGGTACAGGTATTCCCTTACTTGGTACTTGGATGCTGTAATGTGCGGGAGCGCCGTCTTGCTGGAACCATGTTGGGAAATTTCCTTCTTCGTTCAAGACACTGGGAAATGCTTCTTCCTTGAGCATACGTAGGTAGGTGCCTCCAGTGACATGTTCATCGAAAAAGAGGGGGCCTATGATGCGATCCTTCTAAATGCCACACCATACCATCACCCGAGATGCACCTTGTTCCTTTGAAGAGGTATACCAGTGAGGGTTGTTTTGAGACCAGTAGCGGGTGTTCTGTCGATTTACCTCACCATTTCCATAAAAAACAGCCTCGTCACTGAACAGAATGGTGGACGGGAAATTGGCATCCCAGCATATTGTTCCGTAGCCCATTCACAAAATTCCATCCGCCGGTCGGGATCATCATCATCGCTTAATTTCTGTAGGATCTGAAGTTTATATGGATGCCATTTGTGAGCCTGAAGAATGCGATGGATGCTACTTTTCGACACTCCTGGCTCGGCGGACTTGTGTTAAAATGAGCCAGGATAGCAGTCGCTGTATCATCGTCAGTGGACCTCCTTGAAGGTCCACTGCGTGGTTTATCTTCTATGGATCCTGTTTCCTTAAACTTTGCAACAAGTCTGCTAACACAACTCTGCGTTATTGGCTCGCGGTCTGGATGCAGTCTGTTAAATTCAGCAGCGGCCTCTCTTTGACTCCGATTTCCTATGAGTAGAATTATCTGGATTCGTTCTTCCTTGCTCACAGACATTATGGCCTGTAGAAAGAGAAAAATATGAATTATGGTTTGTAGAAATAGAAAAATATGAATTTATCCTATGATGCCGGACTTATGGGACACCCTATATATTATATATATATATATATATATATATATATATATATAATATATATATATATATATATATATATATATATATATATATATATATATATGAGAGAGGAGAGAATTACTAAGTTTTATTTATAAGTTGCAGATTCGAGAAATTTCATCCTTATAAAATCTGGGGTCACGAAAATAATTCCTACATGACGTCACATCCATACCTATTCACATAATAGGATATAAGAAGAGTCGTTCACTCGCTAAAATCAGTCATACTTATATATATATATATATATATATATATTAGTGATGTAGGTCACATCCGCACATTTTCTCGCACCGCATCCGCACTTTGGACTGCGGATGTCGTGCGGATGTGGACCGTTGAGATAAAATGTCATTAATAAGCGGAAATTATCAAATTCTACTATATTAATAGAACTAGTTCATTGTGCGCAAAAGTGATGCAAGCGACAAGACGAGAGGCTGTTCTTGTATGAAGTTACTCTTGCAACCTACTTAGATCCACGTTACAAAGCAAGTTATTTTCACCTAGTACATTAGAACGAGTTAAATCATCACTTGGCAAAGCAGTTGAAAACTGCTTTGCCAAGTGATGATTTAACTCGTTCTAATGTACTAGGTGAAAATAACTTAGCTTTGTAACGTGGATCTAAGTAGGTTGCAAGAGAGTAACTTCATACAAGAACAGCCTCTCGTCTTGTCGCTTGCATCACTTTTGCGCACAATGAACTAGCTTCAATCTCTTGAATCTGTCGCTTCGCCACCCACCAAAAGAATAAAAGTTTCAGTGACAGAACCAACACCTTCAACAAGCAAATCTATCACAGAATCTGTCTCTCAGTTTCTTGAGTCAAGCAGCAATGACGAGACCTACGCGATGTCAAAAGATGTAGTAAAAATGATCGAGAGCTATCACCAAGAAAAACGCCTGGCTGCATGTGATAATCCTATTAGTTGGTGGAAAAATACGCAGAATATCTATCCATACTTGAGTAAACTTGCAAGGAAACATTTAGCCTGTCCTCCAACAAACGTACCAAGCGAGAGATTATTTAGCAGTGCTGGATTAATATATGATGAAAAGAGAAACAGACTGGCAGCAGAAAAGGCAGAAAAATTAATGTTCCTTAAGCATAACCTTCCTATAATTAAGTTTGAACATTAAACGATGAACATCTTAGTTTACTTTATTTTAATTACTCATTTATAAATATGCCTAATAAAACTTTAAACTTAATATAAATAGTTATCAAGCTAATTAAAGATCTCTTTCTATAAGGGTGGAGGAGGTTGGGGAAAGAGGTCGGTGGGGTGCATTTGAGTTGGGTTCACGTCCCGCATCCTGGTAACACAATTATGGTTTCTAATTGTGGCTGAAACTCAACAAAATATAACGAATTTATTTGCAGACGAATTCACTAATTGATTTCTATATTAGTTAGATGCTTGATATTATTTTATATGTTCAGAGAAAAGTACAGCAATTATTGTACAATTAATCAATTATACTACATTATAGCTACAGCTCTCTCTATATAATAACTTATTATATACGTTAAACACAACAAATCTCGAATATATCCTAAAAAATAACGAAAATGTAGACATCCGCATCCGCGATGTTGAAATCAAACATCCGCATCCGCATCCGCGGATGTGAAAAAAATACATCCGCTACATCACATATATATATATATATATTATATATATATATATATATATATATGAGTGACTACTGATACCTCAACAAATTCAGAATTTTATATATATATAGCTTATATAATGTAAAATAAAGCTCATTAAAAATGGAATTTTTGATGAAAATGAAAAAATTAAATTATGATGACAGCGCCATTTTTGATCTATGAACACCGTTTGCTTATCTTAACTACTACTGTTGTCAAGCACTTACGAGTGGAACTATAGCATCCCGCATTTGTTCAGTTATATTCGTTAAGTAAGTGTGAATTTCATGTACTCGCATATATAAAACGCAGTTATTGTTTGAAATTATATTTGTTACTGTGATTCATTACGTAAAGTGTTGCGCAAATTACTTCAGAGATGTTGGGTATTGCAAGTTTTGCAGCGGGGGTCGGGGGTCTGCGATATTTTTAGCTTTTCTGCTGAAGAAAATGTTTAGACAGGCTCAAGTGATAATCCAGCTATTATTATATTAGAGTTGGTTCTCAGTCTTCACATTTGTCCTCGAGTTTGAGCGTTTTGCAGTATAAAAATATTAGTTTCGTGTAATAAATAATGCGTACTCTGTTCCCATTTGTGTCTTGGAACTATGTGCCATTGCTTTTCAATCTTATTTGGTGATTAATTTATGGGATCTTTTCCAAATGGACGACCCCACTGGATTTAGCTGAAAATTTATGTACTAATAAATTTTTATATTCTAGTAACGAAAATGACATTATTTTCCTGGAGAAATATGCGTAACATACAAAAAAATTGCATTTATGTGCGCACTAGTTTGCATGGCGCATGACCGTTATCTAAATTATGTAGTGGGTTTCACAAAATAAAACGCAGATATCCTTCATTTATTAAAATTTGCAATATTTAATAATATTTTAATAAATAATCTTCATTTGCGTACCTTTTTCTCCAAACGAACTCGCATAAACAATAATTTTTGTTGTTATTAATGTTTATTTGTCGCCTTCTTAGACCTAGTTTAGTCTGAATATTATTGTTGTCGTGTGAGCATATGATAATGCAGTGCTGTGATTTATCTACTTGCGAGTTGCCCCAGGTCAATTGAATGCCCGGTTTACACCCTTGACGATTGGTTAGGTTAAGTCACGATATTTTCGTTAGTTTTACGAAAATATCACTACTTAACCTAACCAATCGTCAAGGGCTTACAGTTGACCTAACCGGCCATTCAATTGACCTAACCGGGCATTCAATTAACCGGGGGCCACACAGCAACCTCGTATCCGGGCATCATGAGCGGTGTAAACTAGATAAAGGTCATGCGCCTGTGCAAACTAGTGAGCATAATAAATGCAATTTTTTTCGTATATTGCGCATATTTCTCCAGGAAAATAGTCATTTTCGTTATTAGAATATAAAAATTTATTAGTATACAAATTGTTAAAATTAACTATAGTAGTTCAAATAGTTCCTCCGCGACTTGGGCTACGTCGTGGCCAATGTCGTAACGCAGCTTTGTCGATCAGCGAAGTTAAGCGACACGGGTCTCATCCTGTAGTTGGATGGGAGATCGTCCTCCGCGTCCAGATTATGTAGCGACCCGTGGTTCAGATACTACGTTAAGTTGTAGTTCCCCTCCGTCATTTGACCTTAAATGTTGTGAAGGAGGTTAAACAACCCCATCATTACATTTTTCCTCCGCAAGGTGGTTATTTTCAATTTACTCGTGGGTAGGATGCCACCATTTTAATTTAAATTAGAGTTGGATGTTCTCACTGTTTTAGCACTGTAAATTGAAAATAACCCAACTTCGCATAAGAGTTATTTGGTCTACTCAAATTAGTTAATTTTAACTCGCCATTTTTGAGTGTATAACAGTAATCCAGATACAATGAAAACAACAATATTTTACTTAACTCTTCTCTTATAGGATGGTAAAAGCCAAGGTTTGGGTAACTAACAAGATAATTATAGGAGTCCCAAAACTCGAAGATTTTGATTGCAATGAAGAAGACCTTCCTTCCTGCAAAGATGGGGGTAACTAACTTAAGTATTAGTCTTTTCTATCGCCATGTATGCATGGATTCATATTTTGACTTTGTTACTTGTTTTGCATGATGTAAAACTGGAATGTTCAGTCTATAGAACAGATTAAATTTAACATTGAGTTTTGGGGTAGGGTTGCCATAAATTTTGACGGACAGACCGGGACAATAAAAATCTCAGCTGATCATGAACCCAAATTTTGGATTTATGTGATATATATATATATATATACACAGGGCGTCCCAAAAAAATGTATACACACTTTAAATACTTATAAAGGCAGTGTTTATTAAAATACATTTCATTTTCAAAATGTAATAGAATCTACAGACATTATTTAATTGTTTTGTCAACGCCTCTTTTCAAACTGACGTCCGTTCTGGTCCAGGCACTGCTGATAACGCGAAGCAATGGAATCGCAAACATCACGAAACATTTCGTTTGGTATTTGTGTGCATTCTCGTTCATGGCTGCTCTCAATTCAGCGACTGTTGCAGGTTTTATAGCGTAGACTTTGTCTTTTAAGTATCCCACATAAAAAAAAGTCTAGTGGTGTGAGGTGGATGACGCGGAGGGTATTCTACGAAAACCCCTTCGTCCAATCCACATCCACATCCACATCGTGCCAAGTACCACTCGCAATACTCCACTCTTCGGTCCGGATCATCATCTTCATTATAGCATGGACTAATCTTGGAATGTAAACTTTTCCATTGACAGCGCTTCAAAATGCGTTGGACAGACGATTCTGAAATTCCTACCTCACGACTCGCTTGCCGCACAGATTTTCTTGGACTTTGGTGATACGTTTCCAGTACTCTTTCTTGCTTTGTGGGGCTTGTCGATGTCCGTGGTCTTCCGGACGCTTTCTTGTGGCATCTGAAAACAGTTCCATCGGCTTCAAACTTATCTCTAATTCGAGTGATGGTAAGTCGCGTTGGTGGATCTGTTTGAAATCCCTCCTAAACTGTCTTTGCACTTCAACTGCGTTTTCAACACTTCCAAGTAGCATTTTGTGAATGAATTTCCTTTGTTCAAAGCTTAGTCTGACTGCCATTTTAATTCTAATGGGTTTAACTTGGAAAGAAAGAAACATCAATTGAGCTATCAGCTGTTAAAGTGTGTATACATTTTTTGGGACGCCCTGTATATATATATATATAATATATTATATATATATAGATATATATATATTATATATATAGATATATATATATTATATATAAGAAAAATAAATTATAGTTCTAATAAAAATAGTTCGCGAATTGTAAAATAGAGGCATTTGTTTAGGCAGTGAATATTTATGATATATATTTGCTGATTGCGCCTTGATAATACGTCGACTGTTTGGGCAATGCGTTTTTTTAGTTGACTAAGTGGTAAGCATCATTTTCTGCTTTCTTTCAAAACGAGTTGATCATTAAGGCAGTTGTCAATGTGTTATATATATCTACCTTGCCTATATTTAAAAATAAGCAATTCGTGTAACTTTGCTCGGTATCGTAAAATCCGTCTTAACAATATTCTTTTTTTTACATTCTCTCTCTTTTTTTTTGTGAACCGGGACATTCGATGGTCCCGAAAGTCTTTTCGGGACGCCGGGACAAGAGGCCGAAAACGGGGACATCTGGCAACCCTATTTCGGGACTCTCGGTAATCCGACCATCTCATACTTCGGACCAGTCAGGGCGACTTTACATTCGGGATAGGCTACGCTGCGTTATAGGTGGTGGTTCTAGGTTGGTTACCGTATTTTACGCCTCGTAAGACGCTACGTTTTTCGTGAAGAACTCTCGAAAAATCCCTTGAGGGCTCATATGTTATGTTTTGTTTAATTTCTTTTAATAAAGTTATGCGAATATAGTTTTTGTCACGCTCATAAATCTTCAAAATATTTTTTTCTCTAAATTTTCTTCGCTAAATATAGGGTGCGTCTGATGAGGCGTAAAATACGATAGTTATTTCCTACGTCACCTACTTTCGGCCAATCAGGGTTCGAAAGAAGTCTCGAAACTTAGTTTATTCAGATGAAGTTTAATAATGACACCGCTAATACGAGTTTGCGAACCAAACTATGTTTGTTCATATTTTGACTGGGAACTCGTAATATATATATATATAGAGAGCCCAAAGGGAAAGTTTTGGGGTATATTAAGTTTAACGGAGACTAGATTATACTAGGTTAGGTGGTCTTTAAGATTGGTTATTTTTCCCACGTGACCAGTTCGAGCAATCACGATCTTTGTAATAAATTTCGACTTTGTCACAAACGCTGGTCTCTCGAAATTTATACAGGGTGTCCCATAAGTCCGGCATCATAGGAAAAATAAGAAAAAAAAGGCAAAACAAAAGCTTTTATTTACAGAACATGCACAATATGTCCACCATTGTTTTCAAACACAAATTCAGCGTGATACCCAGTCAGCAAGCACACGGTGAATGATGTCAGGAGTAATGGTGTTACATGCCCCAATAATGCGCTGCCGCAAATGTTCAACACTCCTAATTTTCTCTGCGTATACCAGCGCTTTCAAGTGGCCCCAGAGATAAAAATCTAGTGGCGTGAGATCCGGCCTTCTAGCTGGCCATTCCACAGGCCCTCGACGTCCTATCCAATGACCAGGGAATGTTGGTACAGGTATTCCCTTACTCGGGTGCTGTAATGTGCAGGAGCGCCGTCTTGCTGGAGCCATGTTGGGAAATTTCCTTCTTCGTTCAAGACACTGGGAAATGCTTCTTCCTTGAGCATACGTAGGTAGGTACCTCCAGTGACATGTTCATCGAAAAAGAGGGGGCCTATGATGCGATCCTTCAAATGCCACACCATACCATCACCGAGATGCACCTTGTTCCTTTGAAGAGGTATACCAGCGAGGGTTGTTTTGAGACCAGTAGCGGGTTCTGTCGAATTACCTCGCCATTTCCATAAAAAACAGCCTCGTCCTGAACAGAATGTGGACGGGAATTGGCATCCCGAGCAAAAGAAAAATGAATTATGGTTTGTAGAAATAGAAAAATATGAATTTCTCCTATGATGCCGGACTTATGGGACACCTGTATATATATATATATATATATATATTATATATATATATTCATTCAACTTTTCAAATGTGGCCTGCAATGATTCCTCATTTCACGAAGGTCAAGCTTGTCGCCCTTTCTCTCGAGTTGGCCTGGTGAAGAGAGTTGATTTCTTTTGCTCTCCACCTCACATAGCCAGGTGCGCCCGACTCATCTAGGATTGTTCTAAGCCAGATCTAATCACCTTTTGAAAATATCCACCGCAACACCACTCGTGTTCCTTAATTTCTTGGGCAGCTGGTTAAACAGTCTTGGTCCTCTCACAACAAAACTATTTTCCTTCAGGGCTTAGGATGTTCCCTGTCTCGTCTTTAATTTGGGAACACGACACATTCTTCCCTTTCTACTTTCTACTGTTGTTTTGGGGTTTAGGTTTTAGAGGAAGATTAGGGGTTAGTTCCTCTATTATTTTCAAAGTGCAAATAATGGTGTACCTCTCTCTTCTTTCCAGTGAATATAAGTTTAATTCACGTAACCTTTCCTAGAACCAAGCAGTATTTCAACTTGGGTATGATCAGTGTTTTCAATAGAGGAATAATTATATTCCTATCCCTTCGTTTAAGGTTCTCAGTATCTGTCCAGTTATTCTGTTTACTGCTATCTTATTTTAAGTTCCAAATTTCGCATTGATCATCAGTCATTACAACACCTAAATCTTTTGCTGTAGAATTTCTCTGAATTTTCTCTCCATTTGGGGTGTAGTATTCCATGGATTTTGGGTCCTCCCTCCTTCCGTACCTAAGCATTTGAAATTTCTCAGTCTTAAATTTCATATTGTTGCCTTTCGAGTAATTGTAGATTCTGTTCATGTCTGTTTGTAGAGATCCTATCTATATCCTCTGGGTTTCTTATTTTTCTACTAATCGTTGTGTCATCGGCAAACGATGTTACTATGCTGTTACTGGTAATGTCCTCATCTCTGTCAGCATGATTATGAAGAGTAATGTTGCTAATACTGTTCCTTGTGGTAGTGAGCTAAGGACTTCTGATTTTGATGAAGGTATTCCCTGAACTGTAACGACTTGCTGCCACTAAGGAAATTATATATTCATTTTCCTACTTTTCCTGTTTTTCCCATATATTTCAGTTTATGTGCTATGATTCCATGGTCACACTTGTCGAACGCTTTGGCAAAGTCTGTGTATATTGCATCATAGTTTTCATTACTTTCCAGTGCATCGATAATGTTGTTGTAGTGTTCCATCAGTTGTGATAGGCATGATCTGCCTGACCGAAACTCATGTTGGTTATCATTGAATTTTTTCCGAGTTTCCAATAAGTCATAGATTTTCTGTCTAACTATTCTTTCAAATATTTTAGTGAGATGAGATGTAAGCGATACTGGCATATAGTTTTTTGCCTCGGATCGATCTCCTCCTCTATATATTGGGACTATGTTCGCGCTCTTCAGGATGCTCGGTATTTCTCCCGTGTCTAGTGATCGTCTCCATATCCAATATAGGTGCTCAGCGATTGCATTCTTGCAGTTTTTGATCAGTGTGGCATTCCATTTATCTGGTCCTGCCGCCGAGTGTGCTTTTAGCTTCCCTATAACTTGTAATAATATCGTCTGCTGTAAAGTCGAAGTCCGTTATACTTTCCCCTTGTAGTTCTTCTTCCAAGAACGTGTTTCTATCGCATATCAGTTTATCAGTGAGTATACTGAAAGGTGATTCATACTGAGCTCTTAATATTTCTGATTACATTATCAGATAAAGCATTGTCTTCATCTTTCAAAGGTCCGATATATATATATATATAGATATATATATATATATATTATATATAGATATTAAAAATTATTTCACGAAAGTGACGCGTGAAAAATATTTATGATGAATAAAACCACGAAGGGAAAAGAACACAGTGGTGCTCAAGCGCTTTCGTCTAATGACATCCTTAGGAACACTGAAGTAAAAGGAGAATTCAAGACAATATATAGGTTACAAATATATGTACAGTATATATATATACTGTATATATATATAAATGAAATGAAATGAAATGAAAAGATTTATTGGTAGACTATAGTCCATATGACAAATATTATTAATACAATGACAGTTCATATACTAAGGATAGGAATATATACAATTGATTAGAAATAATACTGCACTGTCGAAGTTAAGTGGAGCTACGGACAGACGTTTTCGTACCAAGAAGTCCATAGCTTAGAGGATAAATGGCAGGACTCATGGATAGCTTGATATATACAGTATTATATTATAAGTATAGAAATAAAAATTGTGGAGGAGCAAATACATTTGTACGGAAAACTGACAAGTTTAGCACTGCCCGAAATTCAACAAATTCAAATGGCTTGTTTACAACCAATTTTTTATAGTTATTGTCTGAATGATACATCGGTCACAAAAGAATAAAGAAATGAAAATATAAATTGGAAGCGAAAATTGATAAAAAAAAAAATTTACAAACATGCCTAAATGATATCTATTTTCCGCAAAAACGACCTATATAAGAAAAAGAGCCGAAATCAAGGTCTCTTGAGGCTCACGATGACATTTCTTTTTACTTTTCAAAAGATTGTGTAGTACGTAAAATACATGTGTGTGTTGTGACGAATAGAGGGAGAAGTGTGTTCGAGAGCGTGCTGGGTTGCTCACAGAGTAGATGGGACACAGAAAAAGATCGGCTAAAGAGGACAGTGACAGGAGAAACAGGAACTCCAGTACGCCTTGTCTCTTGCCTAACGTCCCCGGCTGAGTACTTCCCTGGTCGATTGGTGTCTACACTGTCCTCCTGCAATATATATATATATATATATATATTTTAAAGTTTTTAAAGTTCGGGAAGAACCGATTCGCCTCTATTTAAAAGGGCATATCTCGGCGGAAAAACAAAGAAAAAGTGAGAGGAAAGACAGAGGAAAAAGAAAGGGTAGAGGGGACAGTCGAAGTGGAAAAAGACAAGGACTGCAGGGTCGAGCCCCATCATCCTTGGGTGCTAGGGCGGGAGGGCGCACGTGAAACATATATATATATATATATATATATATGGGATGAATTTCACAATTAAACACGTGAAATGAATGAATTATGCAAACCCACAAGAAAAAAGAAAAATTATTCCAAGGCCTTTCGTGTATTCAGAAGTACACCTCGTCAGGGAATGAAGGGAGAAGGCGAAATGCCCAAAATATATACAGCGGGACGGAAACAAAAAGATTAGCACATAATTAACAAGAGTTAATGAGAGGCAGAAGGAATTTTAAACAGGATATTGTCAATTTATACATTCCCGCACTGTTATTGAAATTAGTTTTATCATAAATTGGATAAATGCACATTCTAGAATATTCCTTTCAATTGTATCTTTGTTTTTAAAGTACATTTCTTTCTCATTAAAATGATGGATAATATGTATTTCTATCAAGAACACTACTATCATTTCATAAAAAAAATTGAAAGGGTATGCAAATCTCAGAATTTGCAACAGTATGTATGCGAAATACGAGTGGAGTGTGATGGGTTAATATTATGTTAATTAAATTTTCCTAAAATAAATATACATATAGGACCAAAGTAATGGTCTGAAGTTGGAAGAAATAAAAAAATAAACGGAGGTTTAGGTTTCGAAGGCCTCTTAACGAGCGCTTTAGAACTATCCCACTTGATGCTATGATTACATCTATACATTACATATGGTTAAATAATGCGTTAGAATTATTTGCTGTTCTACATACATATGCTGTTTTATCCGTTTGGCCTATACAGGATATTTATAAAGTCTTTATCTATTTCAGTGAAAACGTAGCAAAAAGGGTAAAATTCAATAACAGTATAATAGAAGGCATACATTTAATGAATACTTAAGCATATGATTGTATATGAGCACCATCAGTATCTCTACAGAGTTCGAATCTGTCAGCAGCATTGCGGAACACATTCTGGAGCATGACAGGGGTTATTTTTGTACTGCTGTTACGATACGAGCACGTAAATCTTGCGGATCTGTAACCCTCGTTTGACAGACGTTTGATTTGATAAAGCCCCATGCAAAGAAATCCAAGGGCGTTAGGTCAGGATCGGATCGTCCAGGTTCCTGTTGCCTTCACGTCCGATCCACCGATTTAGAAATCGTTCATTTAGGTACCCCCGAACAGTGTTTGCTTAATGACAAGGTGCCCCATCTTGTTGAAAGACGACGGTGTTTAAAATGCCATCTGAATGAAGCTGGGACATTTACGTGCTCGTATCGTAACAACAGTTACAAAATAACCCCTGTCATGCCCCAAAATGTGTTCCGCAATTGCTACTGACGATTTGAACTCTGTAGAGATACTGATGGTGCTCACGTAGAATCATATGCTTAAGTATTCATTAAATGTATGCCTTCTATTATATTGTTATTGAATTTTACCCTTTTTGCTACGTTTTCACTAAAATAGATAGGGACTTCATAAACACCCTGTATATACTGAATTACATTGTGTACATCCGATCGAACACACACAACCAACCAATTATCCGAGCTATTCTTTATTAGGCGTGATTTAACAGTATTATTATACTTAGTCTACATTGATGCCAATTGCTTTAAGTAAAGTCGGAAGATATTGAAAATTAACATGGTAGGTAGGCTAAGGATATTTTTACGCTCAAATTCTTTAAAGTTAATTATAATGTAACTGGCTTTCCTAAGCCAGCTATCTAAAAATGAAATGGGATAACATAATTTAGTACCAATATTAATGATACTGCATAACTCAGAATCTAAAAATTCAGGACTGACAACTCTCCTGCTCTAAGAAACAAGCAGAGAACAGAAGATTTAATCGAGGGATGATGGTCAGAATAAAAATGCACATAAGTTGTTATTAGTAGGCTTACGATAAACTTCAAATTTGAACTGATTAGAGCATCTCCTAATTTTAGATCCAGAAAAGATAAGCTTCCATCATTTTCTTTTCAACCGTGTACTTAATAGATTGGACTAAATTGTTGAGCCTACCGAGAAATAAGTCAACATCCAAATTATTAGGCAAAAGGCATAAAATATTATTTATATACCTGTACCAAACAAGGTTAAAATTAACAATCGTAGGCAAAATTCTTCTTTCAAAAAAATTCCATTTATAAGTTAGCTGTTTCTTAGAGCATTGAGAGTTGTCAGTCCTGAATTTTTAGATTCGAGTTATGCAATATCATGAATATTGGTACTAAATTATGATATCCTATTTCATTTTTAGATAACTGCCTTAGGAAAGCCAAGAATAGCTATTATAATAATGTAACTGTAAAGGAATTTGAGCGTAAAATATCCTTAGCCTACCTTACCATGTTAATTTTCAATATCTTTCGACTTTACTTAACGCAATTGCATCAGTGTAGTGTAGTCTTTAAGTATAATAATACTATTAAATCACGCCTAATAAAGAATAGCCCGGATAATGTATTGTTTAACCATATGTATAGGTGTAATCATAGTATTAAGTGGGAGAGTTCTGAAGTTCTCGTTAAAAACAAAGATATAATTGAGAGGAATATTCTAGAATGTGCATTCATCCATTTTTAAAACAATTTCAGTAACTGCGGGAATGTATAAATTGACAATATCTTGTTAAAATGTCCTTTGCCTTTTATCAGTCGGCTATTCGTTAACTTTTTTGTTTTAATATACATCGGCATATATTTTGGTCATCTTACCTTTTCCCTTCATTCCCTGACGAGGTCTACTGTTGAATACATGAAAAGCCTTACAATAATTGTTTTTCCTTTTCTTTTTCCTTGTGGGTTTGCATCATATATATATATATATATATATATAGAAAATTAAAAGATGTTTGTCTTCACATTTCTACTGAAGCTATGATGACATCGATGAATAACATATATACGAGTATATATTAAATGAAAAAATAGAAGGGAAATACTTTCAACCATAAAACAAGATTCCCTAATGAAAATCCGCAAGAGTTATCTTGTGGTAAAGTTAATCAGAAAGTCGTTCGTGAGTTTGAATTTGGACCCAGAGCTCAATGATATCATTCCACTCCGTCTCATTTCTATTTCATTTGCTCAAGAGCGGGAAAGCTGAGAGAGAGAATTCCCAAGGAGGCATTTTTAAATCGGTCTCCCCAATTCGTGTCCTTCTCATTCTCAGCCACGGCTTTCCCACTTTGGTCTTGGTTTGTTTAGGGTAGATTAAATTAAATTAGGAAATATTAGCCATTCCCATTTGGCGCCTTTACCGTGATTTGGAATGGAATGACATATTTCTCAAATCAAGAAGTTCTTCTCGGATGTGGATTTTTCGCTTCATTTTCATCTGTAGACCATGGGTGGGAATGGGAATGACATTGAGCGGGAAGTAATCATTTCAACGATCTTCCTTGGTAGAATAGTGCTTCGAATCCCACGCTGTAAGTGCCTTTCGTCACGTGTCCTTTTAAGCCGTAACGAAGGATATTAAACAACCCCAAACATTATTATTGCCATCATCAAAGTACCGACGAAGGAGTAACTGAGGACTGTGACGATAACTGTTATAATTCCTTCCAAACTTAGTTTGAGCTTGGTTTGTTTTTTACCAATATTATTATAAAGACCATATCTCAAATGCTTGTTTTATTTATTATATTAATGATTATTCACCATGCAGACATCATAATCCAAGCTGAATATCTGAGCGTAGATCCTTACATGAGGTACAGATTAAGGTTGACACCAATCAACACGTCACCCCCGAGTTGTCAAGTGGCCAAGTAAGACTTTCATGGTTTTTCTGTATGTCTGGATTTTGATATTGTATTGCTTGTTTATATGATTTAAATATATACGTGAAGTAATAACATGTTTGAGAACCTTTGTAATGACTGTGAATTTAAAAAAAACACACACACACACACACACACACAGTCATTTTATTTTTATTGTGAGTCATTGACACAGATTAATTAATCATTTTCACTGAAAATTAATTTGATTTTGGTTGCAGAGTTATTGAAAGCCGCAACAACGAATACCCTGTGGGATGCTACGTTGTCGGATACCCTGGGTGGAGGAGTCATACCCATTTAACCAAACAACGGCTGGAAAAGATTGACTCTGGATTTCGGTATATGAAACTTCCAGACTTAGGCTCGCTAAGAAGTAGTGCAGCTCTGGGAGTCCTTGGAATGCCAGGGTATGTATTTTTAAGGGATATAAGCCAATATAAATAATTTCTGATATTTGTGACGTAGTTCAGTACAATATTTTCATAATATGGCCAAGAGAGTTGAAACACACGATTTGCCTCAAATTTTCGATGTTGTCATATATATATTCAGTGCATTAGTGCGGAAAACCCGACGATGTTAAATGAAACTAATGTGATTAAAGTAGGTTTTTCCAATAAAGACTTTACAATATTTCAGACTCCGTATCTCCCCCCTTTGTAAGTACTATCCTCCCTTGTTATTCGTACCTATAAAAGGTGAGAGTTAGATTCTGAACACTTTTTAGTGATATTTTTAAGAGAGATATTTTAGATTCTCTTGATACTCTTAAGAATCATTGCATTTAAACACTCCTTGATTTAGATTTTTGATTTGATGCCCTGCCTCTGATACTTTGGTTGATAGAGAGAGTCGATAAGAAGCTAATTTTGAGTGATCAATAGTTTGAAGAAACTAAGACTGATTTATTTTACTTTAATCTCGTAAATTTATATTAGAAAAATTGTCTCTATCCTCTCAAAGAGTGTTGAAGATATTAATATAAGAGTTGTAATGGAAACAATTAGCAATAGGGTAGATCGTACCTTCCCGGAAAACCTGACTGTGAGTATGGTATTTGATCTTCACGGGATCTTCAACGAAGAAACCCATAACGAAACTTTATCAATATAAACATTTAAAACACCGTAGTACGAAAATATGCTATACCCCAAACCAAGCATTAAGTTCTGCAGAAATTGTATTCGTGGGTTACGTTTGCTAGAGTGATCACAACGTGCCTGAACTGCATGAGGACTGCGCAAGAAGACAGAGCAAATTTTCAGCTTCCTCTCTGGCGAGTCACGTCTGTCATTCCATTTTTGATAATCTACGATGCGCAAAATATTTATATTAACTGATAGCTAATGAATTATAATGTAAAACCAAATTATATTTTCTTCAGACGTGATCAGAATGGGTCCCTAGACATCGCCAGAAACTCGGTCAGCCATCACTGCCCTTCATCAGGAAGGCTTGAGCAGTCGTCAGATTGCTGCTAGAGGTTGCGCTAGTCATATCATTGTCTCCAGGATCATTAAAATGTGACAGAAAATAGATAGTTATGAAGCAAGAGCATGGCCAAGAGTTAGCTCAGAACGCCAGAATCCCTTCGTGTTGATCTAATCTGCGCGAAAGGACGGCCGGTATGTACAGTCAGGAGGTTGTTAGTAGGGAGGGGTTTGTCATCACGCAGACCTGAAAAGCAGCCTCCTCTTAGTCGGGAGAATAAGCAGAACTGTCTTAAATTTTGTAATGAATATAAGCATTAGTTTGAGGGGTCATTCCACGATGACGGTCGCTACATTCGGAGCAATTGATTGGTAAAAACTAAAAAAGTACAAGTATGGAAGGTAGAACAAAACTGCTATGAAGCATTGTGAAATTTGTTCTCGAGTACATTTTGGCGTCATTTGTTTTAAAATATGCCTCCGATTCGGCGTGACAGTCGCAACTCTCCGTGGAATAACCCTGAGGATGACTGGTGTAAAGTCACTTTCTTGGTCGAATCCCCTTTCAACTGCTTCAACAATAATGGAGGAATCCGTGTCCGCAGAAGAAATGGCAAGCGTTTCAACTTACCTTTTAGGGGTGCTTTTCCGGTCGAAAAACAGGATCTCTGTGTTCTACCCAAAGGGATCGCAATGAACGCGAAATTGTTCCTTCAAACCCTTCGAGACCACCTACTACCAACACGCGGAATGGTACTTTCCAACCCTTCGAGACCACCACCTACCAACATCGCGGAATGGTACTTTCAAACTCTTCGAGACCACCTACCACCGACATCGCGACTTCAGTTTCCAGATTTCTTCTTCCAGGTTGATGGTGCACTTCCTCACTGAGCAAGAGCAATGAAGTGGTTGGATGATTATAACAACACTCCTCTAGTTGGGTGGCTTGGAAACTCATCAGATCTTAACCCAAACGAGAATCTCTCGGGGATTGTAGATCAGACGATATGAAAAAGACAGCCACGAAACCAGAATGAACTGGAATTAAACCTACAGACAGCTTGGCAGGCCTTACAATACGGCTCAATCATGCGGTGTTTGGTCCGATCCATACCAGAGCGGATTCGTGCAGCGTGTCAATAAAAGGATCGTCACTGCAAGAACTGAAAGATGCTAAAAACTAGAAAGGGGAGGCACCACTCATCACGGATTATTTTTGTTCAGTAAATCTTTGAATGATAAGTATACAGTGTTTTATCCCTTTGGGTGTTTGTTACATCTTCACAGAATCGGAAGAAAGGGTGTTTCAACTCTTTTGTCATAGCTGTATGTCGGTCATTAGTTTGTTTTATGATTTATTATACCAAAAATTGCGTTAACACACACGGTGCAATATAAAGGAATCAAATATTTTAGTTGAATAAAAGAAGTATTCTATATCACCTTCAACATACCTCAATAAATCCTGTATTAAAGTTTCCCTTAAAAATAAAAAGGCGGTAGTTGAAATCATGCACAGACAGAGGGTTTCACGCAGTTTCAAAGTGACCATAGAAAATAACTGGTTATTTCTTATTATCTTGGAATCAGATAAATAATCATTACTGGAATACATAGCATTGTGTATATATTCTAATGAGTAGTAACGGAATAGCGTCTAAAAATGTTACTTCGCAGAAGTTTCGCGGGCCTATCCATTTTTCACAAATGTGTATTCAGAAGCTGGGTTAGAGATTATGAAGTGTTCAAGCATTTCATCACCTCGAAAAGTTTGTGTTTTTCAGAACTGTATGAATGCTCAAGTACACGCACATACATACATGTATGTATGTCAAAGTGTGTAACCAGCCATTTCACGTAATGGCTGAAATTCCACCTTGGTTGGGCATTTCGCGAAATGGCGAAAATGACTTTTGTCATGAATTCATAGAAATAACAAACATCACAATAAAATTGGAAACCTTTATTTAACTAACTAAATCTGCTAAAACATACATACATCCACAGGTCTGTTCAAATAAGTGAGAAACACGCTTCAAATACACATTTGAATTTTCAATATAGAGGTTTTCAAATACTAACCGGGCCTTCAATGTTATTCCGATGTCCGCCATTGAAGGCCCGGTTAGGTCAAATGTATGCCCTTGACAGTTGGTTAGGTTAAGTTGTGTTATTTTCGTTAGTTTTAACGAAAATAACACGACTTAACCAATTGTCAAGGGCATACAGTTGACCTAACCGGGCTTTCAATGGCGGACATCGGAATAATATTGAAGGCCCGGTTAGTATTTGAAAACTTCTACGTATATTGAAAATTCAAATTCAAATGTGTTCAATTGTGTATTTGAAGTGTGTTTCTCACTTATTTGAACAGACCTGTGGATGTATGTATGTTTTCGTAGATTTAGTTAGTTAAATAAAAGTTCCCAATTTTATTGTGATGTTTATTTCTATGAATTCATGACAAAAGTCATTTTAGTCATTTCACGAAATGCCCAAGGTAGAATTTCAGCCATTACGCGAAATGGCTGGTTACACACTTTAACTGTAATATATATATATATGTATGGTGGGCCAAAAAAACTTGCCTAACTTTTGAAAAAATATTGTGGCTCACCCTGTATATTGATCTTACTGCTGAGGCCGGATGTTGTACCCATACTTTTTACTCTTTCAAACGCTGCCTTTGAATCTAGATTCAACGCCCCAGGAGTAGAGGCACAGCCTTACAACTGGAGGGACGTATCAGAATATGGTGCTCAATTGAAAGGCGGTCAAAGTCAGCAACTGATACTTTCAGATGACAGTCAGTTTCTCCATAAATAATTAATTTTCCTAATTTTTACAGAAAATAATCAATTTATTTCCTTTTTCATTTCAGACCATCATTCTGCTATAGTTGGTGAAAAAGTTATAACAATGAAATACTCTTTGGAAGGTGAAGCATTGATATTGAACCTGCGTAAGGAGAAACACTGGGGTGCAAAACGAATGAAGAAAGAGTTTCCAAATAAACGATGGACAATACCTGGACTTCAATATCTCATAAAGAAAATCTATATCACAGGGTCGACCAAACTAAAAGAAGGCAGTGGAAGGCCAAAAACATCACGTACTGAGGAAAATATTGACACGGTTTCATCTATGATATGCAGTCAAGAAGAACGGCCCAACACCCACAAGTCTGTTAGAGAAATTTAAAAAACTACTGGTATTTCTCGCTCTAGTGTTCGTCGTATAGTAAAAGATGATCTGGGTCTTAAATGTTTTAAAAGAGTTGAAGTTCATAAACACACTGCATCAAATAAGTAAGCAAGAGTTGAAAAATGTCGTGCTCTGTTAGATCGATTCCCAGACAGAGAAGTGTCGAAAATATGGTTCAGCGACGAGACCTTTACGGTTGCTTCAACAATAAACACACAAAATGACCGAGTTTATGGAAGACAGGACAAAAAATCTATCAGTCTAGAACTAGATCGACTTTGCAGGGAATGTCCGCATTTTTCTCAAAATGTCATGGTTTCCTTCTTTATTTCAAAGTTAGGGAAGTCAGAGATTGTTTTATTTGATCAAAATGCCAAAATCACTGCTGCTTATTACCAAGTAAAAAAAATCCTTGATGCGGTACTGGCGTCTATAAGGGAGAAGTCAATAATCTTGGACTCAATTAGGTTACTATATAGAAACAAAGTTTTTCTACCCGTGTCTGTATAACAGCGAATTACAAAATAATGGTTACAGTTAGCAAAAATCCAACTTCACCACAAGATAGACGTGAAATTCTATACAGGAAATGTATATTGATTGTACAAATAACATTTGATAAAGGTAAAATTATATTGCTCAAAATCAGGGTAATAGTTTTTTTGGCCCACCCGGTATATATGAAAATGTTTATTGGCAGACTATAGTCCATATTTCAAATATTATTAATACAATGACGGTTCACATACTAAGGATAGAAATATATACAGTTCATTAGAAATAATACAGTAATGTCGAAGTTAGGTGGAGCTACAGAGACGTTTTCATACCAAGAATTCCATAGCTTAGAGGAGGACTCATGGATAGCTTGGATAATCGGTTAATTTTTTAATTCTTTGCATTAGACTGTATTGAGCACGTCTTGTTACCTCCGGGAAGCTCGGGACATTGCGGTAGCAAACATTTGCGAAGCTCAGCATCTCGGGGTAATTTATGTAAGAGTCTAAAAGACCTGTTGCACAGCAAATTTAGGGTTCTGCCAGAACCTTTTTTTATAAGTCACCCAGAGTTGCTGTTCGTATCAGACATGGGGTCATTATCATTGTAATGGTAATTATAATTAATTACAAATCTTTTGTAATGATGATGAAAGAAATTTCGAGGCGATAATGGTAATGAAAGGTCTGTAATGAATCATTACACATCATTATATTTTCATTACAGTGTAATTTCAATATATACAGTATATAAGCACACCGGACAAAAAATTAGTCACCCCTAATAGCACCGATAGTAGGAAGTTCAAGGTCACACAGAGGGCGCTGATGTAGCATTGGTAAGTGACAAGTAGCGGTGACGTAGCACACAGGATCAGATCTGTTTCGTGAGGTGGTGAAGAACAAAGTGTGTGTTGGATATAGTCTGCAAAATGGGTCGTGAGGCAGACGTTACTCAGTGGCAAAAAGGAGCCATCGTGTTTGGCAGAGCCCACGGACACAAAATGTCTGAAGTAGCCCAATTTGTTGGTGTGTCAACGCGTACTGTCCAGCGAGTTTACAAAGAGTGGTGTAGTTCGCAATCAATCGACGGCGTAACTGTGGCCGGAAAACAATTCTCGACAATAGGGGCCGCCGCCATGTTTCTCGTCTAGTAACTGCAAATCGTTTTCAAACCAGAGAACAATTGCTCCAAGAAACCAATGAGGTTCTCCAGCGACCAATTTCCGAACGGACATTGCGACGAGAACTGCATGCGATGGACATCTGGAGCAGGGTACCACGGAAGAGGCCGCTGTTAACAGCAAGTCACAAATTGGCACGTTATAAATGGGCTCAGAGGCACAAAAAATGGACTGCGGCAGATTGGAAACGTGTAATTTGGTCCGATGAGTCCGTTTTTGTTTGTTCTCCAATGATGGGAGGCGACGAGTACATCGCAGGTCCAATGAAGCCTTTAATCCTGAATGCGTCGAAGGTGTTGTTCAGGCTGGAAACAGAAAGTGAAGCGCAGGAATAGACACCCACGGACTCTGGCGGAACTTCGGGACCGGCTGATGAACGAGTGGCAGCAAATCGATGTTCAGTACATGCACAACCTCGTAGAGTCTCTTCCTCGCCGGATTCGTGCGGTTATCAAGGCCAGAGGCGCCGTCACACGTTATTAGGTACATTCTGAGAGGGGTGACTAATTTTTTGTCCGGTGTGCTTATATGTATGATGTGTGTGTGTGTGTGTGTGTGTGTGTGTGTGTGCGCGCGCGCGCGCGCGCGCGCGCTTCTGATTCCTTCCAGTCCCAGCCAGCACCAAAGCGGTGCAAGTTGTTCAATTTTATGGTTGCTCCAACTCCCTCTACAGCTTCTCAGAACTCTATTGTCAGCCAGGTGAACAGCTACCTTGACCAACCCTGCATTGATGAGGATTGCAATCCCCTGACATGCTGGAGGGACAATGCACATCTCTCCTGACGTATCTGTTCTTGCTGCCAAGCATCTTTGCATCCCTGCCTCCAGGTCACCGGTGGAGCGCTTATTCAGTATATTCAGTATTGTAATGATCATTACAATGATAATGAAGGGCTTGTAATGATGATGTAATGATAATGAAACAAAATGCTGTAATGGCAATGATGATGATGATAATGATAAACCTTGTAAGTTGTAATGACTTCATGTCTGGTCCGTATATATTACTGCAGAAAGTACGAAAGATAGTGTCTTTAGCTTCACTTGTACAGAACCGAAAGTTCCTTACAGTCATATTCGTTTTAGCACAAAGGCTTCGAGATTTTCTTATATCTGAGTCATCACTCAAGGAGCTGGTGATAGTTTGACCCAAATACTTAAACTCTCGTACTTCCTCAATTACTTCACCTTTTATTTTAAACCTAATATCAGCTCGCTGCTTACAGCTTTTAGGATGAAATTACATAACCTTAGTTTTTGTAACATTAAAAAGAATACCATGTTTCGAATACACTTCGCAGACTTTTAGTAGCCGATCCAGACCTTTAACAGGGGGACTTATTAACACCATATCATCGGCATAAACTAAGTTATTTATCCTTGTGTTATCTATACAACATCCCACTGTTGCCTCATTAAGTGAAGAATTAATTCGTCAGTATTCACATTAAACAGCATAGGAGAGAGAGCAAGGAGCTTTGTCTCACCCCGCACGAGGAGCCAAAACATTCGGATAGTACATTGCCCCACCTAATGGTAAAAGATTAGTGGGAATACCAAAATTTCAATAAATTTAATATGTACATGGGGACCTTCCTGTCTTATAATTTTTTAAATAAAATATTGTGGTTCACTCTTTTATATATATATATATACTGTATATATATATATATATATATTAGTGGTTAGCATTGCTGACTATGAATTCATCTGCCCCAGGTTCAATTCCTGGTGATGGCAGGTAGTGCGCAGCTAACCAGCTATTCATCCTTCCACACAATAAAAACTGGGTAGTAGATAAATGGATACCCTGGGTAGCCTAGAGGTTAAGACGCTGGGCTGCTGATCAGGAGTTTGAGATCGAGTCCGGGCAAGTAATTTGTAATTTCTGACCACCCGTGGTGGGTCGTGATTCGGATTTCACGTTAAGTTGTTGGTCTAAGGTGGAACAAGCAGTTTGACTTTCGTTAGAATGAACAATACGGGCGGAAGTAAAACCAAGGTTTTATTATATATTATAATATATATATATATATATATATATACACACGAGGGTAATTCAATAAGTATCCGCACTTTTTATTTTCACATCTGATAGTTTATAAACACACCACTTCTCAACATAGTCTCCCTGTTTCTTAACACTTAGTCCAGCGATCTACAAGCTTCCTAATGCCATCACAAAAGAATGTTTTTGGCTGTGTGCGTAGCCAGTCATGCACCGCCTCTTCAGGTCATCATCGCCTTGGAATCGCTGACCTCTCAAAGCGTCTTTTAGTGGTCCAAACAGGTAAAAATCCAAAGGTGCCAGGTCTGGACTGTAGGCTGTGGATGGTCAAGAACTTCAAATTTAAGTTTTTGAAGGCATTTTCTAGTCTGTGCAACGGTATGAGGGCGCGCATTGTCGTGTAGCAGAATAACACCTTCCGACAATCTCCCTCTCCGTTGTGTGCGAATTGCTTGCTTTAATTCATTCCGAAGCATGTCAGAATACGATGCACTTGTTACTGTAGTTCCACGCTCTAGATAATGTTCAAGGATGGGGCCTCGTGTATCCCAAAACAGTATTAGCATAACTTTACCTGCCGACGGCTGCGCTTTGAACTTCCTTGCAACGGGAGATGTTGGATGCTTCCATTGCACGCTCTGTCGTTTGCTTTCTGGTTCATAGTGATGGATCCAGGTTTCATCTCCAGTGATAATTCACTCCAAAAAGTTTTCACCCTCATTATGATACCGCACCAAAAGACGAGAGCAGACGTCCATACAATTACGCTTGTGCTCTTCTGTCAACTGTTTGGGCACCCATCTTGCACAAACCTTGTGAAAGCCAGAATGTCATGAGCTATCGAATAGGCTGACCCTTGACTGATGTCAAATGAAGATGCAATTTCTTTTTTTGTTAATCTTCTGTCATCGAAAATCATGGCTCTGGCTTCTTCTGCTTGTCACCACTGGTTGATGTTGACGGTCGTCTTGAGCATTGAGCGTGTCTCACACATGTCCGACCTTCCTTGAACATTTGAATCCACTCGTACACACTTCGCCGTGGTAACACATTATTTCTATACTGAGCACATAAACGCGTGTGAATTTCGGCTCCTTTTACACCTTCTGCCCCAAAAAACGAACCACGGATCTATCTATCTTCCAGAGTACAAATTGAAAGCGGCGCAGCCATGCTCATCACTAGTTCGATATGCGACAGCTACGAGTAGCCTAAATAAGCCTATAGATCTCAGTTTGGCTCGTTTTACAAGTATATTTATATACTATATTATCTCTAAAATAAAAAGTGCCGATACTTATTGAAGTACCCTCGTGTGTGTGTGTGTATATATATATATATATATATATATATATATATATATATATGTATATGTATATATTATATATATAATATATATATATATATATATATATATATATATATATATATATATAT